>JAJHZJ010000937.1:115000-568476 GCA_023548195.1 Bettongia penicillata ogilbyi | reverse complement strand
AAAAAAGTTTAAAAATTGTTTTGATATGTAATTGGGGGAAATTATATATATATGTACATAGAAATTATATGTGTGTGTACATATATACATATATATATATATATATATATATATATATATATATATATGTAATTTTGTAAAAGAAACCCTTACAGATACATGTGAATTGGAGCCTGAATTTCATGCAGAACAGTTTGGTTCTTGTTCTCCCCATCTCTCACAATCTCCTTTCTTGGTTCTACATGCTATTGATGAGCTTGTGCATACAACACAATACGTATAAGTCACTGTTGCTAGTATAGTCATCCCTCAACAGTCAAAAGTTTCAATTATTTGAGGGTTGGTCATTGATAATTAAATGGAAATTTTTGGAGATTGGCAGCATACTATGGAAAACGGCAGATGATTAATGTAGGTAAAGAAAACTAAAAAAGAGTCATAAATGCATAAATACTATATAATTGATTTTGTCATTTACTATCATAAGAATATATATATACATATATATATATAAATTTATTATAAACAGTTAAACTTTGTTAAAAGTTTCAGTATGCTAAAATACTATGGCCTAGTAACTGTCTTTGAAAATGACTCCTCTTTGTCTCTACCATCCGGACTCAATGATGTAGTTTTTCTCCCACAGTCATCTTTGTATCTTATGCTTTTCATATGGAAGAAATCCACCAAGACTCTGCATAGTGTGCAACTTTTATAAAGGTGCAGGGTGTTGTTTTACTTATTTTTGTATTAAATAAATATGATCCAAATAATTATAAATAAAGCTTTGGGTTGGGGCCCAGAGTTATTACCAGTGTTTCACATTTGCAGTGGTCTTACATGCCCAACGCTTTGGAATATTGGGGGCAATGGTATACTGTAACCTAATTACTCAAAACAATGCATCTCTCCATTGCCTTTTTGACACCTGTCATCTTTAATTACTTTGGAATCAAGGTGTTTCTATGACTCCCATATTTCCAGATTTATCTTCCAGTACTCTTTTATGTATGGTCTTTGTTTCTCAAAAATGCTTCATCTCTTTCTGTCTATATATCCTTTCCTTCTACCTGAAATGAACTACCTCCAACATAGAGACAAATTTCAATGCATTTGGAGTCAAAGGAACTGGATTTGAATCCTGGCTCTGCTCCATACTTCTTAGATGGTCTTTCAATAACCATCTAATTTCTCTGAGCCTCACAGGTTCACTTAGCTATGGAATGAGATGATTGGATTAGCTAATATAGACTTTTCCATCTAGAAAGTAGCTAAATTGCTCAGTGGTTAGAGCTATGGGCCTGAAGTAAGGAAAATCTGAGTTCAAGTCTGGCCTCACACATTTACTAGCTGTGTGACCCTGGACAACTCATTTAACCTCTGTTTGCATTAATTCACTGAAGAATGAAACAACAAGCCATTTCTTTGCCAAGAAAACCTCATGGAATATGGTCCACGGTGTCATAAAAATTAGACATACCTAAACAAAAAAAAAATAGTTCCATCCAGTTCTATCCCTTCAATCCCTATCAAAACCCTTTCTTTTTCAAGAAGTCTTCCTTCATTCTCAACTGGACATGATGCTCTCTTTTGAAACTCCATGGCCGTGTTTCTATCTTTCAAATGGCACTTCTCATTTTTGAATTATATTTTTTTGCCTTACTCCGTCTCCTCTACCACTCTTTGAAAGCAGGTATTGTCTAGTACAGTGATTTTCACGTTGTAGGCACTTATTGGTTATTGAATGGGTTGGTAGTAATTTTTTTTCCAATTCAGCTCCTCTTTGCAAGCATTTATTCTCAAGACCAGAAACAAATTGCCACTGAAATTCTGAGAGAAGTACTTTCCCAGTGTCACACAGCAAATTAGAGCTGGAAGTTAGTATATTTTCTACTGATCTCTGCTTCCTAAAGCTAAATTAGATTGGGGCAGGGTGAATATTGACTTCTAAGTATATTTAAGTGATGTGTAATAAAGCTTGGGAATTTAAAATAACAAAATGAAAGGAAAGCAGCATAGAATAATGGGTAGAAAGTGGACCATGGGGGGGACAAAGAAATGAATTCAAGTCCCACTTCTAACACATTATGTCTTTAGGATTTGGGGCACATCATCACCTCTCAATGTCCCAGGCAACTGTCAGACTATATTGCTAAACAGCTGTACATATGCATTGATAGGCTTTCCTCACAGGAATCCTCTTTACTTGTGAAATAAGAAATTCAATTGCACCCCACCAAAAAAGAAAAAAAAAAACGAATGAAAAACAAGGAAATAAATATCAACTCCACCTGGTCCTACCAAACTGGAAATGTTCCAGGGAAGTGTTGAGTGATGTAGCTGTATGTCTCCTGTTGGATGACCAATCAAACTAAATCTGAAAAGGCTCATCACCAGAAGGTTAGCCACCAAATACCTGTTTTTTTCTTGCCACAGTAACTTATAAAGACCACCCCCTGAGATATGGAAGGTCAGTAGCCTTTATCATTGAAAAAAGCCTCACTCAGCACAAACTAAATTATCAGTCCTTGAAATATTGAAGGAAGAATGAAAGATACAGTTCTTGGTCATTTAAGAATTGCCATTTTAAAAAAGAGCATCAATTTTTACTCAGAAGGACAGAAAGGAAGAGTTTATCAAGAAGTATGCTAGAATTTGATGGGTTTGGTAAATTTTTAAAATTAGAAGATAAAGCTGTAGTGACTGTAAGTAAGGGTATATAGAAGATGACCTGCTAAAGTTTCTGAAACCCATACAATTCCTTCATTCAAAATGGTTATTGTATCTGAAATATAGATACAGGTTACATCATTAGGTCAAACTATGTCACTTAGGTTAACTAAGAAATCTATAGGATTTGAAGATGGAGCTTTGCTTCATTTCCCTAAAGTTTACCAACTCTAAAACATGCACAACTAGTAAGAATTACTTTCCTAAGGGAAAAATAAAATAAACAATTTGCATATTCATATGACTATAAGTTATGGGTAGGATACAGTTTACTCAAATGTTTCTGGAGGCACTAGTGATAAATCTGAAGTGGCTCAAAGAAAGAAAGAAGAAAACAAAGGGAAAATGTATCATCAATACAAATAATACTGATGGATCAAATATTTTCTTTCAGAACAGAAAATATAATAACACACACTTCCTTGTGTTTTAATTAACTTTGATTGCTTTATGTTATGGCAAATCAAAGATTCTGCTTTAAAACTCACTGTCTAGCAACTAAGCACAAGGTGATTTTTAAAATAGTCATCTCCCAAAAGGAGCTAACATTTTCCCTACCCTGAATTAAAATATGTGTATATAGTTTATGGATTTTTCATGGAGCTTTATTAAAATATTATGGGTAGATTGTTTTAAGGCCAATGTTTGTACTTGTACTAATGACCACAAAGGAGGGTATTAAGACATAAGACATAAAACAGCATATGGCAATAACAAAGCTATAAAACAAAATACACAGCCTTCCTACTCAATTAAAAATGGTATCAGGCTCTCTAAAAATATGACTGGCTTTTTTCCCTCTTTCCATGATTAAGTGAGGAAACCAGAAAAAGGAAAGGATAAGAATGGGGAAATGACTACTCCCTTTGAATGATGTCCATTTCACATGGTCAGTAGAATGGTGATTTTAATGCAGCCCATGGCCAGTATTGCACATAATGAATAGGGGCTTTAATATTGAGATCAATAGACAATCCAATTGGGATTTCCTAAGCCTGTATTGACATAGTTTTCTTCAACCTTTTAGAGATACCTTAATGATGTGATAAGTTCAGATGTCCAGTAAATCAATTCCATCCTCCTGGCTTTGGTGTACTTCTTTTCATGTCATAATGGAGGCACATTGTCTAAAAAACAAGAAAAGGATATTTTCAGTGTATCACTAGCACTAAATTACATCTCTGCACAAGTGAACACATCATGTCATGCCATTTTGTAAAGAGAGGACAAGAGAAGAACACTTGCCTGCAGCAGAGTCACATTTCAACTCTCCGTCCCTGGTCTGTGGCCCATTGAGAGGCTCCACAACAGGCAGCTCAGAAGTCTGCTTGCCCCTAGGTTGATGGCTCTGTATTTGTGGCAGTCCCATCTTTTGTTGGCAGCCAGCACTCTCATAGACAAGGTTGAGGGAGAACACCATTATTCTATGGTACTGTTCAGATCATATTACTCAGGAAATCTCCTTGTCTTTCTTCTCCTGAACTGTTGGGCTGCTTCCAGGAAAAGTAAGAGGTGCTGAATTACTATTTTTGTTATTGTACAGAACTGTAACCCAACCCCCTCGTCCTCCTTCATTATCTCTTCCAACTTCCATGGTTAATTGACAGAGAGGCTTTATATCTAGATTTGTTCCCATTAGAAGTTCTTGTGCCCTTGAATAAACAGGTAAGGTAATCACTTTAATTATTGCTGTAATTAGCTGTATCTGAAGCACCTGTGTGCTTTAGCATGAAAGAAGCAAAAAGGCCCAGAAATGAACTTTCTTTCCCTACCGTCGATAGGAATTTTCTGCTTAATGTCTTTTCCCTGAACAATGAGAAGCATCAGAACTAGAATGGAGAGCCAGTCAAGTTTAAGGGGGAAGGCACCCCCCATCAACTTTTCTTTTTAAAAGCTCTCATTTATAGCCATGGCAAAGTAGTGAGAGATCTTTAAGGAAAAGGCCATAAAATACACAGGACAGCTTTGAAATGGCCATAGTTTCTTTGTACTGGCAGCCATTAAAGAAACCAAAGAAAAAGAAATGAATTGTCAATATAGTAAAACAGCAGGTTGCTTTATAATGTATAATGTGTCGTGCCCTGGTTTAGTTTCTGGTAGTAGAGCATATTCTGTTAAGTGTTTGCCACAAAACTGTGCATAGTGCTTTCCAGCCCTAAGCATTTAACCCTTCTTTTGCCTGATCGGCACAAGAAAGGTCAATTATTTTGGTTGTGTAGAAAGGAGTCCCTTGAAGTCCCCTACAATGGGACACTGGAAAAGTAAGGAGAGACAAATGACCACCTTCCTTTTGGGTTGCAGTTATATTTTTTAGACTAACTTTCAAATATTAATTATGAGAATTAAAAGTGTAAAGCCTACGTAGTCTTATAGTCATATACTCTGGCTATCGAAAATAATATCTGCTCAGCTCATTCATTTTCACACAGAAAAAAAAAAACTGTACAAATTGACAAAAGCATAGGTGTAGAATGAAACTTTTTTTTTGTTCCTTTTCCCTCACAGGGCTTGGACATAGCAACCTTTCATACATGATTCAGCTGGAATACATGTTACAATTAATTTTGATCTGAATTGATATGACGCATGTTTGAATTTTGCCTCCAAATTTTTTTGTCATTGCAGGTAGCCCATTTTAATATTATAGGGACAAGTATGAACCCTTAAATCTATGGAGGTTTCTATTCATTGATAGCATATAAAAAGAGAGAAATTATGTTCCAGAAATAGCTGAGTATGATATTTGTCAGTGTGGCTTATGTTGTCCAATATCCCCTCATATTCTTATTCCCTCATAATCCAAATATTATTCATTTTGATCTGAATTTATATGATTTGTTTGAATTTTACTTTCAAATTCTTTCATGCCATTGCAGATAGCCCATTTTAATAGTATATTATTATATAATATGTAATATTATAATAGTATATATTGCAAACAGTTAAGTTTGCTGCAATGTGACATAAATGCAGTAATTTTTCTTAAACACACTCAAGAGGGACAATATTATTTATGTAAACAAGGAAACAAGGCTCCAAAAAGTGTCTCCTCAAAGTCTTAGAGCCACTTCAAGAGCCAGAATGGGAAAAGAACTTGGAAATTCTAGAACCAACATTTCACCCTGTCAGTAAATCATTTGGTCAACAACTTATTAAACCCCTCCTAGGCATGGTGCTAGGTCCTAGGGAAATTAAGACAAAATGAAATAAACTCTGCCTTCAAAGAGTTTAAGTTCTCCTCTCAAGATGAAGTTTACCTTTTCCTTCTGACACTGGAAACTAAGACAATCCTGAATAAACTGCAATGCCTAGTTTCTGGCTTCTCAACCAATGTGTTTGATGCTTGTCTTTTGTATCGATGTATTATTTATATTTCTATTATTTGTTTATATGTCATTTGCTTCTATTGGACTCTCTTCACACTTCCATCACCATAGTGCTTTGCACATAGGTTACTCAATGTTGGTTGAAATTAGTTAAAACTAAATTAGGGGTCAAAATACTAGCTCACATGTGTGCCTTAGAATTTACAAGGTCACTTGTGTGAAGTAGATAGACTACAAGCTTGATTATTTCCATTTTATAGATGAGGAAACTCATCTGTGGTTGAAAGCTTAAGTCATTTGTCTCTACTTATTTGGCTAGGAAATGCTAAAGCCTAGTGTGTGCCTGAGGTGGAAAAAGAATCCAAGTCCTCTTGGATTCCTTGCTTCTATTTTAGTTACATCCCATTATGTCTCTAGGACTGTTCACTAAAAAGATTGAAATTCCATCTTTAGTTGCTGAGACCACCCATCCATGCAAACGTTTTTTAAACCTGCTAAGACAGAGCAGAGAAATTAAAAACAGCATTATTCCAATTCATTTTTCACAGGAACATACCCACTTGGCCTTTATATTGCAGACTCGAGTGATGGTACTGCCTGGATGAACTCAAATCCTATACAGATTTACTAAACCCTGCCACACCACAAACACCAATTTCATTCCTCTTTAATAATATGACTCTTATGGTTAAGAGGATATTGAGAGTCCCCTTACAACTGACCCAGTTTTCAAAAGCTAGTCCTGTGTCTATGATGTCATCAAGAATTGTTAGACACTGAAAGGTGGTATAGGGCCTTTAATAGCCACTATACCTGGGTCCAAGGATTTGAAGTTGACAACAGCTTTATCCTATAGAATGAGCTCCATAAGGAACCCTTATTTCTCTTGTGTTTTTCTTTATTTGTGTGTGTGTATTTTTTGGGGGGAAAGGGAATTAAGAGAGGGAGGGGGAACCAAAGCCTGATCTCTTTTCATAAACATTTCCTGTTTATGAAACCATTCATTCTACCTGAAAATATGAAAAGGGTCAGGATTGCTTCTTGAAAACAGAAAATCTATTCTGAATGGAACAGACCTTGGAATAGTAAAGAAACACTTATTTCTAAGTAAGATTTACATTGTTTAAAGAATGGAACAACAGGAATGCTGGATTTGGAGTTAGAAGATACGAGTTCAAATCCCAGGTGGCACAGGGGCTAGCCCCCTGTACCCAGAGTTAGAAAAAGTTGAATTTCAATAACAGCTCCAGACTTACCAGCTCTGTGGTCCTGGGCAAGTCACTTAACATTTCTCTAGTCAGTTTCTTCCTCAGCAAAATGAGGAAAATAATAGCACTTATTCCCCCTAGGTTGTCTGTGAGGATAAAATGAGATCATATTTGTAAAGCTCTTTGCAAACCGTAAAGTGCTATATAAATGATATTGTTATTGCTGTTAATACTCTTGTTATTCTGATTTCGCAACTTAACATCTTTGAGATACCGAATAAATTGTACACCTTTCTAAGGGACTTAGATGAATTGCCTTCAAAGGTATCTTCCAATTCGTAATCCACAGTCTTGCTCTCTATGGTCAATGTCTAGGCCCTGAGAGCTGTTCAGACTTACTTTGCAAAATAGTAAAGTTTTTCTAAAGTTTTTCTAAAATGTTGTAAGAGGGCCAGCATGGAGTAGTGTAAAGAACAGGAGATGAGGAAGCAGAAGACATGGATCCACAACTTATTACCTGTGTCACGGGAGAAAGTACTTCAGCCTCCGAGCCACAGTTTTCTCCTAAGTGTAATGTTAAATATGAGACCAATTCTGCCTACTTCATAGGGTTAGTGTTGCTGTGTTCGTCCTTCATTGCCAAAGAAGACCTGCCATCAGAGAAATAATGACATGACTGGCGCTTGACTTTGTTTTGAGTGAGGGAGGGCTGTGCAGGTCACCAGCCTCACTTCTCCTCTAGAGTCATCTGAATCCAGTGACCTGATATTCCTCAGGATGACTGGAGATGACCCAGGATGCACTGGGAGACCTTGGGCCCTTCAGGCCAAGGCATTTGCAGGTACTCACTTAGGGTGAAGCAATGCCCATTCATTGAATAGGCCTGTTTAAGAGGGAGCCAGGGCATGGCCCCTTTAATGAGGTCAAGAAAAAGGAAGACATCAGGCTGGGTGGGAAACAGCAACAGTTACTATTGATAATCACTCTAAAGCCAGGAGGGTCAGGAAGAGCCCTTGGCAGGGGCCCCTTGGAGTCCCAGTTTCAGAGCACAGTAGGTTTAAGGTTTCTGGAGGGGTACTGGGATCAAATTAAATAGCTAATACAAGAATGATGTAAAAACATGAAGAAGGTTGAGGGAGTGAGCATTTAGGCAGTACCTGTTATATGTCAAGTGCTTTACCAACATTCCATTTGATTCTCACAACAACCTGAGAGACAAGTGCTATTTATATCCATTTTATAGTTGAGGAAATTGAAACAAACAGCGGTTAAGGGACTTGCCCAGGGTCACTTAGTAAGTATCTGAAGATAGATTTGAACTCAGGACTTGGTGACTATAGGCCCAGCACTCAATCCATTATATCACCTAGAAAATTAATAGGAGCTATTAAGCTAGAATTTTATGACCACAAAAGCAATATGAAATCACAAAATTATCTACTTATATGTCAAACATGGGGCCTCATGTGGCCAACTCCTGAGTACAGGCCAAACCAAATTAAAATGTAATTGGAAAACACATAACAAAATAAATAGAAATACATCAAACATTGATAACATTGTATTTTAAAAATATGTATGAGACCTAAAAAAAAGTATGAGACCTATAGGCATCCTTGAGTATGGAGTAGTGGTCCCTATTTATATGAGTTTGATACTAGTCAAGAAACATTTATTCAGTAGTTACTTTGTATCAGGCACTGTGTTAAAGGGCACAGAAAGAGGAAAAGGACAATCTACCCTCAAAGAGCTCACATTCCAATGGGTGAGACAAGGAAACAACTTTGTACACATAAATAATATATAGGGTAACTAAGAAATAATTAAGAATGGATAGAAGTCCAGACCTGGAGTCAGGAAGACCCATCTTCTTGAGTTCAAATCCAGCCTCAGACATTTACTAGCTGTGTGACTCTGGCAGGTCACATCATCCTGTTTAGCTCAGTTTCCTCATCCGTAAAATAAGCTGGAGAAGGAAATGAATGACAAATTACTCCAGGATCTCTGGCCAGGAAACCTCAAATGAGTTCACAAAGAATTGGACATGATTGGAAATGATCCAAGGACAACAAAACTAACAGAAGACATTAGAATTAAGAGGGGCTGGGAAAGGCTTCCTCCAGAAGATTGATTTATAGTACTTTTTTTTAAAAGATAAGAGAAAATTATTTAGCTATGCATTAATGTGTTGATTGTTCTTCATATTACATATATTAGATATAAAAGTACATTCAGAAAGGGACAAAGTTCTAAGATACTTTAAAATGTTATGTTTTTTATATCACATTTGTTTTTTTTCATATATCCCTCCCCTGTTTCTTCTGCAGTGATCTATCCTGTAACAGTAATAAAAAAGGAAAAGAGACATAATTCAGTAAAAATTAATTGCCACATCAACCAAGTCTGACAAAATGATATGCCATGTCCTCTGCCTGTAGCTGCTACCTTTGTAAAGAAGGGATGGAGGTACATTTTATTTTCTCTTAGGGTCCAGACTTGGTTATTATAATGACAGCATTCAGTTTTGTTGTTTTCCTCACTTTTAAGTAGGTAGATTAATTCCTGATATCTGATAATGGAATGACTCAGTCACATTCTTTCATAGCAGATAGAAAGAAATATGGTAAGAAATACAAATTTCAAGAGACAGTTAAACTTAGCTGAAGCTGCCCAACTTTTTATCATTGGAATCATTTCAACCTCATCTGCCCCACCCCCCATAAATTCTCCAGTATTTACAACTTATCATGGTCATCTCTTCCTGCACAGTAACTCTCCCCAGTTGTGGCATCCCAGTATGGCTCCAGCATTTATAGAAGGAAAGGATTCCTTCTTGCCTGCTTTTCCCCCAATGGCAAGTGGAATAAAGGCTAATTGCAACAAACCACCTCAGATTAGTAAAACTTGAAGTCTTCTGACCAGTCAGACAAATCCATTAGGATTTTATTGGGTCCTAAAAAGAGTTATGTGATTCCCTAGGATCCAATCCTTGTCAATCAGGCATGGTAAATTGGATTCTTGAATAGGGAAATCCCTTAGGGAGAGTAGATGTTATCTAGATCATTGCAGTGATTTCTCGACTCTGTGCTCACTAGGTTCTGTTCTCTCTTTAGTGAACCAATAAAACCATAATAAGTATTGATTAACCCATTACTGAGCATTATCCACTGGCTTCTGCCTGACTGTATTTAAACACTGCGTCGTGCATTTCACAGTGCCACCACACAGATGTGTGCCTAACATGGGTAGTCTTGTCCAGTTGATGCCAGGCTTTTTTTATTTGTCAAAAATATCTAGAAGTCCTAGAAGGTATTCCTAATGTCAGGTATTTTTCATATCTATGACCTGGTACCATTTTCTTTAAGAAGGAAAATGAAATAATTACTCAAGCTTTCCTAGAAATTCATTTAGCATCAGAATTTAAATATATATATATATATACATATACATATATATACACACACACACACACACATATATTTCAGAAGCCTAAGGGTGATTTTTCCATAAGGAGAAAAAAAAATAGATTCTAACATCTTTCAAGTCCTCAATGGGAAAAATAAGTCATTCAAGAATGAAATTTGTGGATCTCTTATCAACCGTTAGATATTTTAACAATTTATAATAGTGATGCAGGCAGTTATCATTGCACAGAGATGGTTTTGCTAAATACTGGAAATGTCATACAATTCTAGAGACAATTCAATCTCCAGTCTGTCTGATGGCAGGAAGTTTCAGAGGATCTGAGGATTCCCTTCCACACGCTCATTGTACTAAGCTTTCGTTTCTGTTGAGGCTGAGCTGTAGTGCTTTTAGAACTTCCTCCTAGTCGTTAGCTTGTTGGTGGCTCTCTGAATTTATTTCTGAGTGCTACTCAATACTTGGAAATACAGAGAACACCTAGATAAATTAAGCTTGATTACAGGGGCTAAGGTCACTAGCTGAATGGACACAGGTCGAACTGAGGCGTCAGACCAGGCTATATTTTTAAATGCACATGAATTATTGTGCTTTTAGAAACTATTTTATTTCATCTTTATGCAGACTAAATGCAATACTTTCGGAAAAAAAAAGAATATGTGCTTTGAAAAATTGGTGTGTATTTATGTCATTGTGGAGGTATAGTTTTCAAGGCTAGATAGTATTTTGTGTTCATTACAGAATAGTCATTTGATCAAGTGATTTTCAATACATTGTCAAAATAAATTACATTCACTTCATTAGATGTACAGGAAGTATAGCTAAAGCAGGGACAAGTATTAATTTAGGACTCTGCAGAAACTGACACTCCATCTTATGACCCTGAGGCTGTATTATTCAAGATACCCAGTGATGGAAGGAAGTCTGTCTCCATAGCAATTACCTAAATCTTTTATCAGTCATTTCTGGAAGGAAAATTAGAGCAATTGTGTCAGGATGGTCATATGGGCAGAAATTGCACACTCATTCAAACCACTTATGTCTCTGACTTTGTCCTCGCTTGATGGCTGCTTTTGTTTACTACTATGTTTTTGAAAGCTTGATTGGACATGAGCAGATGTGCTACGCTGTAACTACAAAAGGTTGGCCTTTGTTTCTTCTCATTTCTTTTCTTTTCTTTCTTTTTTTTTTCCAGAACCACCACGAAATTGCACTGTTTCTGTTTATTAAGCAAGTAATTTTTTTAGACTAAGTCTGAGAGAAAAACTCCATCAGAAATAGTTTAAATTAGCAGTAGTAGTGCCCTTTCCTTTTGTTACAGATTTAAATGATGAGTAAACTTGATAATATTTAATAGTCTGGGTTAAATTGCTTGACCATTTCGGCAAAATGCAGTGAAAAGCAGCACCTCCCAGCCTTTCTCCTGCCTCAATCATATCACACACATACATATTTATTGATTAGATAATTACCATCCCTCTAAGAAACTTGTCTGTATGAGTGAAGCATCGTCTAAGGATGATTTTATCAGCCTTCAAGTTCCAAGATTACTAAACCAAATTAGAAGCTCAGGAAAAGTTTCAAATGCACTGTGGGAAATGCTGAAAAAAAATCCCTCTGCACATTTAGATTTTTACACAGTTGGATTTTGAAATAAGAATAAAAAGCTTAACTGTTGATCAATAACAGTTGCAGTCTTCACTGAGTGGTATGAACAACACAACCTAAGCTCTGCCTTCAAGTTCCTTGTTCAGGAAAATTTACAATTAATGGCTTCCTTACAACAGCAAAGATATCCCCTTCTTCGTGGCTCAGCTAGGGACCTGCCAGACTAATATATTCCCAGTTTGCTGGCCATGGTCCTTTACTCTATCTGTCTTAGCATATTGATTTCTGAGCTGTCTTATTGGTTTCCTAACATAATTATACCAGGAGTGGGTCTCTTAGTACAGCTAATACATTTACACCATGGCATCTAGGGAAGCTTATTATAGCGGCATCCGGTAGTGCCGCTACAGTTAAGGGTCAGTTTCCATTTCCATTAAAAACCCCATTTTTCAGGAGTCTATACCTTAGCTGTTTTAATTTATATCAGGGAAGAAAAAAAAAAACCTCCGAGTTGTGTTAGCCCAGATCCAAATGTTCTCTGTCCCTAGAAGACAACACAAATGATGTTTTTTTATTATATGATATTTAGGAAAGAACAAGTGGTAGCAGTTTTCATTATTATAGTATCTTTGACATACCAACTCAGTTGATAGGCAGCTCAGTTGTGGCATCAATAGAGGTAGTTTACTATTCCCTGAAACATTTTATAAACATCATTTATTATTATGTCTTCACAGAACTGTGAAAGGTGCCAAGATTACTGGACCCAAATGATTAGGTCCAGTATATTTTGCCAGTAAGAAAGAAAAAAAATAAACCTGAAAGGAGTGTTAGTTCCTGACAAAGAGGCATCACCTCAAAGGCTATGTATTTTCCATGCTAATCTCTTAGCCTTTTTTTTTTTTTTTTGCAAAAATCTTCATGACAGAAAACAAAATTTCCAATTGTAATAGTAAGGAAAAGGTGAGACAAGTTTGTTCATTACAGCAGGAAAAATGGTGGAAAAGGCTTGGTGAATTGGCTTAAGTAAATTATTTCAGATTATTTGATGATTTGAATTATCTAGCTCACCCTCACCCCCAAATCACATGAACAATAGAGAGTTAGCTGATCTGGATATAAATTTCTAACTCAATAGAGTTAGATGAAAATGAGTTTTTCGAGTAGTAACAATCGATGAATGGACTATTTCACTTTTATGCTAATTCAAAAATTGGAGTTGGAGGTGATTTAAAGAGGTTCTCAGTCCCCTACCTGCCCCATCTCCATTACCTTGTCCAGAAGATGAGATTCTATAATTTCTCTCTATTTTTTTTTAAACTCTGACCATAAACTCCACATGTTTTATGTCAATGCCATCATCTCCCTCATTTTCCAAATAGCCTTAGAAATAACTAGGGATGGGTTATTTCTATATTAATGTAACACAGTCTTCAAATTAGTTGTGGAATTTCAGCTTTGTGTAATACCCATACATAAATGCATAAATTATTTTAACATGTATATGTATTTGCACATACCCATACCAAAGCATGCAAACAGTAAATATTTACATATTTGATCCATTCAGGAAGTAGGTTGTTTTGGATGAGGATAACTAGCTATGTAACTACCTGTATAATTCTGGGTAGTTGAGAATATATAGGCTTTTGAGCAATAAGATTCTTTTGGGTAACATTTTTGGGTGGAAAACTTCCTAAAAATATACTATACGGTCTTCTTAAGACATTGAGCATATTTTGACTTTTCCAGATGGCTACTATCTCCCCAGATTTCAGTAACACTCAAAATGTTAAAGTTTGAATGAATCTTGGAGCTCATCTTGCAACCTGCAGGTAGGAAGACTAAGTCCCAGAAATGATTTGTGTAAGATCTGTAAGACCTAGTAAGTAGCCAGGTTGGGATTTGAGCCTAGTACTTTCCCTGCAAGTCTAGTATTCTTTCTATTAGTCAATGTTATATACTCTTTCTATGAAGACTAATTACTTTATTCTCCTGACTAGTGACTTACTAACATTTTTTAAAACTGTTCCTATGCTAAATGGTCCCATGTTGCTTTGCTTTTTAAAATTCTTTTGGGTTTGTGTTATTATTGTTTTGGGGGCAGTTTTGCCTCTTCTTGTGCTGTCAGGTTTTAAACTATGATTCCTTTTTTTTTGCTCTATTGGTGTGCCTTTCTGTAGCCGGCCCCCTCTCTCTCTTACTAATTTACTGTTTTGACATTACTATGAATTTGCAAACTAGATAATCTAGTTTAGTAGAATTGTGTACAAAATAAGTAAATATCTCTCTTTGGGCCCAGAAAGGCCTTTCTATCAGTAAAGTACATGAGGTTTAGGGCATCAGCTTAGCTCCTCAGAAACCTTTTTTATGCTTCTTTTCTGATTCTTACTTGTATTCCAAATTAATGCAGTGGCTATAGTCCTCAGTTCTGAACCTCAAGTATTGTCCCCCTTTAAGTTATATATATATATATATATATATATATGCCATATGCATACAAACAATGAGCATACAAATGCATTTGTAATTTTTCAGTAGAAACCCTTTGTCAACTGCAAACCCTTTAAGACTCAATAGATGAGTCTTACTAGAGAGTTTTGCACAGCCATGGAAGTGATTCGCATAATATCACACAACTACTGCCAAAGATATCAGGTCTTGTGACCTCAAGTCCAGGTCTTTAACCACTGTGCTATAACACACACACACACACACACACACACACACACACACACACACCTAGTGGATCAGTGGATCTCTAAAGAACTTTGGAATTGGTTGTGAGACATGGGAGATGCTGACATGGAACCACCCATCATGGTGTACCTACATTAAAGAAGGTCCTATGCTCTATGAGCAATGCAGAATTACAGTCTCCCAAAAGAAATGTGAGATGCATAAATCTAGAGATGTCTCCACTCCAAATGTTCATATAGACTATTTGTGCTTTCCCAGCTCCTATTGGTCTGATCAGCCACAGAAGGACATGCCATACCTTGACCCCAACATAGTGATGTCATTTTGTTTCTCTTTGATCATGGAGAAGAAGAAGAATAGTAACCAACAGTAGACCTAATGCAGAGTCAATTTCTACAGATTATCATGACACATTAAAATCTCCAACATTCTCATAGTTTCTTCTTGCTCTACAAATATTACTAATATTTTTCTGAGGTCCCTTCTGTAAAACCTAGAAATTAGAAAATGTTTGAGGCCCTCTCTATTTCAAGACCAAAATGAGAAATGATCAATTAGTTTAAACTACTGGATGAGCATTATTCTTTTTAAATTAAATTGATTGGGCATTGAATTGATTTGAAATTATTGCATCATCTAGGAATCCACTATGAAATAAAATATCTGCTTTGCAATTGCATCATAATTAGCGTGTATATATTTACACATATATGCATATATGTGTGTGTGTATATATATATATATATATATGAAAAATTAATTCTATTGAGTCAGTCAGTAAACAAGCAGCTTATTCAGCACTCATTATGTGTGGGACCCTGTGGAAACCTCTGAGGACACAAAGAAAGGTCAAAAATTGTAACTATCAATGATGTGTAATTACTAGTTGAAATTAGGTCCAGTTGTGTCAAGGTTTGAAGAAGTCAGCCATATGAACCTAGAACCCAAGGTTCACTCAAATTTTGGCAGAACATTTCAGAAAGTTTAAATGTTCTTTCTAGGTTTTATTATAAAACTTAGCCTCAAAAAACTTAGCCCCAAACCTTAACTTTTCTCTTTCAAAAATCATTTTTTTTTAATTTCAGTTCTTAGTTGAAGCTTGGAAGTGCTAAGGAATAAACCATTAAAAGTGAGATGCAAAGAGTTTAACTAAACTCTTCAAATCTTCTAAAAGGTTCTATTCCAGTTTAAACTCCGTCCAAGCAAGTTGGGTGTCCAACTCAGTAATAAAATTTGTATTCACAAGATAAGCTTTTTCTTGGTAAAAATGGCTTTGCATACTATGTCATAACAGAAGGATTGCCAACTATTTATTTCACTGTTCCTAATTGTTGTCAGAATGTGACCTGAAACCCTGACACAGAATTTTTCAAAGTCAGAAATGGAGAAGGGGCGTGCATTTATCAATGTGTATAGCTTATTCACCTATGCAGCAGCACTTGCGAAGGTCTGCTTTTATTTAATTCTCTAGATTTCATTGTTAATGGGAAAACTGTCTCATAAATTAGGGAAGTACTCAATTACAAACCTGACAGAGATTGATTTGGGTTCTGTTCTTGGTCACTACCAGCAAGTGAAGGCCAGCACAGACCACAACTCCCGCTAATGGTACATCACTTCAAAGGTGATCACAGAACAAGTGTTCATTAAAAGAGGGAGTAGAGTTGGAAATAAAAGAGCATTCTTTTGCATTTTCAATTTTGCAAAAAAAAGTCGCATTATTTCATTTTTTGGATATGATATAGCTCTTTGGATCAGAATGCTTTCAAACTAGGACCCATGATTTTTTAAAAATAATTTGATATATTTAAAATTATTATTCTAAAATGGTGTCCATAGGCTTCGCTAGACTGCCAAATATTTCCATGATACAAAAAAAACTTATAAATCTCTGCTCTAGAGAATGATGTTAATATAAAAGCATATTGATAATTAAAGACATTTTATGTGATTTCAATAAAAACATTTTAATATAATGTAGTAGGGAGACGATAATAGGCATTTTTAGAATTCATTAAATTACATGTGTCATACCTACACACAGACAATAAAGGTCACAAAAAAAGGAGGGCTATTGGAGATCATCTTGTCTTCCTTATACAACAACCCCATAGAACCTTTATTTAAGAACTTCTAGTGATGGAGAACTCATTACTTTAACAGATGAGAGAGATCCAACGGTTAGGAAGTTGTATTTCTACTGTTTTTAACATTACACTGAAATCTACTTGTCTGAAACTTACATTCATTACTTCTAGTTCTTCCCCTTGGACCAGGAAGATTATATCCAATGCCTTATCCCTCATCCACATGCCAAGCCTTCAAATGCTTGACTATGATGTCGATATTGTACCCTTTCCCTAGTGTCCAGGTTTTTTTTATCTAGGTTAAATATCCTTAGGCTAAGTACACACAGATATACATATGCAACTTTGCTTACATAATATAGAGAAAGAATAGATTCAAAAGTTTAACTTTAAAAAAATAGACTGGTTAATTCAGGACACACTGGCCAATTGGAATTACAGTAGAATTTCAGCATTAAAAAGTTATGACAGGGAAATGCCCTAATTCAATTCCTCTGAGTCATAAGTTGTTGGAAATTTTCCAAAAAAGAAAACCCAAAAAACAACCAAAAAACCAGTCATCTTTTTGAGCTTAAGAAAACTATTATTTTAAATGAGATTCCTTAAAAAAAAATTAAAAGTCAAAATAACTACATTGACTTTAAGACATTTAAACAATATAGTTGGGGACTCAAAGAAGAGTTTCTGTCCAAAATTTCCATCAATATTTTGGACTCTACCATAGATTTGAACAAATAACCAAAATGTTTTCCAAAATATTATCTAATAGATATATTGTCTTTCAAGTTCCCAGCTATGAGCCATTCATACAGTCTAGAATTAGCCTTGCTGGCATGGGGACTCCACTTGTCCCAGCTAAAAGCTCCTTATCACATTTGAAATCTAAACAAAGAAATTGAAGTTTATAATTCAAAGACAGATTCTTAATTTTCATGATTTTACAAGACAGAAGAAGTGTAAAATATAAAAGATTAGGAACCTGGGGACCAAAGGCCCAAATTTAAACAAAGCTTTTTATGGAGAGGCTTGCTTAAGATTAATTATGGTATTTAAACAAAATTTCAACTCAGTCCAGCCTTCTGCTTTTAAAGATTAATTAAGTTTCCTTTAAAAACAAACAAATAAATAACCAATCAAAGGAAACCCTCTTTTTGTAGGCTCATATCTCTAACATCTCATCTTAGCCACAAGTAATA
Source organism: Bettongia penicillata ogilbyi (assembly GCA_023548195.1). Taxonomy (NCBI): domain Eukaryota; kingdom Metazoa; phylum Chordata; class Mammalia; order Diprotodontia; family Potoroidae; genus Bettongia; species Bettongia penicillata. The sequence continues at coordinate 550,201 of JAJHZJ010000937.1, read as the reverse complement.
AAATTCACCTTATGGGTTTGGATAAAATCAAGGGGGGAAAAGTCTTTTATAAATTCTTTATCTTTCCCCCTGACCCGTTTCCTAGCAGGTTAGTCAAATAATCATATAGAAATCTCAGTTTTCTAGTGTAAATGAAACATAGGTGCTGGAAACTTGTACTTTCTTTTCCAAAGAATATTGAGTTATAATAACCATCACCACAGTTTTACTTTTGAATATGTGTTTGTGTATGTGTGAGACTGTGTGTGTAATGGAGTGGAGGTGGGGAGTAGATGGGGAGGATAAAGTAGTGTTAGAAACTTCATATGATGAAGATATAAAGGAAAACTTGATGATGTTTCCATGTAACTGAAATAAACAGCTCATTCTATCCTCTGAGAAAGGAATAAAGTCACCATCCATGGGAGCACATAAAAAGGAAAAGACTTTTTAAAAAGGAAGTTAAAACCCCAATACTATAATAATAAAGAGAGATTCTTTCAAAAAAAAAAAATGCAGCACCTCAGCAGCATCTCCTTGCCTTTCCTCATTTGCAATGTCACTTGACAGCAAATGTAAAAAATATACCTGACCATGTTTTATAAACAGGCCACACAAAATAGCACGCTTACTAAAAGCTGAGGATGAATATCACTACAGTTATTAAATTACTGTTCTTTAAAAAAACATTAGACAAATAACAGGAAATCACGCTGTGTGGCTGGGTAATATAATAAGACTTCAATTATAAAAGTTATGAGCAATAAGTGAATTTCTAAATGGTAAAGTTAGAAGTGGCCTATTATTTTAACTTCACATTTCTTGAGTTTGCTGACTAATATCACAGATATAAATGTGAATTAAAGACATTATTTTCCCGGAAAAAAAGGCATATGAGGGAATATATTTATCTACAGACTGTACATAATTTACTGTAAATCAATATAATAAATGTATTAGTATAAAAAGTACTGTTCTGTTGAATGAAAAAAGAAATTAGGGTTCAATTTCAGCTGGCACTCATTGTTTCAGAGGGAACATTCTCCATGGTTATATTCCAATCATTACGGACCCCATGCTCAAACCCCTATTGACCTCACCTTATCTCTTTAGAGCATGGTTTCAAGCACAGCTCTGTGGACTGAAGAGGCATGTGGGAGTTTTGAAGAGGATTAGCATTTAACCCTAACATCATAACAACTAAGCTACCTGTTCTAGGATATAAGGAATGAAAAAACTCCATAGAAATTAACTTAGTTCTCTTTAGGTCTAGATGTGTAACCACCTTCCTTCCTCAAAGGACTTGCTAGCTGTTGAACAGATCTGGGCTAAAAACAATAGCAACAATCTAGTAGCTAATTATATTTTTGCTAATTGAATATGGTTGGGTAGTATCAAAACTGCTATACTGGGGCTGTAATGGGGCAAGGGGGGGAAATTACAAGTACACTTATTCCCAAAAGGTACTTAGTTTGAACTGCGTCCTATTTCTTAAACTTGTAAGACGGACAGCTTATAATTAGAAAACTTATAATCACATAAGTAGAATCTATAGTTGTTTTTAATGTTTAAATCTCACATCCAGCTGGCATCAGAGGAATTGGGCAGATATATTGTACATAAACCTTTATTTTGCTATGAGTATGAGTTATTGTCTTACATTAAAGTGACTTTTTTTAAGGAATGACTTCAGCTATGAATTTAGGAAAACTTGGAAAATAATTACAAAAGATATTTTGAGGCTAGAATTTTGGAAAATGAATATGTCGTTTTAGCACAGGTTGCAAGACTTAAGATGGGAGAGGTTAAAAAGGTCACATTCAGATTGTTATACATACAAACTCAGTGATCAACACAACTCAAGTTTGGCATTAGTCAATATTTAAATGAAACAAAAACAACGACCATAAAACCCTATGAACTTTGTCTCCAAATATTATGATTATTGTTTTGTAGTCTTTGTGAACTTATAAAAATATTAAAGTTGAAGTATATTACAGCATAAGAAAGCTTCAATCTGAAACAAAATCCTCTATATGGGAGAAACTGCTTAGTCAGTTGTCACATTTGAGATTTTAACAAAGGGATAAACTGAAGCAGATCTCCATGCAAGAGAACATCTATTAGCAGACCCATCAATGGTCAATGGCTAGGCTCCATTTACAGATAAACCCTAAGCAAGAGGACAGTTCCTTTTATGCAGATTTTTGGGGAATACATCACAAAGAATATCATGGGATTGGGGGCAACATGATTGGTTGCAGAGCTGAATTGTGTGGAACAACGTGATTAGTTGGAAATTTAGTAATGGGGACTAGCAATGACTACCTTTCTTCTCTCATGAGGTAAGGATGTCATTGTTTAAGTCCAGGTGTGACATAGCAGCCCAGACTTTTGCATGGCAAACCAGATATCCATGAAGGGTAGCTTGGTGGAGTACAGATATCAGGTCTGACTCCTACTCTTTTACACACATTTTCCAAGTTTCACAAAATTCATTAAGTCAAGAAATCTAGGTTCTTAACCCATTACAGGCTAGCTGAATTCTGAACTAAGTTCAGAGACAAGGAACAAAGACTTAAGTGATCACAGGACAAAAACAGTTATAGTACCAAATCAGCTAATTGTAAATAGAACCGATAAGAAACAATACAGGATCAATTTTAATCTCCTCATGGTCAATCAGTCAGCCAAGCATTTATTAAGTACTGACTATGTTTAAATTTGTAATAATTCAAAGATTGGCAAAGATGATAAAAACTGAAAATGACATATGTTTGAGGAGCTGTGGGGAAACTTGCACCTTGATGGCTAACGTAGGAAACAATGTGGTCAATGATGATGGTCTAATTCCAACATACTTTATTAGCTGTGCTCTGTGGAATACTTTGATATCTGTATTTTTTGTATGGATATTTGTATAGCTAACCAGGTTTGAATGCTGATGACCACCAGGTCAGGTCTTACAAAGTATTAAGTAGATGGTAAATTTTCCTGCAGTCATCTGTTGTGATGTCTTGCATCATCTCCTCTTCTTTCTTCAGTTTTCTATGTTTATAACTAAATATAAGATCCCTAAGAAAAACCTGCCTATAGTTTCTGGTTGGCAAGGACCTTGTCCTGAATTTCCATCATAAATCTCTCCTTTTTAACAAAAAAACCCCAGCACGATTCAGGTTTTTGTTCAATACTTTGTTGTTGGCCGAATTCACAGAATAACAGGATTGTAGCTTTTATTCCAGAAGTGACCCGAGAGGTCATCTATTCCAATCTTTTCATTTTAGAGATAAGGATTGAGGGTCAGCAAGTTTAAGTAACTTACCCAAAAAGACATAAGTGGCAAATACCAGTCAGGATTCTAAACCAGAATCTTGGACTTTAAATCACATACTCAAATTTCCATTCTAACATATGGCCCCTGAGTTCATTTAGCTGTCAACAGGGATAATCATTTGATTTCTATTCTCCAATCTTAATTACTTCAAAGGCTTTATTCAGATATAGTCCACTTTTGGTTATATTCAAAAGATGGATTGCTGTATTTATTATGGCTCCATGAAATGATTGTTTATTATTCGAAAAAGTGGTTTTGGGGAAAAAAAATTACTTTTCACGTACTCTAAGAATATCTATCAATCTTGTTCCTCCTTTTTTCTCATGGAAATGTCCATTTTTCTTGACCAACCTTGTTCTGATGAAAACTACAATAAACAGAAATTGGAACACAAAATTATGAGTATGATCAATTTATTGTCAAGACCAGCAACTTCCAATAAATGGGATCCATGGTCCCTCAATAGCCAAAGATATCTCTGGAAGCCAGAGCAGATTTTTTCATATGGTGAAAAGATAACAGATTACATGAGGTTCCAAAAAATAGTTCTGTGATGAAAACTAAACTAAAACTGTAACTGATCTGTACTACGGGTAAAAGGCATTAAACCTTCATTTGACTTGACACACAAGAAGGGATCTCCAGGACTCATGGCAAAAGACATAGCACGGATGAGCCCAACATCTTCTGAAGTCTTGTGTCAGATGCCTCCATAACAAAATAAAATGGGGAATCAGTTTTCAGTTTTATAACCTAAGGATTGGTGATTGTCCTTATCTTCTATTAATATTGCCTGACTTTTTGCTTGTGTACTTTGTAAACCTATTATAATCTATCTTTTTTACAATTTCCTAAAGTGTACATTAAGATTGGTATTCCATAAGTTTTTATTTATTTATTTAAGTGTACTCTTCCCATTTAACTTTTCAGAATTCCTCTAGTGTCTTAATGAAGTCGACCACAGCATTATTCTTGGTGTTTTTAAGCTTTATATACCTTGACTGAAAAACAAGTTATTTCTAAGTATTATCCTGAACAGAGATTTTTAACCTGAATCTGTCTAATTTTCTTATGATTTTGATAAATATCTATTTTACATAGTTGGTTGCCTTTGTTTCTGTGTATTTTTAAAAATTACTTAAAATCATTCCTTCAAGAAGGGGTTCATAGGCTTAACCAGCCTGCGAAAGGAATCTTTGACAACCAAAAACCAAAAAAATTTAAGAATTCTTCACCCAAAGGTTCATTTTGACTTCTAGATTCAAGCTTAATGATTTTAGGCTCTATTTTTCCATGACATTCTCTGAGAATTTTATGCTTATGTGACATTTGGATATCAGTGAAGAAAGATTCCATGAGATGAAGAAGCTAAAAATTTGGTTTTTTTTCAAGTGGAATGTAGTTTGATGCCATCCATATACATTAAGTGGTTAATAAGATATTTTCATTCTTCTTCCTCTAATTTGGAAGCCATACTTAATTCTGTTTAGGAGGGTTTTGACATGTATTTCTGTTGTTCATTATATTAATGGTGTACAAACTTTCTGTTTCTTTTTAAACATTCTAACATGCATTTTTGTTATGTTGGACTTTGTGAAATCACATAGACAACCAGAAATTTTTACATTTTCCTTGTTTAAGAATCCTGTGTTGTCCCTGTTTTCATGCTTCTCAAGCCTCTATGATAGTTTTGGATTGATGTTTATTTTATTTATGGAATTTTGGCTTTCAGTTACTGATTGAAGGAACCTGGAATTTCTGAAATGTTTTTATTTTTTGAATTCCTTACTTCTTGTTACCTTGACACAAACAATAATGCGTTTAAGTGTTCTCTTCCACATGCTACCTCAGATACTGACATAATTGTACAGCCCTTCCCCAAAAATTTTCAGTAAGTCTCTCAAATCACTTAGGAGTTTTCCTTGATACCTCCAACTTTCCCATTATGGCCCATATCATGGCAGCATTTGCCACATGTACTACTGTGGGCAACTCTTAAAATGTTTGTGCATTTAGATATTGTGGGAAAATGAGTTGACTTGTGATGACTATAGATAGTAGTATTGTAAAACTCAGGTGAGATAATGAATGTGGAACATTTTGCAACTCTTAAAGTGCTATATAAATGCTGGTTATCATCATCATCATCAATATTAGCCTATAGTCAGTCAGTATAGCCAGATGTATAGTCAGGTAACGACTTCATTTCCAAAACCTTCAACTATAATTTTACTAAGCTCAAGCAGTATTTACAGGGCAATACAGGGATGTGTGGGTAAATGTTTGGTTATTTCAGTCATATCTGACTCTCCATGACCTCATTTGGGGTTTTCTTGGCAAATATAGTAAAATGGCTCACCATTTCCTTCTCCAATTCATTTTACAGATGAGGCAACTGAGGCAAATATGGTTAAGTGACTTGCTCAGGGTCACAGGGGGAGATTGTATTAATAAGGCAGATTAATACCCTATTAATTACATAATTAATACACTAAAATGTATTTTAATCACATCAATCAGGTTATTTGAGGGGAAAAATACACTTTTAAGTTTAATCTGCCTTATTAATATTTTCTTAAGTCTAGATAATCACAAAATAATTGTTAAGTTTTTATTTGTAGTGACTATGGATTTCTGAGATATAAATGTTCACACTGAAAATTTAACAGTTGATGTAAGAGCTGGCCCTTTAAGAACTGAGTCTTTGCATACCCTTAATTATTGAAAATACCAGCATTTTGTACGGTCAACCTTAAAATGGAATTTTTAGAATTCTACATTAAGTAGACCCATCTTGTTTTCAAAATCACTTGAGACTTTGGTGATGTTTTTGTTATCTGTTTCATTATAATGCATAATTTCGGAAATTTATATTAAGTGAATAAGCACTCATGAACTCACAGTTTTCCCAACTTATTAGCCCCATTTTCACTGAAGATTCTCTAGCAAGTGGCACATTACTATTTCTGATGTGTTCCAATATACTTTGCTTTCTTGTGATATTGGAATATAAAGGAATATCACTCACTCTCCTGTCTTCCATGCCATACTGATCATAACTGTGGTTTCTTTAGAGTCAGGTGGCAAATCTATGCCACCCCATCTCTTTCTTAGATTCTTAGTAATCATTTGATCACAAAAATTGGGGTGTTCTGATCCAATCAGTGTTACTGCTAGAAACCAACTGACCAGGTACCAGGGTTCCAGCCAGGCTTTCAAAGTCCCTGCAGTCACATCAGAGGATACAATATTCCTACTTTCTGCCAAACCCCCTGACATTCCCTTCCATTGCTGTTGTCCCTTTCTCCTCATCACATGGATAATAAGATGATGCTGATACTGGGGATGACAACAGTGATTACCATGTCATCATCATCTTTTTCTCATTTTAGTTCAAAGGAATTCAGACCAAACTATTCCCAGGACAAGTTGCCATCCCGCTAGTATTTCCTTATGTTGAATGTTCTGTATACTATTACCTAGATGAATAAAATGACTGCCTGCTGTTATTATTCTTGTTATTGTTAACGGCGTTCATGGAAAATTGAATGCTAGCTAATTTCACAAATAAAAATATGATCATAAAACATTAATTTTCTGAAAAGAGGCATAGTTTATATGCTGTATGCATGGGATTCATTTAAGAACATGATAAATGTATTTGTACAAAAAACTCAGTTCAGTTGAATAAAAAAGAAATTATTACTCAAATTACACCATCATCATGTGAAGGTGAAAGATATAGTAGTGGAACATGAACTCTATGTTGGTTTCACAGACTTATTCTGTTGACCTTTAAGTTTTCTTTGAAGGACGCTTTAAGTTTTCTTTGAACAGAAAACATGTCTTACCCCAACATTTTGTTGTTTCTGCCACTCAAAAATTTGATTTGAGAAGTTTTTTTAAAAGTTGTTTGGAGGAGAATGTTGGGAGAGTTCAGCTGGGAGGCTGTCCCTAATCTTCTATCTTGGCCCATTCAATTTAATGAAGAATCAAATAATTATTTTTTGTAAAAGTAGCTTACCATGGTAACTTAGAAACTGTACTCATTAGAGAAATTCGGTAGGGTGGTAGATACTTCAAATCAGGTAAATAGCACCACAGCTAGGGAAATCTGCTTCCTTGAATGGAAGGTGTGAAGTGGCAGGGCAGTAAATACCATACTCCTTAGGGTGCACACCTAATAAGATTAACCCAGGAAAGCAAAAAAAAAAAAAAAAAAAAAAAAAAAAATCACAGGTTTTTAGCAATGTAGGTACAGAAATAGATTTCAGTGATATGGATATGAGTTTTATTTCCTGGAAAACTAAATGTCTTATTTGGAAAAAAATTTAAAATTTCACTTTAAAAATATAGGACTAAATGTTAATTTTGGAAGAACTTTATAAATTCAACTTCAAGTAATAGCTGAGTATTAAATAACTACCTTAGAACGATTTATTATGAAAAACAGAGAAATCAAGGGTATTATGCAGAGCTAAGATTTGAGGAGAAATGGACGAGATGAGGATATGTTTAATTCATGGTGAAGCTAATTCTGCCAAAGCACCAGTAACCTGGAAAGAGGTTCTTTGCTTCCCACCCACCCATCCCTCTCTCTACAGGCATTTGGAAAAAAGAAATCAGTGGAAGAACCAAAAAGAACTGAAACCAGAATAAAAGACTAAAAGTTGTACCTAGAAAAAAAAAGCAGCAACTATAAGAAAAATAGGAATTAGCAAAATGGTGGAAGCCACTTGATATCCCTCTGAATGACATATTTCCAATGAATAATAATTTTCATTTTTTTCTTTCTTTGAAAGCAATACTTTCTTCCTTGGGAATGAAAATGAGGCACCCCTAAGTCTTGCAGGTTCACAAAAACTTGAATTTGCCTCACTTCGCCCCTAGCACCCTGAATAATTTAGCCATAATTCCCAAGAGGATCCTTTGCATCAAAAAAACAAAAACAGCAAAGGTGAAAAACAAACAAGAACAAAACAAAAAAATAGTATGCACCATCTTGGGTCAATCAAGAAAGGGCATCTCCTGACAATGAAGCACACAAATTCATCCATAAAATTGGAAAGCCTTGATAACCTGCATAGTCTCCCTTGCATTCAGTTGTCTACTTAGATCCAGCATCAGAAGTGACCCTTATTACATTTTAAAAGGACCACCTTCAGTGGATAGAGGAGGGCAGTTGGAAGACAGGTCATCAAATAATGAGAGCATATGCCAGCAGCATTGCCACAGCTCCTAATTTTTCTGTCCTAGGCATCCACCACTGTGACTGTCTTTGTATATAGCATGACAGCTTGCAATTGTATGGCAGGCATGACATTTTCTCTCTCTGTCTAATACTATTGTACAGCTACTACCTATATGGTGCTCTAAGATTTGCAAAGGGCCGAACACTTTTCATTTGATCCAAAGAAAAGGACTCAATTTTTATTATCCCAATTTTACAGTTGAAGAGCTTGAAGTTTGGAGGGAAAAGATAACTTTCCCAGGGTAATATAACTAGCATGTAGAGAAAAATGAATTTAGAACTCTCTTGACTTCAGAACTTGGGTAATTTAGTGGATAAAGGGCTGGCCTTGGAGAAAGGAAGATCTGGATTCAAGTCCTGCGTCTCACTCTACAGTAAGTAAGAATGACCATGGGCTATTAATTTAATTTATTCCTCAGACAACTCACTAGAATTATGTTTCGTTTGTAGCCCAAGGTATCCCAATATGACTGGACTCTGTTCTATTTACTCTGGGTCTTCCCATTCAGAAAAGGGTGGAATCAAAACTTAGAGTTTTCTCTTTAAATCCTCTCCCCACTATCCCCTTTTCCCTCGCCTATATTAGGAAGCTGGTTTGATAGCCTCAAGGGCCAGCAGGCTCTCCCACTGACCCAAACTGGGTGATTACAATCAATAAAAATGAAAGACTGGCTTAAAATCTGAGAGAAAAGGCAAAAAAATAGTCTCAGTATCCATTTGATTTTGTCCTTGGGAGTATTTTTGTAAAATGAAGATGGCATGAATAGCTCATTAAACTATGCCCCAGGTCTTTCCCTGGACCCATAAACCAGAAGGCAGGGTCTTTGTTTGGGTATTCAGTGAGATATATTATTCTGTTCAACCTTTCTTTTCCAAAGAGGACCAAGGACAACACAAAGCTTGAAGGTTGATGTTTTGACTTGCATGTGAATTGGATTTAAGTGAGACAGAGTTTGTAATGCTAAAGCAAAGTTAATGGTGGGTGGGGGGAAGAGTTAAAGATTTTCCCTGCCCATTTGTAGACCTCAATACCTTTTGTTAATTTGTGCTGAAGCACTGGGTCAGAGGGAGATGCCCTCCAGCTCTGAAAAGTGTATAAAGACTCTGAGGTGAGGTTTTACTTTGGGGCTTACTCACTTGAAATTATTTTTGGCCAGAAGAGACTCTGGGCAGCTGTGAAGGAGCTCCATGGCTTTGAAAACCCAATTGTTGGTGTTTCTTTCTCTGGTAAACTATGCGTGTATGTAATAGACAGTTGGAAGCCCTGTCTGTTGAGTTTATTTCTCTGCCTGTATCTTCTCTGTTGGTATATGTGTTTGATAAAAGTGATTGTTGACTCCTCAAAAGTTGCTTTCCTTTCAGAAAAGCAGATCCAAGAACCTGTACAGCAGGCTCTCTTGTCTATGCCAAGGTCCTTGCTTTTACAGAATTGTATACTCACTCTTTTCCAAAGACAAAGGCATCCAGGGGCAAGACAAAAGTCAGGATGGCTGATGAGTGGATGACCTTGGCATCTTCAATGTCTTACCAAACTCTGAACATTCTATAGCTCCCGATTCAGATGCCTTTGTGATCATTGAAACAAATTGCTCTCATCTGCCCATTCTGCTGGGGCATGTCTTTATATTCTTATTGCAGACATCCCCTTGTCTTATTGACTATTTTGATGTCCATCAATTACCTTCGACTTGATTAGGCCATCTGCTAAGACAATTTTACCCAGGATGTGGCCACTGAGCAAAAGCTTCTTGGGGCCAGAGGTGAGAGTTGGGTGATAGGTGGACCGCAAAGATGGATGAGCAGCTCTGAAAAGGGATCATTGAACCTTCACACTAGAAGTCCTTGAACACTCCATACACCCATCTGTGAAATACAAAGAAGTAAAAACTCTCCTTACATTGGCACTGCCCTGAACAAGCCCCACCCTCAGCTCACTAGGGTAGCATTTATAGTTATATCCAGTGACACAATGGAGAATGACCTTATCTAAATGAAACAGCAACAAAAACTATCAAAGCACTGAGAGTGATCCTTGTAGAACCCCAATGGAAAAAAAAAAACAAGCAAAAGCTATTTCTGCAAAAATCACTTAACCACTGTTTGCCTCAGTTTCCTCATCTGTAAAACAAGGACAATAATAACACCTACCTCCCAGGGTTGTTGTAAGGATCAAATGAAGTAATAATTGTAAAACACCTGGCATATAATAGGAACTATATGAATGCTGGATATTTTTGTTACCATCATTTCCCCAACCCAGCTACCATAACCAACTCCCTGGAAATTTGCGGAAGAAGCTATAAAGATAATCTACATTTGGTAGATTCCAGAGAGTTCTCTGTTACATCAATGAATTCACAGAGGCATTCCCCTCCAGGATTCAGCACCCTGCACCCCAACCCACACCCCATACACTTTTCTTTATCTAAAGAATTTAGTAAAGGGCTTTCTAGAGATAAGTAGCACTAATTGTCACCTACTGGAAACTACCCTGAAATACAAATGCAAGCTCCCAGAGAGATAATTTCTAACTCTGTAGTCAAGTATTCCCATAGATTTTGTCCCAGGTCAGAAACTTTGGATGATAGATTTAGAGTTGCAAGAAACTTTAGAAGACTAAAATAATTTGATAATGATGATGATGATGATGGTATGTAGTAAAAATAATTAGCATTTTTATAGTGGTTCAAGGTTTGCAAAGTACTTTACAGTCATTATATCATTTTATTTTGATAATATCTCTGGGAGATATGTGCTCCTATTATCCCCATTCTACAGAAGAGGAAACTGATATTAAGTGACTTCCCTGGGGTGGGCCCTAGAACTAGTTTGTATTGGTTCCTGAGAGCCAATGCCCATTGTTAAACATTTACCAGCACACCCCTGTCAGGTTCACACAGCTAGCAGGGTCTGAGGTACACTCAGACTTTCTGAACTCAAATCCTCCTGACTGTTCCCAGTACCCTATCCACTCTGCTCTCTTGGGGAATATTCCAATATAAACCCATCCCTTTACAGATGAGAAAAGGGATTGGTTTGTCAAAGATCTAACAAATGAGGGACAGAGTCAGGTATAGAATCCGAGTATATTGGTTTGTAGTCACAAGGTCATGGCCCTACCAGATATAATAGAATATAGTGCATGTTTGCCCTCATGAATGCAGGCAGGCTAATTAAAAAATATATTATGTGCTTCCTATGTTTACTAGACATTACAGGAAATATAAAGTTTAAGTAAGACTGTGACTCCTGCCCTGAAGAAGTTCCAACAAGTATATAATCTTATTCTTTTCAAATTATTTAAAATGTTTTATGTAGAAAATCATGGTCTTGCTAGTGATTTAGAAACTTCAATGAAATTGATATATTTAGTGATGACTATTCTCCCCAAAGGGAAATATCTGCAGCTTCAGGGGCTCTTTAAGCTCCTCTGAAGTGCTTTAAATTTAATTTGTGCAATGCTTATTAAAGAAATGTGAGAAGAGCCTTTTTTTATTAACATTTTCTTTAGGTGAAGATGATGTGTTATTTGTTAACTTGGAGACACTACAGGCTATTAGGAAACTTCAAAGATGAAATGACCCCATCTCAGGAAGAAATAAAGTTTACTTGGAACACTTTCTCCAAAATAGTAACAGAAGAAGACATAAAAACATATTCCCACATTACTCAACTTCTTCCTTATTCTGCTTTTCCTCCTTTTACCAAATGTATTTTAAGTACATCTCACAAAATATTTAAAGTGCAAAATTAAAAAAAATATAAAGAGAGAAACATTTCTTAAGTTTACACAGCCAAAGCATTCATTTAAATTCAGAAATTGGGAAAGTATGTGTACTCATTATCGCACATGTTGTTCTGTGAAATTACTCTAAAAATCATAGTTTATATGCTACATTAGTGTGTGGTTGTGTGGTTTTCTAAGAAAGACTTCTGTAGCTCATAGATAACATATGTATCCTATAATGTGGTAGTTATTAAGGAAACAGGATTTTTCCACGAATGGCCAAGAAGCATGGTTATAAAATCTGGCCTGTATAAATTGTTAGTGCATGAAGTAACGGATCATGATTGATTTGGGGGTCGCTTCCCTTCTCTTTCAAAATATTGTAAAGAGTACCACTAACAAATACGACCCTTCTAACTAAGTTGGTAGTGCAATACAAACAGATTTGATCAAGCTGATGAGCATTCTGTGGTTCCCAGGGAAAAGTCCCCATTTTGAAGCAGGCTGAGTAATTGAAATCTGCATGGAATTTTTCAGTGGTGTAATTCAGAGTAGAATAGGGTAAGATTCTACTTCACCAATGCATGATCTCAGCTTTCAATAGGTCCCTGAAGCTAAAACTTCATAGATCTAGTGCAGTTAATTGGGGTTACTTCTCTGGTTCCCAGAATGCTCTGCTAATGCATAGCACTTAAATATATCCATTACTGACATTCCCCTCATGTCCTCTGAAACTGATTTCAAATCCTTAAGATTCTCTGCATTATAAAGGCTTTTAGGATGTTTAGCACCCCAATCTTTCATTTTCTGATTTTCCTTCCTTTTTGTGGAACGACTAATAGCAAATTATTTGTGACTCACTTCATGGATCTCATCTCTCTAACCTCTAAAAGCTCTTCCTTTAAAATAAAAATGTACTACTACGTGGGCCAAGGTGTGTTCTGGCCTGGAATGGAAAATTCTGTTCGGAGAAGTCCAAAAGCAGACGTCAAAACTTTCACTCCATTATAACTGCATTAAGCTAAGAAGTCATGTCTTTCTCATAGCTGGTTTATGAGGTGATAATGAGAGGAAAATGCCCTGGCCTACTTAATAACACATATTTCAAAGTGGGCTAAGAACACTTCAACCTTCCAAAGTCCACTAAAAGGGATCTGAATGACATCTTGGGAGGGGGGAGGATGAGCCATTTTGTAATTAGGAAAGATGGCAAGAAGAGGCTTTATTACTGCAGTCACCAAAATAAGTCAAACAACTCATCCTGAGTGCTTTCTATAAATTTCTGAGGCCCTCACTCAAACTGTTGCTCTACTCTGAGTTTTAAAATCACTGGAAATGAAGGCCCAAAACATACTGTCAGTGCTATATCATGATATTGGGCACTGGACAGTCAGAACAACTGGGGCATACCCCAGAGAAATGAAGACAAAATAAAATGAGTAAACACAAACCAGTGGAACAAAAACTGGGAAATATTAGACTGAAGACCGTCATCATCACAGAACTGACCAGTTCTTCATAGCTCTAGTCTGGGAGAGTTTTGAAATTGCATAATCCAACGCAGTTGCTGAAATTTCAAGGAGACCTAGAGTAAAAGGATCATAAGTGGAATTTAAAATACATTAAAGTCTAGACCAGAAGGAAAGTATTGTAGTAAAAAAAAAAAAAGGCCTATATGTTAATTCAAACTGACAGATCTAAATTTTTTGTAATGGGAAGATTTTAAGTATAACAAACATTTCTGGTTACCATTTGCCTGATTCAACTGGAACTGATTTTCTTTTCATAGAGAATGCCAAATCTACCTATATTTGCCTGATGTATACTTTTAAGCTGGGGAGGGGGGAAGGAACAATATATAAGCAAAAAGACCAAAAAATACAGGTACTGACAGTCAGTTCATTGATGTTCGAAGTACTCTTTCCATCCCAGCATACTCAAGTGTTCCTTGATGGAGAAGCAAAGAACAGTTGAGATCACAGATAATTTCATTGGTTGGTACATTTGAAATAGTGCTTCTTATTTTTTGCCTGAATTGACCAGTATTCAATATAAATTTCCAATTGAATGTAAGGGGACATCGTTTCAAACAGGAATAAGACAATGACCCTCTAAGAGTCTCTGACCCTCTAAGAGTCTCTGACCCTGTAAAGTGGATACTTTGATGATACTGACAAGTGAAAATGGATAGCTGGTGTTCAGCTGCCAATTTTTCCTGTGGATGGGTTAGTCAGTCTCCACTTTAATTCCTAATGGTACATGTTTAGACTTAATGTTGAGTGAAGCATGATAGAAGGAATCAGTGAAGAGGGAAGAATGAATGCCAATTAAATTGAACTGATTTGATACTCTTCATTAGTGCTAAATATTTCTGAGTTGCAACAGTAGTCAGCTCCAAAATATTAACCACCCTTACTTTGAATATTTAATAGCATTTAGAAACCTTATGGCGCTGCTACGTACTTCCTCATCTAATTGATAAAGAAGTAAGAACTTGAACCTGATTTAATATCTTGAACTGTTTCTGTTTAGATTGTAATCTTATTTAATTGCCACTAAGAGAGTATATTCTATGAAATAGCTATTAAATACCATTTATAATTTGACCAAAATAATCAAATGGAATTGAGAGTGAAGAAAAAGGGAATTAATAACCATTCATCTTCAAAACATACCTCTAATTTAATGGCATTTAAGACTTTCTTGAGCTTCTGAATAAGATGAGCATTTCAAACTTTATTTCACAGAATCTATTAAACAAACCTTTGGTAGATCTTCCCTGCATTAAGTCATTAAAGACAAAGTCTTATGCAGATAAGACAGAATTTTATCTTAGCATAGAATCTTCTCAAAAAATTGAATGCTAAGGACCCAATAAAAAGCATCACTGTATAGTTTTCTAATATGACATGACCTGGTGTGTCAAAGTTGTGATACTGATTGAGTAACTAGGTATATTTTAATAATTATCCATAAAAACTACCCAGTGGTGGGCCTAAAGAGACAAAGAGAAATGCTAGATAAAGTGTAACCTACCACCCTTATTAGAGTTCAGTGTATTTTCTGTGGAATTCATAAATATTAATTGTGTTATTTTAGGCTAAATAGTGAAGTCTGCCTTTTAATGCCTATTGGGATGATATTATGATTTGGTTTGGATGTCCAAAGACTCCCAAGTTACATATACTATACAGCCTCATTACAAAGAATCAAAAATAATAAGAACAGTATACTAAAGTCAATGATAAGCATTTATTAAGTGTCTATTACATGTCAGGCACTATGCTACGCAGTGGGGATTGCAAGAAAAAAAGAGACAGAATTTGCAACTGATTTGAAGTGAGAGGACCTGTTTTCAAGTCTTTGTTCTATAGTTTATTAGTCTTGTGACTTTGGGTTAATTACTTTGTCTCTGGGCCTCATTTATATATATATTACATATATATTATATACACATATATATGAATTATAAATAAATTCCCTCATTTACAAAATGAGACTAGTTGGATTAGATTATCTCTAAGATCTAAGACTAACTCTAAAAACTATGCTCCTATTATTAATACCATGTGACATGATATTCTGCATCATTTAACAGTTTACATTATTTGCAATGTAAGCTTTTTCTTCATATGCATTTGGGACATTTCTTCAGTTAGAACTGGCAGTTCCTTGAGATCAGGGATCGTATTTTAAAGTATTTTTTTGTCGCCCCTAAGTACCAAGTTCCTCAACTGAATCATAAGCTCCTTGATGGCAAGGTTTTCACCATTTTTCATATGCCCAGTCCCTGGTCCAATGTCATGGACTGACTAAATGCCTATTAATCAATATTTTTTGATTGATTTGCAATAACAACAGCCTGATTTCCTGTATAGTGAACTAATTGCCATCTCTCCATGCTAATCTGAATGACTAAATTAAATTATAGTTAAAAAGTTGAGAAAAAATAACAAAACTAAGGATGAGGTCAATTTTCATTATCTGAGAAAACAAAGGGATTCACTAAGTTACAGTATTATAAACATCCATGACATGAGAATCCACCATGTGGTAGCAGAAAGAGCACTGATGTAGGAGTTATGAAACTCAGGTTCTAGTCTTGACCTTTCTGCTAATTAGCTTTTAGTAAACATTTGCTAAGCACTTCCTAGGGAGGAAGCCACCTTTACAACCTGATGCCTAGTGCAGTCAATAGGAGGCTGAGGACCTGAGTTCAAAGTTAGACTTAGTTACGAGTTGTCTCCCTCTGGGCTTCAGTTTCCTCTTTTGTAAAATGGGGGTTATAATAGTGCCTATCCCCCTCCCCAGGACTGTTGAGAGGACAAATTGAGATAATACTTTTAAAGCACTTTGCAAACCTTAAAGCATAATCTATGTAGTATATCTAATGAAGACCAAGGGAGCTGGACTCAAAATTCTAAAATTCAATGAGTCTATCAACCTTGTTCATTTCATGCTCAATAAGATTTAAATGGCAATTTGGACAGAGTGCTAAATTAAATTTGCATAAAAAGAATTATAGAAATGGAGCTCTTATACAATCTTCATCCTTGTGATGTGTGGCCTTTATTGTGGCCTTTTCTTTATGACTCTTGTTTCTATCATACCTTGACTGACCAGTGGTCATCTTACTGTGTGCCTGAAACATATTAGCTGAACTAAAGTTGGGAAGTAATGACAAGCATGTTTGCTTTGAATAATCATTTCATGCTAAACTGTAAGCACCATGAGGGTAGGGACTGTTCCCTCTGGTTCCTAGAATGATACTATAAAGCATAGTAAGTAATTAAATAAAATTTTGTTGAATTGACTAGAATTGTGGTTGTGTGGTACACAAAATAGTTTGAACCTGTCCCTTAATCATTACAGCTGTGACTGCCAATAGTTATTGATAGCATGTAGAAGAGTAGTCAAATGTTTGCTCTTTTATGGGAAATTATTTTAGTCAATCTAAACTTTAGATAGAATACTTTTATCAATTTTTTACAACTACAAATAAATGAGTTAACCGAGAACTATGATGATGGATCAAATTTAAAAGAAACGGTGAGGCTGTTCAGGTTGATTAGTCCGCTTTTAACATTTACTCACTCTGTGCAATCCTGAGCAAATTGCAAACCACTCTGAGTCCCAGAGATAAGATCTGCAATTCAATTTGCTTGAAATGTGAGGTCCCTTTGGTGTATAGGACACTGTACTAGGCACTGAGACTACAAAGAAACCCCAAACATCCGTTTCATATTCTGCTGTGATGGAAGAAAGGATACAATATATACACAGCAAAGTCTTATAGAAGGTTGGGAATGATGGGGCAAAAGAGAGAATACTTTGAATTACTGGGATCAAGAAATTCTACAGCATAGAGAAATTGTCATCTGGCAAGAATCCTGAACAAAGAAAAAGAGTATAGGAGGTAGATGGGAGGATGCAATTAATTCCAAGAACTGAAGACACTTTGTACAAATACATGGAGGTGGGAATTAGGCACTTCAGAAAATGGGGGAATTAGGAATTAAGAAAACATCTAGCCCATTTTATTGTAAGCTCCTTGAGGGCAGAGACTGCCTTTGAATAATATTAGCTAATGATAGCTAACATTTATATAGTGCTACCTGCATGCCAGGCACTGTGATAAACACTTTCCAGTTATCATCTCATTTTATCCTTACAATAACCCTGAGAAGTAGGTGTTGCTATTATTCCCATTTTACATATGAGGCAAACAGATGCTAAGTAAATTTCTCACAGAGCTAGCTAGTATGTGAGGCTACATTTGAACTCAGGTCTTCCAGACTACAGGCCCAGTCTTCTTCTGTATCCCTAGTGCTAAGCCTAGTGCCTGGCATGCTCTAAGCATTTAATAAATGTTTACTGTTTGATTGATTCATAGTAGTCCAGTCAAATAGGCTACTTACAAGATGATTCCTCAGTGAAAGAGGGCTCATGTTTGTTTTGTTTGACCCCAAAGGCAAAACTGAAAGTGTTGGTCCAAAGTTTTGAGAAAACAATTTAAATTTTTATGCAAACATGAAAAGGCATGTTTTACTCCCTAAACTCCAGTCATTATAGAAAGCCAAGGAGTTTCTACTGAATCATTCAGTCAAAAATGTAAATTAGATGTAAATAAATCTTTAATTAATTTGGAAAGGGTGAGACACTTGAACCACTGGATCAGATGACAACACACTGGAAATGTATTGAGATTGGTTGAAAGAATCAGACACTCTTCTGGGCCAGTGTATATTACAAGTTACTTTGGGATTGAGCTTTCCAGTAAGTCTTTCCTAGCAGAACAGTCTAATAAGAGGTCAGTTTAGTGGTGGTCAAAATAAGTTCCTTTGATGGGTGTTGGATAGGTAGAGGATTAATTTTCCTTCCTTACTCATCCTCCTGGACCAGAGGAAGAGCTTGTCTAACTTTGAAAGGTCACGAGATTGGAATTCCCATCAGTGCTGGTAGCAGCATCCCTGGAGCTTCAGTGGCTGACTGCAGTGGGAGCTGAGTGGCGCAACTAAGGCAAACTAGGTATCCTGATTACGTGTTCTCTAAGCTTAAACTCATTTCCTCTATGGACCTAGTATAACATTTTGGGAGATAATGCCCTTGACTTTTGTTGGGATTGCTTCTGTACCTGTTGCCGGTATATCTATTTGGGAAATATCCCTTTCTAAAAGCTAATTACATCTGGGTGATAATCAAAGGGGAGTATGCTTATTGAAGACTCATGAAAGATAGTACTATAAAACACCCCAACTCCACAGAATTACCCCTAGAATTCTGAGGTGAGAAGTAGTCACCCTCTCTCTGTGGACACAAGCTAACTTTGAGAATGGTAGTTGGGAGAATGAGCCAAATAGTTACTCAAGAAGGAGGGGGAATGGAATGGGGAATACTGCAATGAGACTTAGAGCTACTTTGGGAGTAGTAGATTTTTCCTGGTGATCTAATTTCAAACAAAGGCTGGATGCCAACTTCATGGGTGTGGAGGGCATTCTTGTTCAGTGTCTGTACTAGATGGCCTCTGAGCTCTTCTCTCAACCCTAAGAATATGTGTATCTTTGAAACTTTTAAAGACTATATAAAATGTGAGTTGTCTAATTTGCTTGTCTTTTAGCATTACAAATAGGGCAGTTAGGTGGTTGAGTGGACACAACTTTGGAACTGGAGTCAGAAAGACTCATCTTCTCGAGTTCAAATCTGGCCTCAGACACTTACTAGCTGCCAGGCAAGTCACTTAACCCCATTTCCCTCAGTGTCCTCATGTGTAAAATGAACTAGAGAAGTAAATGGCAAAGCACTCTAGCATCATTGCCAAGGAAACCCCAGATAGTGTCATGAAGAATTGGACATAACTGAACCAGTGAAAAACAATAAATAGCATTACAAAATAAACTTTCTACACATGTGGCTATAATAATATAGTAAGTAGTAATACAGAGTCGTAGAGGATCTGTTGGTTGTGGAAATTGCTTCTTATCTTTCCTGAAAAATCTTAACATTGAGATAAAAACCAAAATGTATATCGTTACCCTATTTTATGATATTGGCCATCTCCTCAAATAATGACAGCAATTCTTCCAAGGCATTAATGTTGTCGGGAATATTCATTTGATGTCAACCTCTAGACAACTGCTCTGAAGTTATAAAGGAAATAAATAAATCCTTCAGTTGTCGTTTCTTTTGTTTTATAGATTTATATTACCTATTGAGCAGTAATTTCTCAAGCAAACATTAGACTTCACTTGCAAGATTCCAAGAAATCATTCAAAATGTCATAGAAACCCTGGAAAATATTTTGATGACATTTTTAATAGCACATTTTCATTCCTAATATCATTTTAAAACCAGAACCTAGCAAGAAGATAAAATTAACCAGGCAGTTAGGAAGGGGTGGATATATTCTGAATATAGCCTAATTTTAATAGTACTAGAGCGAACAGGCTCTCAAAAGAATTATGGAAACAACTCAGTTATAAAACAGTTGTTTTCTTAAAACTGGCATACTTCCTTACTAATGGTGGAAAAGTAAAGTCTTCTTCATGCCCCCAAAGAATGGACAGAAAATTAAAATACTATCAAAATCATCTATGAAAAAAAAAATCTGGTCTTCAAAGAAAGAATTACACATTTTGATTTCATAAAAGTCAAGGAATAGCATTTACCCCCATGCCGCACCCCACCCCTGGGCACAGAAGCCATTGTTTTTGTTAAACTATTTGACAGCATGTTTTAAATGACCGGAAACCCCTATTTTTAAAGCATCAAAAACTACAGGTTAAGAAGCAACAAGACCATGTGGGCTATTGTGAGCTGGCAAGCATTTGCACTGTCATATAATAGGAATGAGAGCTGTGAGATTAATCCTGTTGTGCATCCTTGAATGCTTACTCACTTCCTTATTGGTTATTTTTGTTATTACCTTTATAAATAATAAAAATATTAGCAATTTAAAATTTAATTTCTTGTTAGATACCAACTAATAATTGACTAAATATAAACCTTTTCTTTGTAGTCATTAAAAATCTGGTTTAATTTTGTTCTATTTAAACAATTAAGAGTAAGATAATCTCTGAGCCTGCCAATCCAAATGCAGAATTTCTCTTTAAAAATTTAACGTAGATGTTCCAAAAGGGCTTTACCTGCTATTTTTTGTGAACCTTGGAAACATGCACCACTATATTTTCACTGGGTTTGTTCAATTCAAAAATATATTCTATTAATATATAGCCTACATTAATATGCATAATTATAGTAGATAGGACATAATTTCAGTTTTGTTAAGTTGTGACCTTCCCATGGCCTCATTTCTAATCATTCATCTTATTTCTTCCAGATCCTCAGCTTGCAGGTTTCTAATATACATCACTGATATAATTACATATACAGGTTTGGTGACAGTTTTAAAATATATAGAATTGTATCTTTAAATTTATCAAACTGTTATCATGCCCCTCAACTACTTAAAGGATTTGATATGCAATTTCAAAAAAATACTTGAGGATATCTCATAACTTTAGGTTAGGTTTTCAATACCTATTCAGTCATTAAATCAAAAAATTCGGTGGTCTATTTTAAAACCTCTGAAATCGCATATTATTCAAGAAAACACATCGCTGAAAATAAGCTTGAAAATACAAAGGCTATTTCGGAGCTTTCAGTGCGAACCTCAGTGCTCCATTTGTTTATGGAATTAGAGCTATGCTGCTCAGAGTGTGGACAGGCACATCTGGGGGCATGACTGCCAGCGTTTCAATGAGACTTTGTTACACCGAATGAATCACGTCTAATGAGCACACCCCTCTAGTGTCCCATTCAATCAAAAGAGGATTATTTTTAGAGGAAATAAATTGCCTTTACTAAAGTGGACTGATTGTTGAAATGGCTGATACACTGGACAATTTAAGTGGGGCTCGTTTGTGCGTCGGAAACAGCCTGGAATCTACCCAGTCTCAACCCTGCTTCCCCTCCAGCCTCTTAGCACTGCGCGATCTACATGGCGAAGTGCCACGCGATCTGTGAAGTGTTTGACTGAAGCTGCTTTTGCAGGTGGTGGGAGGGAAACTTCTTTCAAATTAATTCTTTGGGCTGTTCTGAACCCGGACCTCATCCCCACCTTTAGATGTCCTCTGCTGCTCCCGGGCACTGGCAGCCCCGTTTGAGGCTGGACTATTGTTAGCCTCTCCCACTGGTGTAATGTGTTTTTTTTCCCTCCTCTCTCTCTTTCTCTCTCTCTTCCTTTTTTTCTTTCAAAGCCCCATTGTTGTTTAAGCTCAGCAACAGGCATGGGCTGAGGACAGCTTTGAAAGCAAACTCGATTCCTCTTTGCCATGGGCCAGACCAGTAAGAAGCAAAACGTACCTCACATCTGTTTAAATCACAATGGACAGAGTCAGCTTTTAAACAAATGAGCTGCATGTTTTTCTCTAATGCTTATTGCTCCCACTGTGCAGTGGGCCTGAACGTTTTCAAAGACTTTTCACTCCCTGCACGGAACTGAGAGGGTTTTTTTTGCCAATGGTTCTTTGAAGAGCAGACACTGCTGGTGGGACAGGTAGATATTTTGGGCCCAGCTCCAGAACTGATAGGGAATAGAAGAGAGAAGATTGTGACTGCAGAAGCTCAAGAAATTCATTTAAAAAGAGGCTTTCCTCTGTCCGTAGCCATAGATCTCCTCTACTCCAGCACCATGGTTTGGAACTTGTCACAGATATGATTTCTAACTCAAATAACAGTAAGGAGGAAACTTTCATACTTGCTTTTTTTGGACTAAATCTCTGCTGCAGGCATTTTAACAACTTCCATTTGATACACTTCTCAAAAAAAAATTAAACTATGGCAATAAAGCCTCTTTAATTCAAACTCTCCTGATTTTTAAAATTTGTGATCATTTCTAAGGGGACTGAAGAATTTTACTTTTATACTGTGCATGAAATAAAAGGTTTGCTAAACAAAGATATGGGGTAAACTAGATTGAGCTCCTGCTTAAAAGTAGTTTGTTTTCAAACATTTTAGAGACTTTTCTTTTGCCTTCACAGTACCTGATATATTTCAGACTCCTAATAAATGCTTTTTGAATGGATGAATGAATGAATACAATGAAGTTTCATCTAATGCAAAGGTCAATAAAGCTCTTCTCTGGATATGCTCATTATATATCTTTCTAATCCTTTTTATTAGCAGGGTCAAAAGTTATAGGAATTTGAGTTTTAAGGAAACTTAAACAATGCAACACTCTCAAGTGTAGTTGTTTTTACAAATGAGGAAATCTGGGCCAGAGGAGTTAAGTAACCTATGTCAACAGGTAATTAAGGATTAGATTTAAGATTCGAATTTCCTAAGTCTTCCAAATCCTTGGCTCTTCCTATCATATTAGGAATTTAATTCAAGCCAACATGTATAATTATTTGCAGTGCCCCATATAATATTTCTGCGTAAATATGCTATCATTTGGTCTTTTTACTATTTCAAGCAGACCTTCCTTCAGGGCTCTGACTTTCCAACATTTAACCGAAACTCCATCTCTCCCTCATCTGGGAAGGTTGGTGGCTCAGTGAATAGAGACCTGGGCTAGAAATCAGAAAGACTTTTATCTTCCTGAGTTCAAATCTGGCCTCAGACACTTACTAGCTTTGTGAGGTTAGGTAAGTCACTTAACCCTGACTGCCTCCGTTTCCACATCTATAAAATGAGCTGCAGAAGGACATGAAAAAACACTTCGGTGTCCTTGCCAAGAAAATTTCAAATGGGATAAAAAAGTAGGATATAACTGAAGTGACTGAACCATAGCAATAACCATCTCTAGTCAAATCTGAGACAGTCTTCTGGGGGAATACTAGGTATGTGGGAGACATGATTCCTGATTGGCTGAGAGAGTGTTGTGTGATCAGAAAAGGGATTTGGGTGCATTTTTGGCAGGCTTGAGGAGAAGTGGTGAAGAAAGGGATTTATGTATTTTAAATGGCACATTCCAGATCTCTAGAGCTGAAGATAGTGGGGAAGTTGGTCCAGAGTCCATGTTTTCTAGCCCTTGTACTCCTAGAGACTGCTAAAATAGGAATCTATCTTTTCTCAGAGATTTGTTGTAGCTCTCCTTGCTAGATCTTATCTAGGTTTCAGCCACAGAGCTCATTTACTCTTGTGTATTCACTAATCAATTCTAATTAGCACAAGTTTTCAGATTTTCTTTTGATACTTAAGCAATTCATGATGATCTTTTGTGTAAACATTTTGGTGAGAGGGAGCTAAGCTAGTGAATCAGTCAGGCAATAAACATTTATTACGCACTTACTGTTTGTCAGGTTGAGTAATAAGCGCCAAGGATACAAAGAGGCAAAAGATAGTCCCTGTTCTCAAACAGCTCAAAGGTATATACAAACAAGGTATATCCACGATAAATAGGATATAATTATAAGAATTAAGTATTAGAATTAAGAGGGTTTAGGAAAGGCTACTTGTAGAAAATAGCATTTTAGTTGGGACTTGTGTTTGTCCTTCATTGCTGAAGAAGACCATGCCATCAGAGAAATAATGACGTGACTGGCACTTGACTTTGTTTTGAGTGAGGGAGGGCTGTGCAGGTCACCAGCCTCACTTCTCCTCCAGAGTCATCTGGATCCAGTGATCAGATATTCATCAGGATGTACTCCAGATGACCCAGGATACACTGGGAGACCTTGGCCCCTTTAGGCCAAGGTCTTTGCAGGTACTCATTTAGGGTGAGGCAAGACTCAGTCATTGAACAGGGCCATTTAAAGAGGTAGGCTGAGCATGGCCCCTTTAATGAGGCCAAGAAAAAAGAAGGACATCAGGCTGGGTGGGAAACAGCAACAGTTACTATTGATAATCACGCTAAAGCTAGGAGAGTCCAGAGGAGCCCTTAGGCAGGGACCCATTGGCAGTTGGGACTTAAAAGAAGCCAGGGAAACCAGAGGGTAGGAATGAGCATACCAAGCAAGGGGGATAACTAGAAAAAATGAAGACAGGATCCAGGACCATAGCAGCTAGCTGGTCCCTCTTTATTGGAATGTATTTGAAGCAAATATCAACTGGCTTGCTAGATCTGATGTTTTAGTGTAAGCATTTGTACCTAATCCAGAATTAGGGAAGTAATGAGAAAAAAATGCCAAGAAGGGAGATTAAGGACAAGTGAAGCCAAGATAGTGGAGTAAAGGGAGGAACTCACTAGACGTCTCCCAAATTGCCCTCCAAACACCTTAAAAAAATAATGCCTCACAAAATGAACTCCAGAAAAACAGATCCAACAAAATGATATGGTGAAAAAAATGTCCATTTCCAAATAACTTAGAGGGTTGACAGGAAATAACTGTTTCAATGGGGTGAGAGTGGGGTGTAGTCCAAAGCATCAACAGATAGGCCCTAAGTCCCTGCACAAGTCAGAATAGTCTGCATGACAACGTTATGAGACGTCGTTAAGAAAAACTGTCCTAAAGTGCTAGAAAAAGAGAGTAAAATAGAAAAAAAGGAAAAAAAAATCCATAAATCACCATCTGAAAGAGATTCCAGCATGAAAAATCTTAAGAAAATCAGAGTCAAATTTTGAAGCTCTCAGATTAAAGAGAAAAATAATGCAATTAGCAAATATTACAATTAATAAATTAATATTAGAAATAAATACCATGGGGATCTACAATCAGGATAACACAAGATCTAAAACTTGGGGTAGGGAGGAGCCAAGATGGTGGAGTAGAAAGACTCACTGTATGCTAGTTCCGAACCCACAGCCCATAAATTTCCTGTAAGAAGAACTTCCCACAAATTCTGGATCGCTGTGTGGCTGAGAGGAGCAGATCTGAGAAGGCTTCAGGGACGGAACCTCCAGTGGCCGGGAAGGTCCCTCCGCCCACATATGCTACAGGTCAGTCAGAGAGACATCTGAGTTGGCCGAGAGGGGAGTGGGGTGTCTCCGTGGCTTGGGCCCCTTTGGAAGGAAGCAGTGGAGGGAGAGGCAGTGGCAGAGGCAGCGGAAGTGGCCTGGGACTCCCCGAGCAGCAGGCAGAAGTTCAGGTCTCTACAAAAACCCCCGGAGGGAACTGAGCCTGGGAGGTGGCCCTGCCCCTACCCCAGCACCAGAACATAAGCTCACATTGAATAGCAGCCGCTCCCGCCGTGGAAAGCCCTGAGGCTGGGAAGCAGCATTTGAATCTCAGACCCCAAGCACTAGCTGGGCGGATCTAGGAGGGGGTGGACAGGAATCTCAGAAGTCAAGTAACTGGCTGGGAAAATGCCCAGAAAAAGGAAGCAGAATAAGACCATAGAGAGCTATTTTATTGGGGAAGAGATGTTCCTTCCCCCCTTCATTTCTGATGAAGAAGTACAATGCCTGCCATCGGAGAAAGACGTGGAGGTCAGGGCCTCTGTATCCCAGATATCCGAGGTGCATATCCGGTGGGCTCAGGCCATGGAAGAGCTCAAAAAGGATTTTGAAAATCAAGTTAGACAGGTGGAGGAAAAACTGGGAAGAGAAATGAGAGAGATGCAAGAAAAGCATGAAAAACAGGTCAATACATTGGTAAAGGAGACCCAAAAAAATGCTGAAGAAAATAACCCCTTGAAAAATAGGCTCACTCAATTGGCAAAAGAGGTTCAAAAAGCCAATGAGAAGAAGAATGCTTTCAAAAGCAGAATTAGCCAAATGGAAAAAGAGGTTCAAAAGCTCACTCAAGAAAATAGTTCTCTCAAGATTAGAATGGAACAGATGGAGTCTAATGACTTTCAACCAAGAAATCATAAAACAAAACCAAAAGAATGAAAAAATGGAAGAGGATGTGAAATATCTCATTGGAAAAACGACTGACCTGGAAAATAGATTCAGGAGAGACAATTTAAAAATTATAGGACTACCTGAAAGCCATGATCTAAAAAGAGCCTAGACATCATCTTTCATGAAATTATCAAGGAAAACTGCTCAGAGATTCTAGAACCAGAGGGCAAAATAAGTATTGAAGGAATCCATCGATCACTGCCTGAAAGAGATCCAAAAAGAGAAACTCCTAGGAACATTGTGGACAAATTCCAGAACTCCCAGGTCAAGGAGAAAATCTTGCAAGCAGCTAGAAAGAAACAATTCCAGTACTGTGGAAATACAATCAGGATAACTCAAAATCTAGCAGCTTCTACATTAAGGGATCGAAGGGTGTGGAATAGGATATTCCAGAAGTCAAAGGAACTAGGACTCAAACCAAGAATCACCTACCCAGCAAAACTGAGTATAATACTTCAGGGGAAAATATGGTCTTTCAATGAAACAGAGGACTTTCAAGCATCGTTGATGAAAAGACCAGAGCTGAAAAGAAAATTTGACTTTCAAACACAAGAATGAGAAGAAGCATGAAATAGTAAACAGCAAAGGGAGGTCATAAGGGACTTACCAAAGGTGAACTGTTTACATTCCTACATGGAAACACAATATTTGTAACTCTTAAAACGTTTCAGTATCTGGGTAGTTGGTGGGACCACACACAGATGTACACACACACACACATGTGCACGTACACACACATACACATATGCACTCACACACAGAGACAGAGAGCACAGAGTGAATTGAATAGGATGGGACCATATCTTAAAAGAAATTAAGGTAAATGGTGAGAGAGAAATGTAGTGGGAGGAGAGAGGGTGAAATGGAATGGGGTTAATTATATCTCATTCAAGAGGCAAGCAGGAAACTTTTTAGTGGAGGGAAAAAGAGGAGAGCTGAGAAAAAAACATGAAGTTTATCCTCATCATATTCGACTGGAGGAGGGAGTAAAATGCACACTCATTTTGGTGTGAAAACCTATCTTACAGTGCGGAGAAGTGGGGAAGAAGGAGATGGGCAGGGAGGGGGGGATGATGGAAGGGAGGACAATGGAAGAAGGGAGCAATCTGAGGTCAACACTCTTGGGGAGGGACAGTATCAAAAGACAGAATAGAAATAATGGGGGGAAGAATAGGATGGAGGGAAATACAGTTAGTCTTATACAACACGACTGTTATCGAAGTCATTTGCAAAACTACACAAATAGGGCCTATAGTGAATTGCCTGCCTTCCCAAAGGGAGTGGGTGGGGAGGGAGGGATGGGGAGAAGTTGGAACTCAAAGTTTTAGGAACAACTCCTGAGTATTGTTGTTGCCACTAGGAAATAAGAAATACAGTTAATGGGGAATAGAAAGTCATCTGGCCCTACAGGACAAAAGAGAAGATGGGGACAAGAGAAGGGAGGGATGATAGAAGAGAGGGCAGATTGGTGATAGGGAAAATTAGAATCCTTGGTGTATTGGGGTAGCGGGAAGGGATAAATGGGGAGAAAATTTGAAACCCAAAATTTTGTGAAAATGAATGTAAAAAAAGTTAAATAAATAAATAAATTTAAAGTGAAAAAAACAAACAAAAAAAAAAGATCTAAAACTTGGCATGTGATATTTCAAGGAGCAAAGGAGTTGGCTTTGCAACCAAGAATAATTTACCCAGAAAAGCTGAATATAATTCTTTCATGGCAAGCAAAGTGGGATCTTTTCCTGCTTTTGTTTTAGTACAATCAAGTACCTCCAATTGAATAATGTGATTAAAGGAGATTTTCCCCACCCATTAATGGGCCGAGGAAGATTTGTAGAAAGACCCACACCTTTTCTTAATGAGGCACTGGTTTTCAAGGGTTGTGATGCCCTCTGGTTCTAAAACAAATGTAGAAAGACTCTGAGATAAGGTTTTACTTTGGGGCTTACTCTTTGGAAGTATTTGTTTGGCCAGATGAGACTTTTGGATGCTGCTAAGGAGCCCCCCAGCTTTGAAAACCCAGAAGTTGGTGCTTCCCTCTCTGGTAGCTATGTATGTATGTAGATCAGACAGTTGGATCTGTCTGTTGATCTGTGATGTATGTATTGCTTATGTCAGACAGTCGGAAGCCTGTGTGTTGATAATGATTTCTCTGTATTTTCTCTGAAGTTCAGGATGCTGACTTTTTCCCCTGAACTAAGTGACTGATACACGTGCTTGATTAAAGTGATTGTTGATCTCTCAAAAGTTACCTTTTCTTTTAGAAAAGCAGATCTAAGAACCTGTGATAGCAGGCCCTCCTGTGTATGTTGGCATGCTTGCTTTCACAAATGTTGAATGCAAAAAAAAAAAGATATTTAGTGAATTTAAAGTCTTTCAGGTATTTGTGACAAAAAGACCAAAACTCAATGGAAAATTTGCATATAAGATTTAGGAGAAATATAAGGTAAACCTTAAAGACCATATATGGGAAAATGTTATCTGTACTCTTAAGAATGTTATCATTACTTGGGTTGTTTGAAAGAGAGTTTATTTGGGTTTGTTTACTTGTGTTGTTATATGGATTGAAGGCTTGGGATTAAGTTTAGTATGATGGAATGATTCCAAAACAAATAAAGCTGGGTAGGGAAAGGCAAAATAGAGCAATTATCTCACACAAATAAGGTGTGAATGGATGTACTGTTACAGTGGAAGCAGGTGGGAGAGGAGGGTTGATTTTTCTAGAATCTTATTCTCATTGGAACTGGGCTAAAGAAGGAATACCATAAACATCTAGAAGGGTTAATAAGTCTTATAAATTTATTATAAAAAATAAGAAGGAGAAGGGGCAGGGTAAGGAAAATGAAGGAATTTTTAGAAGGCTGTGTAGATTAAGAAGTAAGAGATTGACAAATGAGGATAAGGTAGAGATTCGTAGAAGGGTGAATAGATTAAGGAATCAGAGGGAAAAGAGAAAGGATAAATGATAGATTCTTTAAAAGGGTGTGGATTAGAGAGGTAGTGGTTAGAAATAAATCAGACTAGTGAGGAGGGACACAATAAAGGGTAAGAAAGATAGTAGGAAAAATAGAATGGAGGGAAATACAAAACTGGTGATCATAACTTTGAATGTGAATGGAATGATCTCACCCATAAAATAGAAATAGATAGCAGAATGGACAATATGTTGTTTACAAGAAACACATTTCAAAATGAGAGCTATACACAGAGTTAAAATAAAGCCTGGGGTAGAATTTATTATGCTTCACCGGAGGTTAAAAAAAGAACAGGGGTAGCAGTCATGATCTCAGAAGAAGTTAAAGCTCAAATGGATTTAATTAAGAGAGATAAATGGGGAAACTACACTATGATAAAGGTACTATAGAAAATGAAGTAATATCAGTATTAAATTTCTATGTACTAAATGCTATACCGTAGAAATTTTTAAAGGAAAAGTTAAATAAATTACAAGTGAAAACAGTACTACTACAGTAGTGGGGGACTTTAACCTTTCCC
The DNA here is from genome assembly GCA_023548195.1 of Bettongia penicillata ogilbyi. Taxonomy (NCBI): domain Eukaryota; kingdom Metazoa; phylum Chordata; class Mammalia; order Diprotodontia; family Potoroidae; genus Bettongia; species Bettongia penicillata. The sequence continues at coordinate 520,134 of JAJHZJ010000937.1, read as the reverse complement.
TCTTAGAATTAGATAGATCTAACTAGAAATAAAAAGGAAAGAAATTAAGAAAATGAATAGAATCTCAGAGTATATGTATATATATATATATATACATAAGTATATATATATACATATACACATATACATACATACATATGTATATATATATATATATATATACACAGAGGGGGAGAGAGAGAGAGAGAGAGAGAGAGAGAGAGAGAGAGAGAGAGAGAGAGAGAGAGAGAGAGAGAGAGAGGAAGTTGAACAGGAATATAAATCTTTTTCTCAGTGGTATAGGGTACCTGTACAAAAATTGACCATAGATTAGGGCATAAAAAAATTTAAAATTGGGAGAAAATTTCTATGCATAGTTTCTCAGATAAGGATCTCATATCTCAACAATATAAAGAACTTTGTCAAATTTATAAGACCATGACTCCTTCCCTAACTGATAAATTTTCTAAGGACATGAACTGTTTTTTGGTGAAGAAATCAAAATTGCATACAGTAATATAAAAATGTTCTGAATCACTATTGATTAGAAACATGCAAATTAATACAACTTTAAGATATCAAAGTGGGTAATGGATAAACAAGTTGTAGTATATGATTTATTATGGAATACTAGTTTTATTAAGCAATGATGGATTGGCTGATTTCAGAAAAAGATGGAAAGGCTTGTATGAAATAATAGTGAAATGAACACAATCAAGAGAATGTTGTAATATATATATATATATATATATATATATATATAGAGAGAGAGAGAGAGAGAGAGAGAGAGAGAGAGAGAGTAATATTACTCTAAGAATGACTTTGAATGACTAAGTAATTTTGAGTATTATAAATACTCAAATCAACTGCAAAGGACCTATAGTTTTACATAGAGATAGATAGATGTAGATATTCATGTATGTACATACACACATTTTTGTGTCTAATGGTAGTGTTCTCCAGGGCAGAATGGGAAGGTAGGGAGGAGAAAAAAGCAGACAGCAGAGAACAAAATAAAATTTAGAAGGAAGCACCAAAAAAGTAGGCTTGCTTTGAAAATGATGTGTAGTATTACATAGTTTTCTTTTTTTTTAATTTTATTTTTCACTTTTAACACAGTTTATAACAGATAAAACAATTCAGACTTTTGGTCAGGTGATACTTCTTTTTAAAGCACTTACAATATGGACCACAAAAGAATTTTTTTTAAACATTAACCAACTGAAGCACAAAAAATATTTATGTTGATAACTTCACAAGCTCTTGACCTAATTGTCTCTACATTATTACTAAGAGTTAAAGGACCCTACCTTATTGTTGTTGGTCTAAAGTCCTATGCCTAACAGCTTAATTTTAGACTTAACCTCGGATGTTCCCCTACCCATAATCTATAATTGAATAGATGTGGTATTAAGCTTACAAACCTTTTGACTATAGGAAATTGCCACCAAGAGTAGGGATATTGCAGGAATACAGTATCTCCCCAACTTCATGTCAGTTCCAGGCAGGGTTAGATTATCCTTGCATTCAGTCAGGCTTAAAGTCTCCCAGGTGTCAGTGGGGAAACTGAGTCAGGAGAATCCCACCTCAGCCCAGGCTGAACAGCCACTTGCCCACCCTTCCCTTGAGATCACCTTTTGCAGTTCATACCAACATCTCACCAGCTTACTGGCATCATGGATTGGAGGCTCAGATAGTCTTTCTTGCTATCCATACCTGGAGTTAGACTCAGAACAACAGTCACTTAATAGTCCCACAGCACTTAAAAATGGCAAGTTCCAATAACCAGGTTTCAAATATGATTATAATTTCACTTTGGCTAAGGAACATCTTTTGAGGCAAGTCATAAGTTTCTTACATGCCTTTCTATACATGTTCCAGTTCCTGATTAAATAGCAATCATAAAATCAAATTTACCATTAAAGCCTTAACTTTTCCATCAGTGCCAAATTTTACCTGAGGTTACCTTCCTCTAGGAAATTTAGACTAAAATTCTTTTCCTCAATCTAAAGATGTCATTGATTTATTCTCAGTAATTAATTTAATTGCTTTTACCTCACTTTGTAACATGTCCAATTTTTCTCCCCATAACTCCCCTCCTATCCCCGTACTTCCTAATACTTTGCATTCTGATTACTCCTTCCTTCAGTGTACCCTCCCTTCTATCACATCCCACCCTTCCCTTATCCACATCTTCTCTCTTTTCTTGTAGGGCAAAATAAATTTCTATACCCCATTCCCTGTATTTCTTATTTCTTGATTATATGCAACAAAAATTCTCAACACTCATTGCCAATACTTTGAATTCCAACTTGTCTCCCTCCCCCCTCCCTTCCCAGCCCCACTGAGAAGGCAAGCAATACAATACAGACTAAATATATGTTGTTTTGCAAAAGACTTCCATAATAAGCATGTTGTGTAATACTAATTTTATTGCCCTCTATCCTACTTTATCCCCACTTATTTTTCCCCCACAATTGACCTTGTCCTTTCTCAAAAGTGTTTATTTCTAGTGACTCCCTTCTCCCATTTGCCCTCCCTTCTAACATTCCCCTTACCCCACTTGTTGTCTCCTCTCCTACTTTCCTTTGGTGTGATATAAATTTTCACATCAAATTTAGTGAGGATGTTATTCCCTCCTTCAGCCACATGTGGAGAGAGTAGCTTCATTTTTCCCCCTCTCCCTTTCTCCCTTTCCTCCTCCACTGAACAAGATTTTTCTTATCTCTTTTATGAGTTATAGCCTGCCCCATTCCATTTCTTCCTTTCTCTTCCCAGTATTTTCCTCCTTCACCCCTTAATTTTTATTTTATTTTATTCTACTTTTTTGTCTGGATATCATCTCTTCTGATTCAACACACCCTGTACTCTCAATCTATATATGTGTATGTGGGGGCGGGATATGTACAATCTCTCCATCTACCCAAATACTGAGAAAAGATTCAAGAGTTATAAATATTTTCTTTCCATGTAGTAATGCAAACAGTTCAACTTTAGAGAGTCTTTTATGATTTTCTTTCCTGTTTACCTTTTCATGCTTCTCTTGATTCTTGGCTTGGGAAGTCAAATTTTCTATACAGATCTGGTCTTTTCTTCAACATGAATGATTGAAAATTGTCTAGATCATTGAATGACCATTTATTCCCTTGAAGTATTATACTCAGATTTGCTGGGTAGGTGATTCTTGGTTTCAATCCCAGTTCCTTTGACCTCTGAAATATCCCATTCCAAGCCCTTTGATCCCTTAATGTTGAAACTGCCAGGTCCTGTGAAATCCTGATTGTATTTCCATGCTACTCAAATTGTTTCTTTCTAGAGTCTTGCAGGATTTTCTCCTTGATCTTGGAACTCTGAAATTTGGCCACAATATTCCTAGGAGTTTCTCTGTTTGGATCTCTTTCAGGAGGTGATTGGTGGATTCTTTCAGTATTTATTTTGCCATCTGATTCTAGAACATCAGGGCAGATTTCCTTGATAATTTCATGGAAGATAATGTCTAGTCTCTTTTTTTTGGTAATGGCTTTCAGGAAGTCCCATAATTTTTAAATTGTTTTTTCTGGATCTATTTTCCAGGTTGGTTGTTTTTCCAATGAGATGTTTCACATTTTCTTCTATTTTTTCAAATTTTTGGTTTTGTTTACTAACTGCTTGGTTTAACTCATAGTCATTCATTTTCCTGAACTGAATTCTCTCTTTCAAAGAATTATTTTGTTCAGTGAGCTTCTGAACCTTCTCCTCCATTTGGCCAATTCTGCTTTTTAAAACTGCTTCTCCTCATTGGCTTTTTGGGCCTCTTTTTCCAATTGAGTTAGCCTCTTTTTAAAGCTGTTATTTTCCTCAATATTTTTTTTGGTTCTCCTTTAGTAAGCTGCTAATTTGTTTTTTAAGGTCTTCTGTTGCCTGAACCCGAGTTTATGTTCCCTTTGGAGGCCCTGGAGGCAGAGGCCTTGACTTCCTCTGATAAGATGCCTTGTTCTTCCTCATCTGAAAGCATGGAGAGAGACACCTGTTCCCCAAGAAAGTAACCTTCTATGGTCTTATTTTTTCCCCTTTTTCAGGCATTTTCCCAGTCAGATACTTGACTTCTGAGTTTCCTCTCTGCAGTCACCTCATCTGCAGTTCCACCAAGCCAGCACTGGGGGCTGAGATTCAGATGAGCTGCTTCAAAGCCTCAGGGGTTTTAGTCAGGGGCAGAGCTGCTATTCAGTGTGATATTAAGACCTGCTGCTCAGGAGGCAGCAGGGCTACCACACAGGGCTCAGTTCCCTCAGGGGTTTACAATTTGACCTTCAACAATGGATGCAAGCTACTGCCTGCTTTGGGAGTCCCGTCCTTCTGCTTCCTCTACTACTGACACCTGAAGAGGCCTGAGTTATGGGGACACCCTGCTCCCTTCTTGGCCAGCCAAAAAGACCCTCTCACTGACCTTTGGCACATGTGGGTTGAGGGATCTGTACTGCTGCTGGAGATTTTGTCCCTGAAGCCTGCTTGGATCTCCTCCTTTCGGAGTCATGTTACCAAGGCAGAGCTGGGCTCTGCTCCACATCCAGGTGCACCACAAACCTTTCCTGTCAGCCTTTCAGGTCACTTTGGGCGAGAAATCTCCTCCACTCCATTGTTCTGTGGCTTCTGCTGCTCTAGAATTTGTTGAAAGTTCTTCTTTACAGGTATTTTATGGGCTGTGGGGTAAGAGCTAGTGTATGTGTGTCTTTCTACTCTGCCATCTTGGCTCTGCCCTCCCATAGTTTTCAAAATAAAAAGTAAACAGTGTGAAATAGAAATTCAAAAAAATGGTTTCATATTGAATCTTCTTTTTATGTTGTACTCTGAATAAGGAAATATTTTTATTGGTCTTTTTGTGTTTAAGTTCAAAATGAATGAAAAAACTTTTCCAACGTGCTGTCTGTATAGTTTTATTTTCTTTTTTTTGAGGGGGGGGGCTTGGGAAGGGTGGGTAAGACTAGGCCAGAATCAGAAAAGTCCTAGGCTACAAGAAACTATGCAAAGGAGGAAAAGAAAAACTGAAAGCCAACTTTATATGAAATATCACAAATATTGTGACTGCCTAAATATTGGTATGGGGATCTAAAAAAAAATCATTTTTAAAGTTTTGGAGGCATTCACAAAGAATTAAAAATCTCCATAAAATATCATATAACTTTGGATCATAAAAATGCACGCATACAGATTTGTAATTTATTTGAATAAAAATTTTATAAGTTAAGTGCCCATATTATTCCTATTTTCAAGAACAAGGTAAATTATTTGTCTCAGTATCCAGAAAATGGTGGACAGATTCAAATCCAGTTCTCTCTTAACTCCAAGTCCATCTTTTGCTATATAACATATGATTGGAGATTATTTCAACAACCACTACTGAGGCACCTATTCAGAAAAGATCAAGTACTCAAATAACTGAGAACTATTTATTCAAGTAGTTCCAACTGTTATGGCTGGCATCCTATTTTAGGCTCAATCTCTGGAACATCTTCACCTTAGTGAGATCAGACAGGGCTTAGGATGTGAGATCCTTTCTTTTTCAAGGTCAGAATCTCAATTTTATTAGTTCACCTAGGAGTAAACAGTCTCTGGGGAAGTGATTTCCATTAACCAGACCCACAAGAGACTGATTTATGAGCCAGAATATTAATTTATCAATTTGTACTGAGCTATACCTAGTCTAAGAACTCTATTACTCATTTGCATAAGACACTTCTTCCTGATGAGAAGGTCCACTCAGATCAAATTGCAAAGGAGAAGGTTCATCAGTGAACACAGGATTACAACAAAGGGATGTTTTTCAGGCATCTTTTAATCTAGTAGAACTATTTTGATGTATTGCCTTTATATTTCTGTCTAAAATTGGTAATATTTTTCCACTAATTCCACTGGGTATTGCTAGAGATATATTGACCAAGTCCTTAATATCCAACCCTCCTATTTCAACCCCCTTATCAGTTGGCAAAATTTCTGCCATTCCCACATCACTTCATTTTACAATATCCAATATTACAACTGATCTTATATTCATTTTTAGATTGGTATCTTCATGATGAAATGGCCCTATTTTGTAGGTGACATATTTACAAATCACTTCTTGACATGAGTTACTTCAAGAAACACTCATCTTATTCACTTTTATGAATTATTATTATTCATACTAACCAAATTGACTGAATGTGAGGAATAAAGAAATATGGCCTTGGCTCAAGCTCCCCTCCAATGTGTTCTACTCCCCCATTAGGTACATTATAAGAAGTGAAATTCATTCAAACAACGTGGCTGGCCCATTGGAGTTGCACTCTCTGAAGCATAGTTTGAATGCTTGGCAATTCAGATTGAGCAAGGACTTCAGTGTGTGGTACCTTATCCTGCCAGGTGATCCTCAGAGTCTTCCTAAGATAATTCAAATAAAAGTGATTCACTTTCCTGGCATGGCACTGGTAGACTGTCCATGTTTCTCATGCATCCAACAATGAGGTCAGCACAACGACTCTGCAGACCTTCAGTTTGGTAGTCAGTCTAATGGAGCCTCCCAAACTCTGAGCTAGCTCTGGCAGTGCCTGCATCAACCTCATTATCAGTGTGCACATCCCTGAAAAGTACACTACCAAGGTTAGTGAACTTATTCACAACATTCAAAACTTCTCCATTTGTTGTAACCAATGGATGGTGTGGTGGTGGCTGATGGAGCACCTATGTTTTCTTGATGTCAATTATTAGACCAAAATTAGCACAGGCAGCAGAGAACTGATCCATACTTTGTTGCATCTCAGCTTTAGAGGCTGCACTGACTGCACAATCATTTGCAAACAGAAAATTATGCACCAACACTCCCTCCACTTTGGTCTTGCTTTTTAGCCTTTTCAAATGGAAGAACTTACCATCAGTATGGTAGGTGACCTGGATGCCATGTTCATCCTAATTGAAAGCATTTGACAACATGGCTGAAAACATCATGCTAAAAACCATGGGAGCAAGCACACAGCCCTGTTTCACTTCATTGGTGACAGGGACAGCAGGACAGGTAGGGTGGGGTGGGAGGGTGTACACAATAGGGATTTGATAAATGCTTGTTGATTGAATCTTTGAAGGAATGTAAGCAGGCAGGAAGGAAAAGCAAAGAGGATAAGAGGAAAAGTGCACACACACATAATGAAAATGTGTACATTATGTGTAAGTTAAATTACTGAACAGTTGTTTCATTAATATATGGAAATATTTGGCATGGTAAAACTCACTGGGCAAAGTAGTTTATATATGTATCCAAAAATAGTTTAGTTTAAATATCATCAGAATTTTTTGGAAAAAAACCCAACAAACTATAAACCTTTTTTTCATTATCACATGCTCTGCACCTGTGTGCAACTAATATACAAATGGCTAAAAAAGCATTTGGAAAGGTCGATCTGGTAGAATTTATGGTCCAGATATAAGCAGGATACATATCACGGCCTTGGCTTGACAAATAATTCATAGATGTTCTCTAATTATTTTTACTTGTTTGAAGGGAACCATCCAAGTTTTATACAGAAAGCTTGCATATTTACTTTCTTCCTTATAGGCTTATTTGGTTTACTTAAATCTAGTTAACATAAGGAAGTCAACAGAAACTCATAAAATATTTTTTAAAAGTAAAACATTAACCCAATATGGATATTTTCATTGTTTCTCATTGAAGAACCATATGGAAAATGTAGTATAGTGTTTGGCAGCTGTCACATCCAAATAATGTTCATAATGCATCCAAACACCTTGATTTATTGCCAAATACTGTATAACCATAATATTGCCAGTTATTTCACTATGTCTGCAAAATATAATTTGCTGATAGGACATCCAAAAGAAAAAATGCATAACTAACATCTAATTACAGGGACCAGGAAGGTACTTGTATACATTGGAAAGAGCACTTCAAGTCAAGGTTCTGACTTTCACTTTCTGAGTTACCTTGGTAAGGTTACTTCACCTCACTGGATTTAATTTTTCTCATCTGCCAATGAAAAGTTTGGAATGAATCCGTTCTGAGCTTCCTTCCAGATGTAAGACACCATGATTCTATGACCTGTATTAGCCATTCTACTCTCCCATTTTTGTTCAAATTCTTAGAATTTGAGGAATATTTGCAGGGCTAGTTGGTTAGACTTTGAGATTAGCTAAGACAGTTCCCTTCCATGCTTACAGCTATATTTCCTTCCAGAAATAAATTTTATAGGTTTGTTAAAGTTCAGAATTTTTTTCCCCATATGGTCAGATTCTGCAACAAATGTGGCTCCTTAATAACTCCCAGAAATCAGTAAGTTATGACTTCCAAATCTATAGTTATTCATTTTATTTTAATGGTGAAGTGCCAATAAATACTTTTAAATTCTCCTTTACATCAAGGATTTTCTTAAGCTTCAAAGGAAGGTAGGAAAGGAAAGGGGAGTATAAAAAAAGAAGATAAAAGAAGCTGGTGGGAAAGAAGATGAAGAACACTAGGTAAGGACATTTTTTCTTTGTTATTTTCTCTAAATGTTTGTCTCCCTAACTCCATTATCTTACCACTTCACTCAGTCCTTTAAATAGAGGCCAAATAATCTTCCTAAGGCACAGAATTAATTATACTACTTCCTTGATCAAAAACATTTCAATACTTTTGATTGCTCCTTGGGAAATAAAAACTCTTTTCTCTAGAATTTAAAGGTCTTCAATACTTCATTTCATTTACCCTTTCTAGTCTTATTTCATACTACTCTTCACATTCTTATTCCCATGTAAACTAGACCTCTAATTATTCCCAAACTTGACTATTTTTTCCTGCCTCTGCATTTGTTGAGGATGTGTCCCATACAGTGCACTCATCAACTCTCTGCCTTTCAAAATCCTTACTTTCTTTCAAATGTTACCTCAGTGCTGCATCTTCTATAGAGCTGTATAGATTTGCTTATCTTTACCTGTGTATGTACTGTATCACCTAAGTAAAATGTAAACTCTTTTAGGTAAGAACAGCCAGTTTTTATCATTTTGTCCCTTACATTTCACAATGCTTTGTACATAGGAGGCATTCAGGAAATATTGCCTGAATTCCATTTAGGTTCATAGTTCTAGAACTAGAAAATATCTCACAGGCATTCTAGTTCAAATCTTTCATTTCATAGAAGAATAAACTGAAGACCAGGGAAATTAAATGACTTGTACAAAGTACCACAAATAGTTCATTAGAAATGGGATTAAAAACAAGGTCTGATTCTAACATATTTTCAAGAATCAAATTGAAAGCAGAAAATAAAGTGATGTCTTCTTAAATGCTAAACTGAATGCAGTGTAAGCTTAGACACCTGACTGAAAATGTGCCTGTTTTTTGAGAACAAGTTTTTATCCCTCACAACCATGTATATCTTTTCTTCAGTTCATCACAAATGAGCTAACATTCACCATCTACCAATTCTGTGACTTTTCACTGTTCCCCTTTTCCTGGAATATACTCTCTTCTCATCATTTCTTATGGTGCAATAGTACTCCTTTACATTTGTATACCACAATTTAATCAGTCATTTCCCAATTGAAGGACATCCCCTTGATTTCCAATTTTTGGCAACCACAAAGAGTGCTGCTATAAATATTTTTGTGCATGTGGGACCCTTTCCTATTTTTATGATCTCTTGGGGATACAGTCCTAGTAGTGATACTACTGAGTCAAAGGTTATGCACATTTTTTGTAGCCCTTCGGGCATAGTTCCAAACCACTCTCCAGAATGGTTGGATGAGCTCACAGCTCCACCAACAATGAATTAGTGTTCCAACTCACCCACATCCTCACCAACATTTATCATTTTCCTGTTCTGTCATGTTTGCCAATCTTATAGGTGTGATGTGGTATCTCAGAGCTGTTTTGATTTGCATCTCTCTAATCAAAAGTGATTTAGAGCATTTTTTCATGTGATTGTAGATATCTTTAATTTCTTCCTCTGAAAATTACCTGTTCATATCCTTTGACCATTTATCAATTGAGGAATGACTTGTATTGTTGTACGTTTGACTTAGTTCTCTATATATTCTAGAAATGAGGTCTTTATCCTTGAACTTTAGCTGTAAAAATTCTTTCCCAGTTTACTACATCACTCTGAATTTTGGTTGCATTGGGTTTGGTTGTGCAAAAACTTTTCAGTTTAATGTAATCAAAATTATCTATCTTGCATTTCATAATGCTTTCTATCTCTTCTCTGGTAAAAAAAAATTCTTCCCTTCTCCATAAATCTGATAAATACACTATTCCTTTCTTCTCCAGTTTGTCCATGGTGTCAATCTTTATACCTAGATCATGTACCCATTTGGACTTTATTCTTGTGTATGGTGTCAGGCATGGGCCTACGCCTAGTTTCTGCCACATTGTTATCCAGTTTTCCCAGCAATATTTGTCGAATAGTGAGTTCTTATCCAAGAAGCTTGAGTCCTTGGGTTTATCAAACAGGAGGTTGCTATATTCCTTGCCTACTGAGTTTTGAGTGCCAAGTTTATTCCACTTATCTACCCCTCTGTTTCTTAGCCAGTACCAAGTGGTTTTGATAATTGCTGCTTTATAGTTCAATTTGAGATCTGATAGTACTAGGCCACCTTCCTTAGCATTTTTTTTTTCATTAGTCCTTTTGATATTCTGGACCTTTTGTTCTTCCAGATGAATTTTGATATTACTTTATCCAGCTCTAGAAAATAATTACCTGATAGTTTAATTGGTATGGCACTAAATAAGTAAATTAATTTAGGTAGAATTGTCATTTTTATTACATTAGCTTGGCCTACCCATGAATGATTGATGTTTTTCTATTTACTTAGATTTGACTTTATTTGTGCAAAAAGTATCTTGTAATTGAGCTCATATAGTCCTTGGGTTTGTTTTGGCAGGTAAACTCCCAAATATTTTATAGTGTCTACCCTAGCTTTAAATGGGATTTCTCTTTCTAACTCTTGCTGTTAGACTTTGTTGCTAATAATAGGAATATAGAAGATTTGTGCAGATTTATTTTGTAACCTGCAACTTTGCCAAAGTTGTTTATTACTTCAAGTAGTTTTTTACTTGAATCTCTGGGATTCTCTACGTATATCATCATATCATCTGCAAAGAGTGATAACTTAGTTTCTTCCTTGCCTATTCTTATTCCATCAATTTCTTTATCTTGTCTAGTTGTTACAGCTAACATTTCTATTACCATATTGAATAATAGCGGTGATAATGGACATCTTTGTTTCACCCCTGATCTTATTGGAAATGCATCTAGCTTATCCCCATTGTATATATTGCTTGCTGAAGGTTTTAGGTAGATACTGCTTGTTATTTTATGGAAAGTTCCCTTTATTCCTATGTTCTCCAGTGTTTTCAAAAGGAATGGGTGTTGTATTTTGTCGAAAGCTTTTTCTGTATCTATTGAGATAATCATGTGGATGTTGTTAGTTTTGTTGTTGATATGATGGATAATGCTAATAGTTTTCCTAATATTGAACCAGCCCTGCATTCCTGGTATGAATCCTACCTGATCATAATGTTTTATTCACATGATAAGTTGCTGTATTCGTTTTGCTAAAATCTTATTTAAACTTTTTGCATCTTTATTCATTAGAGAAATTGGTCTATAATTTTCTTTCTCTGTTTTGTCTCTTCCTGGTTTGGGTATCAAAAACCATATTTGTATCATAGAAAGAATTTTCAAAAATAATCTATATAGTATTGGAATTAACTGTTCTTTAAATGTTTGAAAGAATTCCTTGTAAATCCATCTGGCCCTGGAGATTTTTCCTAGGGAGTTCATTGATGACTTGCTCAATTTTTTTTCTGAGATGAGGTTGTTTAAGTATTCAACTTCCTCTTCTGTTAATCTGGGCAATTTGTATTTTTTAAAATACTTATCCATCTCATTTAGATTATAGAATTTGTGGGCATAAAGTTGGGCAAAGTAATTTTCTAATTATTGTCTTAATTTCCTCCTCATTGGAGGTTAGTTCACCCTTTTACATTTCTGATATTAGTAATTTGATTTTCTTTTTTTGAATCAAATGGACCAAAGGTTTATCAATTTTATTAATTTTTTCATAAAATCAACTATTGGTTTTAGTTATTAATTCAATAGTTTTTGTGATTTCAATTTTATTAATCTCTCCTTTGGTTTTCAGTATTTTTAATTTGGTATTTACTTGGGGATTTTGAACTTGTTCTTTTTCTAGCTTTTTCATCTGCATGCCCAAGTTATTGATCTCCTTTTTGTCTATTTTATTTATGTAGGCATTCAAAAATATAAAACTTCCCCTAAAAACTGCTTTTGTAGTATCCCATAAGATTTGGTAGGTTGTCTTATAATTTTTGTTTTCTTGAATGAAGTTGTTGATTGTTTCTATGATTTCTTCTTTAACCCACTCCTTCTTTAGGATTAGATTATTTAATTTCCAATTGATTTTTGGTTTATCTTTCCATGGCCTTTTATTACATATAATTTTTATTGCATTATGATCTGAGAAGAAGGCATTGATTACCTCTGCATTTCTGCACTGAATTGTGAGGTTTTTATGTCCTAGTACATGGTCAGTTTTTGTGTATGTGCCATGTACCAGTGAGAAAAAAAGGTGTATTCCTTTCTGTTCCTATTCAAATTTCTCCAGAAATCTATCATGTCTACCTTATCTAGAGTTTTATTTACCTCCTTAACCTCTTCTTTATTTATTTTGAGGTTAGATTTATCTAGTTCAGAGAGGAGGAGTTTGAGGTCCCCCACTAGTATAGTTTTGCTGTCTATTTCTTCCTTCAACTCCCCCAACCTCTCCTCTAAGAATTTGGATCCTATACCACTTGGAGCGTGTATGTTTACTAATGATATTGCTTCATTGTCTATGGTGCCTTTTAGCAGGATATAGTTTCCATCCTTATCTTTTTTGATTAGATCTATTTCTGCTTTTGCTTTGTCTGAGATTAGGATTGTTACTCTTGTTTTTCTTGCATCAGCTGAAGCACAATATATTCTGCTCCAACCTTTGGCCTTTAACCTGTGTGTATGCCCCTATTTCAAATGTGTTTCTTGTAAACAACATATTGTTGGATTACGGCTTTTAATCCATTCTGCTATCTTTCTCTGTTTTATGGGAGAGTTCATTCCATTCACATTCACAGTTATGATTACAATCTATGTATTTCCCTCCATTCTCTTTCCCACCATTTGTGCTTTTAGGTCTCCTGTTTCCCTTCCCCTCCTCAATAGTTTTCACTTTTCACCACCACCTCCTGCAGCCTTCCCTTTCTTCTTTTAACCCCTCTCCCTTTTACTCTCCTTTTCCCTTACTGCTTCTTCCTTCCCTTCTAACTTCCCTCTCCTTTGTTCCCTCTTCCCTTCCTACTGCCTATAGAGCTATTTTGGATTATCTACTTAAGTTTATCATTCCATCCTTGAACCAAATCAGATGAGAATACCTATCATAAAACGCTCATCTCCCTCCCTTCTTTCTCTCTATTATAATTTTGTACTTCTTCCTGTGATATAATTTACCCTTTTCTGCTTCCTCCTTTTCACACCTCCTGTTAAAATTCCTTTGCATACTTAAATCATATTTTTCACATGACATCATTTACTTTATATCCATTCCCTCTGTGTATATCTCTTTTATATTTCATAATAGATGCACAATTCTCAAGATTAACAGGTATCATCTTCCTTTATAGGCAGGTAAACAGTTTGCCCAAATTGAGTAACAAGGTTTTTGTTTTTTTGTTTTTTTCCTTCACCCCACCCCCGTTTACCTTTCTATGCCTCTCTTGAGACCTGCATTTGATGATCGAATTTTCTATTAAGTTCTTGCATTTTTGTCAGGAAGGTCTGGAAATCCCTTACTTCATTGAATGACCATCTCCTTGCCCTGAAATGTTATGCTGAACTTTGCTGGGTAGTTGATCCTTGGTTGTAGTGCCAACTCCTCTGCCTTACAGAATACTGGATTCCAAATCCTTTGAACTTTCAATGTAGAAGCTGCAAGGTCCTGCGTTATCCTGACTATACCTCCTTGATATTTGAATGGTTTCTTTATGGCTGCCTGTAGTATTTTCTCCTTCAATTCATAGTTCTGTAATTTGGCAACGATATTTCTTGGTGTTTTGAGTTTGGGATGCCTTTCTGGAGGTGAATAGTGGATTGTTTCAATGACTATTTTGCCCTCTGGATCTAGCACTTCTGGGCAGTTTTCTTTGATGATTTCCGGGAAGATATTGTCCAGACTCTTTTTTCATCATGGTTTTCTGGCAGGCCAATAATTCTTAAATTTTCTCTCTTGGATCTATTTTCCAGGTCAGTTGTTTTTCCAATTAGATATTTCACATTTTCTTCTATCTTTTCATTCTTTAAATTTTGTTTGACTGATTCTTGCTGTCTCATTGAGTCATTAGTTTCTACTTACCCAATTCTAATCTCTATCAAATTGTTTTCCACAGTTAACTTTTGCATCTCTTTTTCCATCTGTCCAATTTTTCCTTTTAAGGAGTTAATTTCTCCAGTTAATTTTTGTACTTCCTTTTCCACTTGTCCATTTTTCCCAGTTAGGTTTTGTGCTTCCTTTTCCATATGTCCAATTGTTCCTTTTAAGGAGTTATTTTCCCCAGTTAATTTTTATACTTCCTTTTCCATTTGTCCATTTTCCCCATTTAGGTTTTGTGCTTCCTTTTCCATATGTCCAATTGGTTCTTTTAAGGAGTTATTTTCTCCAGTTAATTTTTGCACTTCCTTATCCATTTGTTCAGTTTTCCTTTTCAAAGAGATGTTCTCATCAGTGAATTTTTTTTTTTACTTTTAAAATCATTGGCCAGTTTTTCTTCTCTTTCCTTCTTCAGCTGTTCCAGGAGAGCTGTTTGTGCATGCAAGAAGTTCATAGTCCCTTCTGAGGTTTCAGATGGAAGTGTAATCTCAGTACTGACCTCTTTGGTATTTGTGTTTTGGTCCTTATCCCCATAGAAAGATTATATGATTTGTCCATGCTTATTTTACTTTTTTCTTGTTCATGATGGTGATTGTGTGTTGTGACTTCTGGTTCTTTCAGTTAGAAGATGCAGAACTTGGGGCTGAGCTGACTTGTATGAAAAAGCTAAGAGCAAGTTTTTGTTTTGTGTTTCCCCAATCAACTCTGGGGTTAGCTTGTTAAGTGTGGAGGAGGGGTGGTCTGGTCACAGGAGAGCTCCTCAGCTGCACTGAGGCAAAGGCAAGCTCAGAGTATGATGATCACAGCTGCCCTATTGTCTTCCTGTTTCCTCTGGAGTGCTGAGGCACACCTGGATGCTAGTTCGAGTTTCCACCCCTACTGGGCCTCCTCTCCTGGTGCTGAGACTTGTCTGGGTCCTTATTATAAAGTAGCAAGGGTCATTGGAAAAACAACTGACCTGGAAAATAGATCCAGGAGAAAATTTTATGAGTACCTGAAAGCCATGATAAAAAAAAAAAAATTGACTAGACATTATCTTCCATAAAATTATCAAGGAAATCTGCCTTGATATTATAGAATCAGAGGGCAAATAAATATTGAAAGAATTCACTGATCACCTCCTGAAAGAGACCCGAAAAGAAAATCTCCTAAGGATATCATGGCCAAATTTCAGAGTTCCCAGATCAAGGAGAAAATACTGCAAGCAGCTAGAAAGAAACAATTTGAGTATTGTGGAAATGCAAACAGAATAACATGGGATCTGGCAGCTTCAACATTAAGGGATTGAAGGGCTTGGAATGGGATATTTCAAAAGTGAAAGGAACTAGGATTGAAACCAAGAATCACCTACCCAGCAAATCTCAGTATAATACTTCAAGGGAATAAATGGTCATTCAATGATATAGACGACTTTCAATCATTCATATTGAGGAATAGAACAGATCTGTATGGAAAAATTGGACTTCCCAAGACAAGAATCAGGAGAAGCATGAAAAGGTAAACAGGAAAGAAAAATCATAAAAGACTCTCTAAAGTTGAACTGTTTACATTACTACATGGAAAGAAAATATTTATAACTCTTGAATCTTTTCTCAGTATTTGGGTAGATGGAGAGATTGTATACACACACACACATATAGATAGAGAGTAAGGGGTGTTTTATATCAGAAGAGATGATATCCACACAAAATAAAATAAAATAAAAATTAAGTGGTGAAGGAGGAAAATACCAGGAAGAGAAAGGGAGAAATGTAATGGGGCAGGCTATAACTCATAAAAGAGATAAGAAAAATCTTGTTCAATGGAGGAGAAAAGGGAAAGGGGAGAGGGGAAAAATGAAGCTACTCTCTCCACATGTGGCTGAAGGAGGGAATAATATCCTCACTAAATTTTATATGAAAATTTATATCACACCACAAGAAAGTAGGAGAGGAGACAACAAGTGGGGTGAGGGGAATGTTAGAGGGAAGGCAAATGGGAGAAGGGAGTCATTAGAAATAAACACTTTTGAGAAGGGACAAGGTAAATTGTGGGCGAAAAAATAAGTGGGGATAGAGTAGGACAGAGAGCAATAAAATTAGTATTACACAACATGCTTATTATGGAAATCTTTTGCAAGTCTGTACTGAATTGCTTGCCTTCTCAGTGGGGCTGGGAAGGGAGGTGGGAGGGAGACAAGGTGGAATTCAAAGTATTAGCAATGAATGTTGAGAATTTTTATTGCATATAATCGGGAAATAAGAAATACAGGGAATGGGGTATAGAAATTTATCTTGCCCTACAAGAAAACAGAGAAAATGGGGATAAGGGAAGGGTGGAGTGTGATAGAGGGGAGGATACA
This sequence comes from Bettongia penicillata ogilbyi, assembly GCA_023548195.1. Classification (NCBI taxonomy): domain Eukaryota; kingdom Metazoa; phylum Chordata; class Mammalia; order Diprotodontia; family Potoroidae; genus Bettongia; species Bettongia penicillata. Next base: position 503,390 of record JAJHZJ010000937.1, on the reverse strand, counting down.
TTGAGGGAAGAAGTAATCAGAAAGCAAGGTATTAGGAAGTGGGAGGAGGGGAGTGATGGGAAGAAAAATTAGATACACTCTAAAGTGAGGTAAAAGCAGTTAGTATTAAAACAATTGACTGAATAAATTACTGAGAATAAATCAATGACATCTTTAGTTTGGGGAACAGAATTTCAGTCTAGATTTCCTAGAGGAAAGTAATCTCGGGGAAAATTTGGCATTGATGGAAAAGTTGAGGTTTTAATGGTAAATTTGATTTTATGATTTCTATTTATTCAAGAACTATAACATGTATAGAAAGGCATGTAAACCACTTAAGACTTGCCTCAAAAGATGTTCCTTAGCCAAAGTGCAATTATAATCACATTTGAAACCCAGTTATTGGATGGAACTTGCCATTTTTAGATGCTGTGGGACTATTAAGTGACTATTGTTCTGAGTCTAACTCCAGGTATGGGTAGTAAGAAAGGCAGTCTGAGCCTCCAATCTATGATACCAGTAAGCTGATGAGATGCCCATATGAACTGCAAAAGATGATCTCATGGGAAGGGTGGGAGAGCAGCTGTTCAGCCTGGGCTGAGGTGGGATTCTCCTGATTCAGTTTCCCCACTGACACCTGGGAGACTTTAAGCCTGACTCAGTGCAAGTGGACAATCTAACCCTGCCTGGAATTGACATGATGTTAAGGAGATATTGTATCCCTGCAATGTCCCCACTCTTGGTGGCAATTTCCTATAGTCAAAAGGTTTGTAAACTTAATACCAGATCTATTCAATTATAGATTATTGGTAGGGGAACATCTGAGGTTGTCTAAAATTAAGCTATTTGGCTCAGGACTTTAGACCAACAACAATAAGTTAGGATCCTTTCATTCTTAGTAACACTGTGGAGACAATTAGGTCAAGAGCTTGTGAAGTTATCAACATAAATATTTTTTGTGTCTCAGTTGGTTAATGTTTAAAACAAATTCTTTTGTGGTCCATACTGTAAGTGCTTTAAAAAGAAGTATCACCTGACCAAAAGTTTGAATTGTTTTATCTGTTATAAACTGTGTTAAAAATGTAAAATAAAATTTAAAAAAAGGAAGAAATCTCATGAAAAAACTATAGAAGTTATAAAGTATTTGAATACTGTACTGTAATACACCATAAACCATTGCTTTCCAAAGTAAAAATAAATACCAATGGGGGGGAAAAAGCAACTCTAGTAATGGTATTGTTAGATTAAAGGATATGCAAAATTTTATAGTCATTGCGGTATATTTCCAGATTTTTCTCTTCTAGGAGGTTATTGGTGAATTCTTTCAATTTTCATTTTACCTTCTGGATCTAAGATGTTAGAATACATCCTTGAACATTTCCTCAAATATCACTTCTAGTCTCTTTCTTTGATTATGGCTTTCAATTAGTCTAATAATTTATAAATTATCTCTCCTGGATTAATTTTTCAGGTCAGTTTTTTTCCAATAAGCTATTTCATGTTTTATTCTATGAATTTTTTCCATTTTTAAAACTTTGTTTTATTGTTTCTTGATGTCTGATGAAGTTATTAGCTTCTACTTGCCCAATTCTACTTGGTACTTGAGTGCAACAAAATAGATATTTGTGCTTTTTGACTCTATGGATTTGGGAAGTGAAAATCATATAGAAGTTTAGTAGTACAAAGTAGGGTGATGAATTTCTAACAAATCACTTATAGTCTCTCATTTCAGTAGTTTATCAACCAGCTCAGAGAAATATAAATGTGCCAGTGACATTAAGTTTAGTCTGCACCACGAACATCTTCCCATTACTTTCTGAAGTCTTGACAATTAAATGTCAGTGCCTGATTTTTAGCATTTATCAATTACCAGAGATATAAAGGCTCATAGTGAAAATTTAATAACAGGCTCTCTAGCACTTGTTGGAGCTAGCTCCAGCGCACTACTCCCCATGTGCCTCATCTCAACTCCTTCTTTTTTCAGTCTTGCACTTCCCATGACTGAACATCCAACCCAAATCAGTTTGTAATATGAAATCTAATTTCTTATAGTAAATAATGACACTCAGGTGACAACTTATGATTATGAGGATTAAATTAAAAAATATATTTGAAGCACTTTGCAAATTTGAAAATCTATCTAAAAATAGTTATTATTGCTATAGACGCCATTTGTGAAAATTAGGAAAAAATATATCTAAGTAGCAATACAGGGCAAAAGTTATCAAATACAAATGTATACGTAGTAGAAAAGCAAGGCTTGTTTTTTTAGAGGAAAGGCCTACATAGTCAAGAACACCATGAAAGTTAGCAAAGGTTTCTAATTTTCTTTGTAAACTAATGAAGAGCATCACTAAAAGAAATTGTGTTGTATCAAAAAATGCCCACAGAGACATACATATAATCAAGCACAAGGGAATCACAAGTGAAAGGAAAAGATGCTGCTGTTGGAAAACATTTCTACCTAATGTTTTGTTCAAGGGTCTGAAATGTGGAATTTACACACTCGTTGATTTTCATTGAATGTGAATTCAGGTCCTTTAACTAAGAACGTTACAGTTACTATCACCTTTTCAAAGTCAATTTCACTAATTAAATTAAACCTACTCTCTTCCTTTACACACATTATATGAACAAAAACCATTGCAGTTATCGCTTCATCTCCACAGAATGACAGATGATGGAGAAGAATTGTAAGCATGTATAGGTATATGTATAGATTATATAAATATCTGTATATTTATATAATCTATACATATGTAAATAGAGATATATTCAATTCACAAAAAATTCATAATATATAAACCATAATGTAATAATCTACTCGATTAATCTATATCATCTCCCTTTAGAAGCTCAAAATATACATTATTTAATAAAAATATATACTATGTAAGAGAAAACACAGCAGTTAATTGCTAAACATTTTGCTCCATGTCACCAAAGGCAGAGAAGCTGATTTTGCCATGAGTACTATTTGGGGAAAAAACTGAGAAATAACTCACTCAAAAGTAGCCCACACTCAAAAATAGTAATGACAGGAGAAACTGGGACATTGCTTAGGTCCTTACAAACTAAAAACATGTCTGAGAACATTTACTCCAGATGGCCTCTTTAGTTTTTCTTAGGTTACTGACTAAATTATGGTCGCAGAGTAAAATGAAGATTTGACCATTATGCAGCTAATTTGATCAATGCAGACAGCCAGACTCAATAACTCACTCTCCAAATCTATACTGAAGCCTAAATTATCTGCATTGGTTGTCTGTATTGATAAATTAAGCAACTAGTTGCAAGACTTCATTTTACTTTGTGGTTTGTGTAAACAATGGAATAGTAGGCTCATTCAATGGCACATGTAATAGAGGAAGAAGGAGCGTAGGACTGAAACTGTATTCTTTCCTATGACTTTGATAAGTCATTTCATCTCCATGTGTCTCAGTTTCTTCATTCTATGTTGAAAGGGTCCCGCTAGATGATTTAGGAGACCCTTTCCATCTCTAAAGTCCCTTATAACTATAACATGGAATTAAAGAATATTAGACTTGGAGGGATAATTCAGCTCATACTGGTCTGTTTGCTATTCTTGCTACTTGCTGGAACAAAGGTTTACCCTTCCAACTTTACCTGGGTCCAACATTATATAATTCTGCACTATGTGGGATTCTATAACTAGGTCTAACGTAAAATTCTGCAATAGCTGGGTGCTAAAAGAGTCCAAATCTTTATTTAAAAAGGAACTCATAAGGTGGTTTGGTTAAAAGGACATTTTTGTTTGGATTACCCTGATAGCTTCTATCCCATCCTCCTCACTCCCACCTTCACATTAGGAAGCTAATGGTATGTCAGTTACTGATCTGTGTCTATAGTGAAGCTATATAAATAAAACCTAAGACAGAAAAGGTAATGTTTACATGAAGAATAGCAACTCCCAAACTAGTGGGTGGATGACTTGGATATATTTTTGCTCACATGTTTTCCATTCCTTTTTCTGATTTGCAAGCTGCCCGCTCCATAACAACTGTCCTATAATAGACTCTAACTACCTTAGAACTCTTGGCCAAGTTCCCTGCAAGTCCTTGTCTCCCTCACTACTCTCTTAAATGACCATTTATGAACAGCCTATCATCAAGACTCCATCTCTGTCACGCTCTCATTTTGTTGAAAGAGATGTGCTTTTGAAGTGATTTTATTTGAAATGTCTCTGACATCTAGACAACCATTTGTCACAGATACAAATGTCCTATGGATAAAACTCAGAGGTAAATACACACCTACCTTTTTTCTCACTTTTTATAGAAGATTGATTTTTAATTTGCAGTGTGATTTAGACCTTTGAAATTTATCTAAAGAACTTCCCCCCTCCTTCCCAGCAACAGGAAAATCTGCTTTTCTTGATTTCTTGCTATTCTACCGTCCAATTAGCTTTTTATTTATTTCTTCTTCATAATCCAACCACAGCTCAATTACTTGTTGCTGTTTTTTTCCTTATCTCCATTTTCTTTCAGCAGATCTCAAGCGAAAAAATTTCTTACTCAATAAGGACGCTTGCTCATCTATAATAGGCATGTTTACTTATTTTAATATAATATTAACTCAATTGTAATTGAGTTCTTAATGTATACATACCTTATTCTTTACAATTGTCATTAATTAGATGGCCAATCTGTAGTATTTCTAATTGTCCATTTAAAGTGAGCATTATTTTAATAAGTTTCATTTTGTTTCAAAGAATGAAAGAGTAATTCTTCGTTGTGGAGGGAAAAAATCTGAGCAACATAGCATATTCTCTGTGTTCTTCTAAGAGAAGCATCAGTTAAATCCAATGTTAGAACCCAGAGTTATGATATGACATGAAATAGATTTAGCTCTCAAAGAGATCAAGATTGGGGTTTTGGTTACTGAAAGAAAATATTTACTTTGATACCTATTCTTCCTTTGCATGGAGAGAAAGACAGACAGGGAGACAAAGAGAGAGAGGGAGACAGAGAGAGAGAGGGAGAGAGAGAGAGAGAGAGGGAGGGAGAGGGAGAGAGAGAGAGAGAGAGAGAGAGAGAGAGAGAGAGAGAGAGAGAGAGAGAGAGAGAGAGAGAGAGGCTGACAGAGAAAAGAAGTGAAAAGGAAAGCTTAAGAAAGCAAAAAAATAAGATAGAGATAAAGACAATACAATATTTATTAAAAACCTAAGTACCAAGTACTGTGCCATGTACCAGGATTACAAAGACAAATAAACAAGTCAGTTTCTGTCCTCAAGGAATATACACCCTTTACATAGTGGAAGATATAAGCAGGATTTGGAAGAGGAGAGGAGGTTATGGTAGCATGATATGAAGCTGGTGGCAAGATAATAATGTGGAGGTCTGTTTCTGGGCAAGGGAAAGTGAAAGTTCACCTATCACAGCACAAAGTAGATCCAGGGAATGTGTCCAAGGTTCTGATGGGAAAGAAGTGGGAATGAAGGTTACAGTAGAACAGCATGGTTTGGAGTTAGTGACTAAAATTGAGAAAGAAACCTTATTCCAAGGAAGATAAACCCAAACTCCCTTACTGGAGTCCAGGGTGGTTCACAGATCGTAGATCTATTGAATTATTAAATTGTCAAAAAAGTCTTTCAAGTAAGTTATACTTCTAACTGGGTACTAGTTGGAAAAGCATAAATCAGTGATAGAGATCTCATGAATCTGAGCTGACAATCTTAAGGGTTGGGAGGGAGCTTGCAGTGGAGTTTTCCCATACCTTTCTTCAGTTCAGTTCAGTGATTTGATAGATAACACTACTAAGAGATGCTGTTATTTAGCATTTCTCTTATGATTACATCCTGGATCTCAGCAATATGTACCTGATAAGCTTTGTACAGTTACTACCTGCTGTGTCTGAAGTCACTTTGTGGATAATGATTAATTATAGGCTATGAGACAAAACTTTATGATCTCTGTATTTAGTTCTACATTGGCCTGATCATTTTTGTTCCTTCTGCTTTTCTTTATTTGTCTGAAACTTCAGGTCAGTGCTATACATGAAATTAAAGACTGCTGTCAGCTTAAAAATCACTCACCTACCTGGGAATGTGAGTTACCATTGCTTCTATTTTGTTCTTAGAATTATTGCAGACAAAGATTCAAAGAACCATGGACTGAGAGCTGGAAGGGGCCTTAGATATCATCTAGACTAATCCTGGGGCAAATATGAGGCACAATAGATAGACCACCAGGACTGTTTTCAGGAAGATCAAATCTGACCTCAAACTTGGAATAGCTGCATACCTTGGGCAAGTCATTTAATTCTGTCTTCCTCAGTTTCCTCATATGCCAAGAAAACCCGAAATGGGGTCACACAGAGTTGGATGCAACTGAAAAGACCAAAGAATTCCAATCCCTTCACTTAATAGATGAGATAATTGAAGTAACTCCCTCAAGTTACAAAGTTAGAGTGCCAGATTTAGAATTTGAACTCAGATCCTCTGACTCCAAACCCAGTATTCTTCCATTTACCATGTGCTGCTCCCTTCTTATGCATTTGCTTATAATTTTTCAATATTGCCAATTACTGCATAAAAATCAGATTGCTCATGAATTCATTCATTCATTCATTCATTCATTCATTCATTCATTCATTCAATAAGCACTTACTAAGGTCCTGTTATGTGCCAGGCAATATGGTACTATGGTATGGTAAAGTACAAGCAAAGTTTAGAGAGATGCAGTATTCCTGGCTTCGTAAGAGGGCAGATGAAATTCAGTTTTAGGCTAATAGTAACAATCCAAAGTACTTTTATGATTCCCTGAAAGCTATTTATGGACCAAAAACCTGTATTGCATCACAACTACTTAGTGTTGATGGAGCCACATTGATTAGTGGTAAGGGCATGGACCTAGATATGAGCTGAACACTTTCATAGTTTTCTCAACAGACCATTATCAATCAATGCTAAGGCCATTGACCATTTACCTGAGGTTAATGTCAATCCCTCCTTAGTTGAACTTCCAACTGAAGAAGTAGTTTTGAGTGTCATTACACTCCATTCATGTGGCAAAGCACCTGGTGCTGATTCTATTCCAGCTAAGATTTACAAGGTAGGGGGAGCTTTGCTCATACAAAAGCTGATTGAAATTTTAAAGTTATATGGCAAGAGGGGGTTATCCCCCAGGAGTTCAAGGATGCCTCCAATGTCCATCTCTACAAAGGTAAAGGAAATAGATTGTCCTGTGACAATCACAGGGAAGTCTCTCCCTTAGTCATTGCTGGCAAGATTCTTGCTAGAATCCTCCTTAATAGGCTGATCCTTGACCTGGAAGATGGTTATCTACCTGAGAGCAAGTGTGTTTTCAGAAAGGGCCAAGGAACAAGTGGATATAGTGTTTGCTGCCCAACAACTCGAGGGGAAATGTCAGGAGCACAACAGAGGTCTGTACACAATGTTTTGAGATCTGACCAAGGTCTTTGATACTATTAGTCATGAGGGCTTATGGAAAATTATGTCAAAATTTTGTTGCCCAAAGAAATTCATCAGTATTGTAAATCAATTTCATGATGGCATATTTGCCTGGATTCTGGATAGTGGACAATGCTCTCGTGCCTTTCCAGTTACCAATGGAATGAAACTGGACTGTGTGCTTGCTCCCATGCTTTTTAGCATGATATCTTCAGCTATGTTGTCAAATGCTTTCACTGAGGATGAACACAGCATCAAGGTCAACTACCGTACTGATGGTAAGTTCTTCAATTTGAAAAGGCTACAAGTCAAGACCAAAGTGGAGGGACTGTTGCTGCATGTTTTTCTGTTTGCAGATCATTGTGCTCTCAATGCAGTCTCTGAAGGTGAGATGTAACAAAGTATGGATTAGTTCCCTGCTGTCTGTGCTACTTTTGGCCTAATAACACCAAGAAAACACAGGTACTCCATCAGCCATCCATAGGTGGAACCATTGGTTACAACAAATGGAGAAGTTTTGAATGCTGTGGATAAATTCACTTTCCTTAGTGGTGTATTTTCCAGGGATGTACACTTGGCAATAAGGTTGATGCTTGCATTTCTACAGCTAGTTCAGTGTTTGGGAGGCTCTGAAGAAAAGTTTGGGAGAGAAGAGGTATTAGACTGACTACCAAACTAAAGGGGTACAGAGCCGTTGTGCTGACCTCATTGTTGTATGTCTGTGAAGCATGGACAGTCTACCAGCAGCATTCCAGGAAACTGAATTGCTTCCATTTGAACTGTCTCAGGAAGATTCTAATGATCACCTGGCAGAATAAGGTACCAGATATTGAGGTTTTTGCTCGAACTAAACTACCCAGTATTCAAACAATGCTTCAGAGAGTGCAACTCTGATGGGCTGTCCATATTGTTTGAACGCAAAATGTATGCCTCCCCAAAAGACTGTTTTACAGAGAATTTGCATAGGGCAGGCAATTACATGGTGGTCAGAAGAAGTGATACAAGGACACTCTCAAGGTCTCTCCCAAGAGCTTTGGATTTGATTGTGTGACATGAGAGACACTGGCACAGCATGGCGTGCCAACATCAGAAAGGATGCTGTGCTCTATAAGCAAAGTATAAATGAAACAGCACAAAGGAAACATAAAATGCACAAATTTGGAGTATTTCCTCCAAATGTTCACATAGACTATCAGTGCCCAATCTGTGATAGAACATTCCAAACTCGTATTGCTCTGATCAGTCACAATCAGACACACTGAAACCTGACTTTATCATGGTGATGTCAGTTTGGTCCTCTTCAAGAATGGATAACAACCAACCAACTATGGCAGGCAATGGAGACACAAAAATAAAATCCAAATAGTCCTTGCCCTCAAGGAGTTTACATTCTACTGTGGGGAATCAACCACTCACAGATAAATGAAAAATAAATATGAAGTAAACTGACTAAAACATACCAAAAGCTAGTAATGTGTGATATGTAAGGAAAAGTAGACTGCAAGCAGATTTCAGAGGGCTTAAAATGTCAGAGTAATGTACATTTTACCCTAGAATAATAAGGAATCACTGAGCAAAGGTGTGACATGGTCAGATTTGATTAGAAATATAGAAATCTATGAGTGTTATATGGGCTGGGATGGATAGGGGAGATCTGTCAGGTATGCCAATAGGAACTTATTACAAAATTCATGTGATAGGTGATGAGGCATAAACTAGAGTCATGGTCGTTTATGCAAGTGGAGAGAAATAACAGATGTAAGAAATGTGATAGGACAGCAGCTTTCAAACTGTTTGGTCTCAGGACCCCTTTTCACTCCTTCAAATTAGTAAAAATCCCAAAGTAACTTTTGCTTATGTGGATTATATCTAGTGATTATCAGTTCAGTCATTTTCAGTTGTGGCCAACTCTTTGTCACCCTATTTGGGACTTTTTTTTGCAAAGATACTGGAGTTGTTTGCCATTTTCTTCTCCAGATTATTTTTACAGATGAGGAAAAAAGAGGTGAAAAGAGTTACATGACTTGCCCAGGGTTATATAGCTAGCAAGTATCTGAGGCCGAATTAGAATTCAGGAAGATCCATCTTACTAAATTCTGAGCTGGTACTCTATCCACTGTTCCATCTATAGAAGTTGAATCAACAAATCTTATCATCTGATTAGAAAGCGGAGGAGGTGAGAGAAATGGACTAGTCAAGTCCTTATCCTGGCAATCAAATCCTTCCAAAATTTGACACCACCATAGTTTTCCAGTCATAAACAAAAACTACTTCCTTCTATATACTCAATACTTCAGTCAAATTGAACTGCTTTCCCCTTCATGACCTGTGCCTTCATATCTCTGTGATTTTGCTCATGCTTTTCACTAGACCTAGTATATACTTATCCCTATTTCTGCTAGTTGAAATCCTAACTATCTTTCAGGATTTTGTAAGATATTCTTCAGGCATGAGCCAAAATAAATGATCTCTTAAGTCTTTTTCAACTCTGAAATTTTATGTTTCTATAAAGATCCGGCTCAAATATTATCTTCTCATTAGGTTTTTTCTTATTCCTCTGGCTAATTTGTATATATTAAGTCACCAGACTAATATTCTATCAATCTACATGTATATCCATGCAGGTATAGATATCAATATATGATTGTATCATTGGTGAATAAATCTTTCACACCTAAACCTGTCTCCTAAAAACAAGAAGGATCTGACCTAGAAATCTCTTCCTCTTTTAAGTGATTTCAAAGAAAAAAGTCAGACCATAAGAAAGTACATCACAATTTAAAATATAATAGAAATAGAAACTGATATATAAATATCTACACCTATTGAGAGAGAAATTAACATTTCCATCTCCATCTGTAAGAGATCTTAACAGATGCATTCCCTTGAAATATTTTTGTTGTTGAGTTGTTGAGATCTTTGAGACTTCATTTAGTGTTTTCTTGGAAAAGACACTAGAGTGCTTTGCCATTTTCTTCTCCAGATCATTTAATAGATGAAAAAACTCAGGCAAATAAGGTTAAATGACTTGCCCACCATAACACAGCTAGTAAATGTCTGAAGCCTGATTTAAACTCAGGTCTTTCTGATTCCAGGTCTGGCACTCTATCGACTGTGCCATCTAGCTGCCCCTTGAAACATACCTTGATAGCTATAATCTACCCCTGTATAGATATAGAAATAGATGTGGATATTGATCTATAGGTATCTTTTTTATGTAAAATTCAAAATTGTTACTTGATCTCTTAAGGTCAAGATATTTGATATCATTTGATACCTATATATCAAATTATTATATAGGTATCACTATGCATATCTGTATCAACATCCATACATATATAGATATTAAGATATATCTTAATTTGACCAGAGCAGCATGATTTCCAGTTATTTTTATGTTTTCTGGAGTTATCCTCAGGGCATGCTTGGGTGTGGCCAAATCAGAGTGTGGTGGAGGACTCTAGTTTTGAGGAGATGGGTTTTTCCTCCTTTTCCCTAATGATGAAGCTATCCCACTCAGGACTAACCCATCAGGTGGCTTCAAGACACTTAAATTTGTATTAGGCCTTCCCTGCCCTTCCTGTTACATTATTTTGTCCCAACAGCACTTTTGTTTTTCAGATTCATTAAAAATCACTTCAGAAAAGAAAATCAATATTCATATCTATATCTACATCCATACAGATGTAGATATTGAGACATATCTTAATACTTCTGTATGGATGTAGATACAAATATGGATATTGTTACCCATACTATATATACCTTATCAGTATCTATATCTATGTCCGTTTAGACAGCAGCATATTGACATCTATGTAGATATAGATACAGTCAGTTATGTCACTTCTCTGTATACTCAGTGATTTCCTGTTGCCTTATAAGTTCCAAGTGCTTTGCCCGGTGTACAAGACCCTCCATCATCTGGTACTAGCCTATGTTTCTAGTCTTGCCTTTTGCCACTCCATTAGAAATAATTCTCATAAATTAGATTATCCTATGTACCTTGAACACATACTGAGTTATAATTACAGAATCATAAAATTTTAGAGTTGGAAGAGGCTGCAGATCATACCATACCTCAAAACAATTTTCATTCTCATATAGCTGATAAGTGTCCAGCCAAACTCTGCTTGAAGCTCTCTAGGTATGGTGAATTTGATTTTTGGAGAGCTCTAATTGTTGGAAACTCTATATGAACATTAAGCTTAAATTTTCTTCTTTCTATCTTGTACCCATTTCTCTTAATTCTACAGTCTGAGGCCAAAGAGAATAATACTAATACATCTTTAACACGATAGTCCTTCAAATAGTTGAGGATAGATACTATGCCCTAATTGAGTCTTTTCTCCAGGCTATAGATTTCTAGGTCCTCAAATTTAAATGTCCTTATTATGGCATGACCCAAAGTCCTTCATTGTCTTGGCTATCCTCCTGTATCTTCCTCAAGCTTACCAACTCTCCTTTCTAAAATGCAGGGCCCTGAACTAAGACTTCAAGATGAAGTCCAATCAAAGTAAAGTGAAATAGGCCTATCACCTCCTTATTCCTGGAAAGTATACATTTTTATTTGAAAAGTAGTCAAATATCTCATTAGTTTTTATGTTGTGGTTCACCAACTATATCATACTGTTGATTCAAGTTGAAATTGTAGTCTACCCAAACTCCTAGGCATTTTTTCATATAAAATTCTGTCCTCATCTTTTTAGATTCAAATACTTGTTCTGGGCCATCAAGATCTATTTGATTACTTGCTTTGTCATGTAGCACTTAAATTATTCTCAGCATTGTAGTCTACTCAGATTTGACGAGCTTGCTATCTATAGCTTTATTTAAGTTATTGAACAGTGTTACACAGAACAGACCCAAATATAGATTCCTTCAGGCACTCGCTCCTTTGCAGATCTCTTATCATTTTGCCCTTGAATTATTAATTACTAATGCTTCTGCATTCTCATTCAAGTTGTCCCCTAAGCCTTAAATATTTCCCTTTCCTTCTTTGACTGTTAAATTTATACTCATTCTTTAAAATTTGATTCAAAGAGAATCTCATTCATGAAAACTTTCTGATTCCTCAACTGGAATTCCTCAGTTTTTTTTCCCTATCAAGTCTTGTATATTTTGATTTACAGCTCTTAAATATACTTATCCCATATGATCTTTTGCAGTAGCTATTAGTGATGTGTTATATCTCTCTATGAAAATGCAAGCTTCCCTGCCTAACATGATGTCTTGTATTCAGTAGGTGCTCAATGCATAAATGTGAATTTGTATATAAATTATTATGTGCACATGTTTGTATGTATATGTTTACATATTTTATAAGTGTCTAGGGGAGAAACATAGCAAGAAGGAAGCTAACTCTAAATTCAGCTGGTGGTTGGGACCAAAGTCATTGGTTTATAAACCTTTCAAATATGAAATTGTTCCCTAGAAACAAGAAGGATGGCATCTAGAAATTTATTTTTTCCTTTTGACTTATTTCAAAGAAAAAACATACCTTAATGAAATAAGTAACAATTTAATATTTTGCTTCCTTTTTGGAATATCAATTCTACTTAGCACAGAAAATAGAGGGGGCAAAGCCGAGATGGCAGAGTAGAAAGATGCACATATACTAGCTCTTCCCCCACAGCCCATAAAATACCTATAAAGAAAGACTCTCAACAAATTCTAGAGCAGCAAAAGACACAGAACAATGGAGTGGAGGAAATTTCCAGCCAACTGGAAAAGTCTGTTCCACCGAATGCAGAGTGGGGCCCAGCACAGCTTGACCATGTGGCACAGAGCTGGGAGGAGGACCCAAGCAGGCCTTGGGGGCAGAATCCCCAGTGGCAGTAGTGGCAGTTCACAGATGCCTCAATTCACAGGTGCCAAAGGTCAGTGAGAGGGTTTTTTCAACTGGCTGAGAAGGGAGCAGGGTCTCCCCACAGCTCTGGCCTCAGGTGGCAGCAGAGGCCGCATCAGGCAGCAGTGGCTCCCATAGCAGCCTACAGCCATTGTTGGATAGTTAAACCCATGGGGGAATTGAGCAGCTGATCTGTACCTCAGTCCCCAGTGCTGGCTTGGTGGAACTGGAGGCCAGGTAGTTGTGGAGAGGAAACTCTACTGCTCACAGATTATGGGCACAAAAGTTTCTGGTTGCTCCTGGACCAGTGTACATGCTTGATTGTGCCACCTTGGAGGAACTAAGATCTTACAGATCCCCAGAGTATACCCCACTCTTGACAAAGGTCAAGTAACTAGTTGGGAAAATGTCCAAAAAAGGGGAAAAATAAGACTATAGAAGGTTATTTCCTTGGTGAACAGATATCTTTTCCCATCTTTTTGGATGAGGAAGAACAATGCTTACCATCAGGGAAAGACATAAAAGTCAAGGCTTCTGTATCCCAAACATCTAAAATAAATATTCAATGGTCTCAGGCTATGGAAGAGCAAAAGGATTTTGAAAATTAAGTAAGAGAGGTAGAGGAAAAATTGGGGAAAGACATGAGAGAGATGCAATAAAGTCATGAAAAGCAAGTCAATAACTTGCTAAAGGAGACCCAGAAAATGCTGAAGACACCTTTAAAAATAGACTAACTCAATTGGCAAAAAAGGTGCAAAAAGTCAATGAGGAGAAGAATGCTTTAAAAAGCAAAATTAGCCAAATGGAAAAGGAGGTTCAAAAGCTCACTGAAGAAAATAGTTCTTTGACATATGCTAGCTCTGAACCCACAGCCCATAAATTACCTGTAAAGAGGAACTCCCAACAAATTCTGGAGTAGCTGAAGCTGCACAACAACAGAGTGGAGGAGATTTCTGTTCCAGAGAGCCCTGAAAAACTGACACCAAAGGTCCATCATGCACTGGACCTCTAACAGAGCCCAGCCCTGCCTTGGCCATGCGGCACCAAGAGGAACAGATCTGAGCAGGCTTCAGAGATGGAATCTCCAGCAGCCGGGCAGGTCCATCCACCCACAGATGTCAAAGGTTAGTGAGAGAGCCTGTCTGGAACGCCAAGAGGGGAGCAGGGTGTCCCCATAACTCAGGCCCCCTCCAGAGGCAGCAGCAGAGGCAGCAGTGAACAGAAGCTCCCAAAGCAGACAGGAGCTCTGATCCATTGTTGAAGGTCTCCACATAAACCCCCTGTGGCAGCCCTGCCCCCACCTGAGTACCTGAACTTAATCTCACACTGAATAGCAGCCCTGCCCCTGCTGAAAGCCCTGAGGCTAGGAAGCAGCATTTGAATCTCAGACCCCAAGCATTAGCTGGGTGGGTCTGGAGGTGAGGTGGGTGTTGAAAGGAATCTCAGAAGTCAAGTAACTGGCTGGGAAAATGCCCAGAAAAGGGAAAAAAAATAAGACCATAGAAGCTTACTTTCTTGATGAACAGATATTTCCTCCTTTTCTTTCTGCTGAGGAAGAACAATGCTTACCATCAGGGAAAGACATAGAAGTCAAGGTCTCTGAGGAATATATTAGGAGGGGAAAGAGAGAAATGGAATGGGGCAAATTATCTCTCATAAAAGAGGCAAGAAAAAGACTTCAATGGAGGGAAAAATGGGGGAGGTGAGAGGGAAAACGTGAAACTTACTCTCATCACATTTGGCTCAAGGAAGGAATAAAATGCACACTCAATTTGTTATGAAAACCTATCTTACAATACAGGAGAGAGGGAAAACGTGAAACTTACTCTCATCACATTTGGCTCAAGGAAGGAATAAAATGCACACTCAATTTGTTATGAAAACCTATCTTACAATACAGGAGAGTAGGGGAGAAGGGAATAAGCAGGGTGGGGGCATGATGGAAGGGAAGGCAATGGGAGGAGGGAGCAATTA
The DNA here is from genome assembly GCA_023548195.1 of Bettongia penicillata ogilbyi. Lineage (NCBI taxonomy): Eukaryota > Metazoa > Chordata > Mammalia > Diprotodontia > Potoroidae > Bettongia > Bettongia penicillata. Next base: position 488,157 of record JAJHZJ010000937.1, on the reverse strand, counting down.
GAAGTCAAGCCTTTTGGGGAGGGACAAGGTCAAAAGAAAGAACAGAAGAAATGGGGGCAGGATAGGATGGAGGGAAATATAGTCTTATAGAACATGAGTATTATGAAAGTCATTTACAAAACTACACATACATATCCTATATTGAATTGCTTTCCTTCCCAGTGGGGATGGATGGGGAGGGAGGAAGGAAGAGAAGTTGGAACTCACAGCTTTAGGAACAACTTTTGAGTATTGTTCTTGCATACAACTGGGAAATAAGAAATACAGGTAGTGGGGTATCAAAATTTATCTTGCCCTACAGGACAAAAGAGAAGATGGGGATAAGGGAAGGGAGGGATGTTAGAAGGGTGGGCAGATTGGTGGTAGGGGTAATTAGAATGCTACGTGTTTGGGGGTGGATGGAGTGGAGAGATGGGGAGAAAATGTGGAACTCAAAATTTTGTGGAAATGAATGTTGAGAACTTAAAATAAATAGATTAAAAAAAAAGAAAATGGAAAGGATTCAGACATCCTCTGAACTACATGGAAAGTATTGGAGTGTAGTGGGAAGTGCTGTGAGGAAAGCAGCTTTGCTTGGTTTGAGGCTACATAGAAGATCTTACCCCACCCACCCCCACCCCACCCTGAAATCTCATCACTATGAATACTGATTGACTCAGTTTTTGAGTCAGTCACCACTCTTCTGATTTGACAAGTGGAACCTGGAGCACTAAACTCTTCCCAAAATCTTCCTGTAAAGAGGTCCAGGATCTAAACTTTCTTACTAACTCTCCACTTTCCAACATAACCTCTACTTGGTTTAGACACTACAGAACATTTTCATTTTTGTTTTGTGTACTTCCCCTAATAGACTGTAAACTCCTTGAGAGCATGGATTGTCTTTTTCTTATTTGTATCTCCAGTGTTTAGCACAGTTCATGGCATGTAGTAAGCACTTAATAAATATTTATTGAATTGAATTCAATCTCCCCAAAAGGAACATTAGGGATGTTCATTTTTATGTGAAAGGTGAATTCCAGCTCAGCAGTCCTGGCAGCTTCTTGGGCAATACATAGTATCAGCCCCTCACTAAACATGACTGGAAACAAACTTCTCAAATTTCTACCTGCTGGATTAAAACAAAGCAGGGAATATTTGTGTATGGTCTGTACAAGAATTTGACCTACAAGAAGGTCAAATCTGAGCATGCTCAAGGAAGAGTCTTCACTGGCCAGTCTTCCCAATTTAACCACAAGATTGGAAACACTTAGATGTCACAGTGTTTCTTCCATATTTCTCATAGAGATTGCATACCTATCTATTTCCATGGGTTTAGTGGCAACTTGAATATCTACTGCAGTGACTGAAAGAGTAAGATTGTCTGGTTTGATCTTTCTAAATAAAATATTAGTCTATCGTTTGATAGACTAATGTATGATTGTTATCATTTTGCTTGCCTTCTCAGTGGATGGGGGAAGGGAGTTTGATAACTGGTGAGTGATAGATGGGTGACAGTAGTATTGAATTCTTTACTGGTATGCAAAACATTTACTATCAAAGATTCTTCCTTCTTAAAAGCTATAACTCAATCAAACAAAACCTGGAACAAATTATAAACAGAGTCTCACTCTTTTCTTCAGCATCAGGGTCATTCCTTGTCTAGCTTTACTTATAATTGGCTTCTGAGTCCTACCTCTCACTCACTAGAGTAATCTGTTTTATTATAACACATAGTCTTGTATTAATTGAATTAAAGCATGATCCATTGGAAAAAAATCGAAAAAAAATTGTAGGAATCAGGATACCTGAGTTTGAGTCTTTCCCTGCTTTATCTATCTATCTGTATGATTCCCTCAACTGATAGTGGCTTCTTATAAGTCTTGGCAATTTCTTATTAACCTCTGTGGGTCATAGATCCCTCATCTATAAAGGGAGACCCTTGGATTAGATGGTCCCTTTTAGTTTTAATATTCCCATGACACTATAAGGTAATGATGCATTTGATTAAAAAAAAGAAAAAGACATTTCTGCTATGAATAAAAAATACTTAAGAGTATAGCTACTTATAGAGAGGAGAAGCTTTTCAGTGAAAGAACCTACTGCATATTGACAAACAAAAATGCATTCACCATCTCAAGGAAGGAGGGGGAGAAAATTTAAGACTTATGGAAGTCATTGTTGAAAACTAAAAACCAATAAATTAATTTTTTAATAAAAGAATGCATTCACCTAATTTTACAGGCCAGACTTGACTCAGACTGCTCTGGTGGTTCAATCTGAGATTGAAACGAAGTGGGACACTTGTAAACCTTCTGGTAATCAACCACAACACAGCAACAACAACAGAAAGAGATTTTCTTAACCTTAAGACAGAAAGAACTTTGAGTGAGGCCACAATCAACCTTTGTATTATTAAGCATTTCCTGTGGGGAATCATTATCCGGAGACACAAAACTACCTTGCTCCTTCCCCAAATTTACATTCTAATGGCTGTGTCACTGATTCAGTAGAGTTCACTTTCTTTAGTTTCGTGTTGGTTATTCTGACTGACTAGGTGATGCCAAGAAAAGAAGCTTCTATTTCTTTTTTTTTTTTTTTAAATTCATTTGTTATCTTTAGCATTCATTTCTTTTTAAATTGAGGTCCAAATTTTCTCCCTTCCCCCATCCATTGAGAAGGCAAGCAAAATGATACCAATTAGACATATGAAATCACGCAAAACATATTTCCATATTGGCCATATAAAAAAAGCAGTAAGAAAGGGTGAAAAAATTATACTTAAATTTGCACTCAGTGTTCATGAGTTCTTTCTTTGGATGTACATAGCATTTTTTCCGTATAAGTGTTAAGGAATTAGCTTGTATTATTGCACTGATCAGAGTAGACAAGTCTTTCACAGATGATCATCATTACAACATTGCTGTTATGGTGTATAATGATCTTCTGGTTTTTCTCACTGCACTTTGGATCAGTTCATACAGATTTTTTTTTCTCTGAAACCACCTTCTTCGTCATTCCTTATAGTACAGTAGAACTCCATCACAATCATATGCTACAACTTGTTCAGTCATTTTTCCAACTGATAAGAATCCCCTCAATTTCCAATTCTTTGCTACCACAAAAAGAACTGCTATAGATATTTTTGTACAGATAGGTCCTTTTCCTTTTTCTCTGATTTATGCAGATCTAGCAGTAGTATTTCTGAGTTAAAGGATATGAACAATTTTGTAGTGCTTTGGATGTAGTTCAAAATTGTTTTCCAGTTCATTGTTGAACCAGTTCATAGCTGAGCAAATGGTTTATTGTTGTACTTCCTTTCTTTCATCCTCTCAGGCAACTGTCATTTCTGATAGATATGAGATGATACTTCAGAGGTGTTTCAGTTTTTTTCTCTAATCTTCAGTGATTTAGAGTATTTTTATATGACTAGCTTTGATTTCTTCATCTGTTCATATCCTTTGAAAATTTATCAATTGGGAAATGGTTTTTATTATTATAAATTTGGCTTAGTGCCCATGTATTTGAAAAATTAGGTCAGAGAAATTTGCTGTAATTTTTTTTAAAATTTTACTTCATTGTATACACTTGCAGCACTTCTTAAATTATTGGGTGAGACCCCAAAAGGTTCTGACCCACATTTTAAGAAGTGCTTAGTGGAAAAAGTTTAAGAAGCCCTGGTCTATGGTAGATAATGGCAAAATGTAGTTTTCTTCATTATCTCTTCCAATTAGCTTTTCTTTTGTTTTTGCTTTACTTAGATTGTGACAGCTATTTCTGTTTATTTTTTTTACTTAATTTGAATGAAGCACAATAAATTTTGCTCTGACCATTTATCTTAACTCATTTTTTTTTTTTTTGTTTCAAGTGCGTCTCTTGTGCAGAAAATAATGCTGGATTCCGATTTCTAATCCATTCTGCTGTCTGGCTTCCATTTTATTATACCATTCACATTCACAGCTATATTCATAAGCTGTTCATTTCCTTCCATCTTTTTTTCTTCTTTTTATTCTTCTCTCTCTCTCTCATTTAGCCTGTCCCTTCTCAAAAGTCTGTTTTGCTTCTGACCACTGTCTCCCTTAATCTGCTCTCCCTTTAGTCTTTCTGTCCCTTCCCCCGAACCCATCGTATCTCTTATTTTCTTCCTTTCCTTTTTCTCTGTTAAATAACATATTTCTATGGATAACTGAGTATATCTACATATTCTTCTCTCTTTGAATCAATTCCAAAGAGAGTGAGGTTCAAGTATTGCTTGCCATATCGCCCAACTTTGCTCTCTATTGTTAAATTTCTTCCATGTGTATCTCTATTTTGTAAGAAAATTTGCCCCATTTTTTTCTCCCTCCCTCTTCTCCCAGGTCATCTCTCTTTCTCAACCTTTCATTTTTTTTTTTTGAAAGATCAGTGCAACATAATTGACTCACACTCAAGCTTTCTGTTTATGTATACTCTTTTTAGCTGACCTAATAGTGAAAAAGTTCTTAGGAATCACAGGTATCATATTCCTACATAGGAATATGAAAAGTTAAACTTTATTGAGTTCTTATGATTCCTTTGTCATGTTTACCTTTTCATAATTCTCTTGAGTCTTCTGTCTGAATATCAAATTTTGTGTTTATCTCTGGTCTTTTCATCAGGAAGTCCTGAAAGTCCTCTATTTCATTAAATATCCCTTTTATCCCCTAAAGGGTTATACTCAGTTTCATTGGGTAGGTTATGCTTGGTTGTAATTCTAGCTCCTATGCCTTCTGTAATATCATATTCTGAGCCCTCCATTCATTTAACATGCAAAATTTTGTGAGATCCTGACTGTGGCTTTACAATATTTAAACTGGTTTTTTTCTAATTGTTTGAAATAATTTCTCCTTAATGTGGGAGCTCTAGATTTCGGGTATAATATTCCTAAGTGTTTTCATTTTGGGATCCTTTCCAAGAGATGATTGGTGGATTCATTCAATTTGTATTTTAACCTCTGAATCTAAGATTGATATTTTCTTGAAATATGGTGTCTAGACTCATTTTTGATCATGACTTTCAGTTAGTCCAATAATTCTTGAATTATTTCCCCTCAATCAATTTTCCAGGTCAATTTTTTTCCCCAATGAGACACAACATTTTTATTCTTTTTATTTTTTAAATTTGTTTTTATCATTTCTTGATGTCTCATGAAGTTATTAGTTTGATTTGCCCAATGCTAATTTTTAAAGAATTATTTTCTTCATTGAATTTTTGGAACTCCTTTTCCATTTAACCTATTGTATTTTTAAAGGAATTCTTTTCTTTGGTGGGTTTTTGTGCTTCTTTTTGGCCAATAGGAGAATCAGAGTTAAAATCTTGCCTCAGACACTTACTATCTATGTGACCTTGGGCAAGTCATTTAACCCTGTTTGCCTCAGTTCCTCATCTATAAAATTAGCTGGAGAAGGAAATAGCAATCATTCCAGTATCTTTGCCAAGAAAATGTCAAATGTGTCATGATAGTTAGATATGACTGAAAAGCAATTTCATTTTTTAAGGTATGATTTTTGTCTTCCAAAAAAGGTACCTTTTTTCCTCTTTTACCAAGGTGTTAAGACACCACCATTTTATCATTTTTATCTCCCTCAAAGTCTTATGGTGACAGGCAAGTCACCAAGCAGCAGGTATGGATACACTGAGTGAAGCAGCAGTGGAATTCCACAGTCACCCAGTGTCTCAGTAGCCTTTTTTAAGGACTGTACTCACCTCTTGGTATGAAGAAGAGGCTAGAAAAGGTGTCCTAAAATTTGTCTACTTTACCCAACCATGGTCTGATTGCTGTGGCAGGCCAGGATCCTACCTTGCAGTCAAAAAAATGCAAAATCTTCTTGGAAAATGATTCCACTCACCATCAGTACGTGCAACATGTGTACAATTGTGAATAACATGAAATTCAGTAGACATGAAGGACAAACAGTTCTTGTTGCACAACAACTCAGCAGGTAACAAATACAAATAGCAGCTCTGACTAAATCAAGGCTGGCAAATGAAGGTCAGCTTACTGAAGTTAGATCTGGATACATTTTTCTTTCTGGAGTGACCACAACAATGGGGGAGCATTATAAAGCTGGGGCAGACTTTGTGGTCAAAACTAATTTAGTCAACAAGCTTCTGTGCATCCCAAAAGGAGTGAATGACAGATTTGTGACAATGCGATTGCTCCTTGCAAGAAAGTACCAGGCTACCATTATAAGTGTCCATGCTCCCACCCTGATGAACCTTGAGGAGGCCAAAGAAAAATTTTATGAAGACCTGGAGACTCTCTTTATTAATGTGCCGAAAGAGTACAAGCTTGTTATTTGGGATTATTTTAACACCAGAGTAGGTGCAAACTGTCAGGCATGGCAAGGAATTCTTATGAGGAGTGATGTAAGAAAGGGCAACAGCAATGGTCACTTACTGCTAAAGACCAGTGCATCTCATCACCTTTTTTCATCAATACTCTCTTCCATTTAACTAAGCACATTAAAACTTCATCCATACACCTTGGCAGCAAACCCTAGAAGATGGTCATCTACTTGAGAAGTTACTTCAGAGAGGACCAAGGACTGGTTGGTAGGATGTTTGTTTCTTGACAGCTTCAGGAGAAATGCCAGGAGTGCAACAGAAGTCTGTAGAGAATGCTTGTCAGTCAGTCATGAGGACCTGTGAAAAATTATGGCAAAATTTCCCTGCCTGGAGAAGTTCATCAGTATTGTACATCAGTTTCATGATGCCATGCCTGCATTGGTTCTGGATAATGGACAATGCTCTTGCACTTTCCCAGTCACCAGGGGAATAAAACAAGGCTGTGTTTTTTTTTCCATGCTTTTTAGCATGTTGTTTATGGAAATGTTATTGGACAATTTTAATGAGGTTTATTTATCTTGGAAAGGCTACAATTCAAGAATAGAGTGGAGAGAGAGTACATGATTTTATTTTCCACAGATGACTGTGCAGTCAGTACAGTCTTTCAGGCCAAGATGCAACAAAGTATAGATCAATTTTTGCTGCTTGTGTTAATTTCGGCCTAACAATTAACACACCGAAGAAAAGACAGGTTTTCCACCAACCAGTACGACATCATCCATACATGGAACCATCAGTTACAACAAATGGAGAAAATTTGAACGCTATGGACAAGTTTACTTTCCATAGACAGCAGTATACTTTCCAGGGATGTACACATAGATGATGAGGCTGACACATGCATTGTTAGAACTAACTCAGTATTTGGAGGCTCTGAAAGTGTGGGAGAAAAAAGGCATTAGACTGCCTACAAAACTGAAGTTCTATAGAGCTGTTGTGTTGATCTCATTGTTGCATGCCAGTAAAATCTAGAATGTGTATCAGTGCCATGCCAGAAAACTGAACTACTTCCATTTGAATTGTCTTAGGAAAATTCTGAAGATAAGCTGGAAAGATAAAGTACCAGACACCGAGTTTCTTTCTCAGGCTAAAGTGTCAAGCGTTCAAATTCCACTGAAGAAAGTGCAATTCCAGTGGGATTGCCATCAGTTCAAATGCCAAGGTATATTTGCTTATAAAAAAACCTCTATTTTACAAAGCACTCACACAAGCAAGATTTCACATGGAGGTCAGAAGAAGCAATACAAGGACACTCTCAAAGTATCTCCGAAGAACTTAGAAATTAATTGTGACACAAGGGAGACAATGGCACAAGACTGGTCAGAGTGGTGTGCCTACATCAAAGGAGCAGCTGTACAAAGCAGAATTAAAGTAGCTTAAAAAAAACGAGATGTACAAATTTAGGGCTATCTCTACTCCAAATTTCTGTATTATCCTCTTCAGGAACAAAGGAAAACAATCAAGTAGCTTTTTATGGTCAAGTTCTTTTGTGGTTGTTGTCATCTATTGTTTGCTCACTTTTCAGTCTATTTCTTGACTTTGAACTCTATGATCAAATTGGGATTTGTTGCCTTTGGGGTAGAGAGGCACTTTCTCAAGCTTCAGGCTCTGTTATAATGCTGTTTTCACAGCTAGTTCTTGTGTTCTGCAAGTTTTTGGTGCTTCCAAGGTGGTATGATATGGAGGGAGGTGTCATCACTGCTCTCCTGTTTTGTGCTCTGGTCTTTAGCTAGGTAGGGCCCATGCTCCCCTGCAGCCACAAGCACTAGTACTTTTCTCTGCTTTGGAGCTGTGACCAGAACCACAGAGAGTTGCCAATCAGCACCAGCTATACCCAGTGCCAGAAAAGGTTCCCCTGTAATCTCATTCTGACCAGCTATGTGATTCCCCCTAGTCTCTCAGGGCTGAGTGTCTGGAAGCTGTTGGTGCTACTACTGCCCCTGTTGCAAGTGCCTCCAAGGCCCAATTATGCTATGCTGCACTCTAAGCTGGTTCTCATTCAGGTGTCAGAGAGCTCTCCTGTTGAAGAAATGGCTCACCCTGACCTTTCATTGACTTTATCTCTCCATTATTTGATTTGAATCATTATTTTAATGTTATTTGCAGTGGAATGTTGTGAGAATTCAATTGGATTGCTCCTTGTCCTCTGCCATATTGGCTCTGCCCCCTTACTCCTTATTATTAGTGGATTAGATTTGGTACTTAGACCACCAAGATTTTGTGCTTAATTCCCTATATGATTTCATTATCTTTTTAGGGAAAAATTAGAAGGACTTTCCTCTCTTGCATTATCTATCTTCTAGGGAAATCAGGGCCATTTTTTTTAAAGTTCATTCCATTTATTTATCTGTATACTTAGTATTTTCCCTCCTATGAAATATAATTTGACAAGGAGTGTTTTTATTTTTGTTTTTGTATACGTAGCACCAACTTGATACCAATAAAAGCTACTATGAATATACATGTGTATCTCCATGATTGGCTCACAAAATATGATAAACTCTCCTCCTCCAAGACAAAACCAAAATATTTATTTGAAACATTGCTATTAGGATACCAGAAGGCAAGAGTTAGTAAGATACTCATCAGCAATCCAGGGAGCATTCTCAAGCATTCTTTCTGTTAAGTCTCCTGGTTGGCAAATTCCCTAGGCAAATTTCTCTCTCAGCCCATTCCTCTCTCTGTCTCCTTCTCTCTCCACCAATACCTTTCCCTCCAGGCAATACAATCTATACTGTCTCCAATAGGACTTGATTGGCTTAATGCCAAGGAGTTTGGAAATCAGTACTTAAGATACTGGTGTGGAAAGGTGCGAGAATCCCTGTGGCCTAGTGACTAATCGGCTCTGTGCCAGGGCTCCATGTGAGGCCATGAGGGTGGGGAAAATTTTATATCCTATTAACCATACAGTATATCTAGAATAATGTTCAGTACACAGCAGACACTTAACAAATGGTTGTTGGATTGAATTAAATTGAGACATTTCAATTTTCATGGAATAAGAGAAGGCCTTCAGCATACATAATTGGAAAACTGCAAAAGGATCAAAATTCATACAATGATCAAAATACTAATAGGAAATTCTGTACATATGAACACCGTACTCCAATTAGCCCTGAATAGCACCTCTTTCACCTCTGTTACTTCTCTCATTGTATACATACAGAATACTCTTCCCAAACACAGAAAAGAAGAGTGATATGAAAGAAATCAAATAGATAAAACAACAGCCTATGTTTGCTTCTATCCTACTATGTTATCACTGCTTCTGTAAGAGATACTTTCCCCTAGAGAGTTTTGAGCAGCCGGCAAGAGTTTATATTCTTAGTATAGACATGTCAAAGGTAAATGCTGCTTAATTACAGAATGTGTTTATTCTTTACTGATGAGTTTGACTTTCACAAAACATATTTTGTAAGCAGAGGAAAGCATATCCCTTAATTTGCATTTGCAACAAGCAATTAGTTCACTCAACCCTTTCCTCTTGTTTTCCTTTAAGAAAATGTTTAAAGCAAGGAAATGTGAAAAAATGAACACATAAAGCTTATTTTTCCCTATTCCAATGGTAGGAAGAGTTTTCTGAAGTACATGGCAAATTTGTTAATTTAAAACATGAATTTAAAAAGTAAACTTCAAAGGGTGCTATAATTTAAGGATAAGAAAAATAGGAAAAAGTTTAGGAGGCTGTCTTCTGGAATTTCATTTTAACTTTTCTTGAAAATTGGTAGATTACATTGTGATGGCTTTTTTAAGGTTGAGTGTTATGTGATAAAATAGTAAAAGCTATTTCAAAATAATAGTGTGGCCAAAAGAGTGAGTTGTTTATGCTTAAGGACTTAAAAGAACAACAAGGCAATCGCTCCAACAACAACAAAAAGAATCCTTTTTTCTTTCCATTAGTGTGTCAAATGCTACCACAAGCATTAGAAAGTCATCTTCATTAACACATTAACTGAATGTGATAGAAACAATGAGGCAAAGTACTCATTTTATGGAATACTTAAAACTAGGAATTTAACTCATAAATTCAGTGATACTAGCTACATTTAGACTCTACTGTTTCTTAAATCTACAAAGGAGATGAAACCAAACTTTCTCCTTAAAACAACAGAGCTATTTGTTTTCTCTTCCAAGACACTGAAACCTCTTCTGCACCTCCCTCTTCATTCCACCATTTGACTCAGTTGCCTCTTTGGCAGCACATGTGGTTTGTACTCTCTTATGATATGATATCTTTAAATATCTTCATTTATGTACTTAAGTTGTCTGGGTAATTTCACTATAAAGTGTCTTAATTATAAATACATCTCAAATTTGTGTATTAAGGTAGTTGATACTACCTGTTTTCACTTATTTTGTGCCAGTGTGCCCAATCACCCTCATGGTTAATCATAATTCTATCAACTTTATTTAGGTCTCTGTGACTGAGCTGCCTTTATAGTCAAGGCAGACAGCAGTCTTTGGGGAAAAGTAAAGCAAGACTTCTTCGATTTTCTTAGCAGAAAAATTTCTTTTTAAACATAGCTTTAGGAACAAAGAAGACAGTTTCATAATGTCTTATGGGGCGGTATTCTATTCGCTGCCTCATATAATTATGTGATTATAGAGTTAGAGCTGAAGGGACCTCATATGTTATCTGATTCAGTCTCCTCATTATATAGATGAAGAAACTGAGATCTAGACAGTTTAAGCAGTTTGCCAAGGTCAAAAAGGTAGTAAGAGATGTTACTGCACTTATTTAGAACCCAAGTCTTCTGACCTCAAACTCAGCATACTTTCTGCTGTATCATTTTAGAGTTCTCAGCAGGGGTATTTTGGAAACATGATCATAATATGTGTGTGTCATATATATGTGTGTGTCATATATATAACATATATAGATATTGATATCAATATATCTCTATCAATCTATCTATATACGATTTAACTCTAATTTATTTTTGTAATAAACTTTTCCCAGCATTCCTTCTGTGAAATGATGTCCAATCTAGGTGATGGAAGATTACAAGGATATCTTTATATTCTAATTCTTCAGTGGATCCCTGATATCATAAAAGTAGTTGTCCCCTCCAATTGTTTTAGCTATAATGCAACTGTACCTTCTCAATTGTGTAAGTCTTGTCCATATCCTCTCATAAACCCTCCATAAAAAGATCTATCCATTATTCTAGGGTTTTCAATAAAACATGGTTGTTTCTTTAAGTATATTTGTTCATTGAATAGATATCTCACAACTCAGGAGCAGAAAAGAATTAAGTCAATGTTTAGAAACTATTTAAAAATGTTATGATCCTTTACAACCAACCCCCTTTTCTTTTTCTATTTGTACATTTCTCTGTATTTCAGTACTTAGCATGGAGTTTAATAAGTGCTTGTTGGCAGACTGATAGAATGGCAATTTGCCACTGTCTAGGCGCAATTTGGGATTTTAATTGCCTTCACTAATATAATAACAGCTCACGTTTCCAGATTCTTTCATAGTTACACAGTACTTTAATCTGAATCATATTACTTGATCCTCCTAGCACCCCTCTGAAGTGTTCAGTAATTATTATTCATAATTTATAGAGGAGAGGGTCAAGATTTGGAAAGGTTAGGTGAGTTGGCCGGGGCAGTAAACTATAGAGTGTTAGAACCAGGATTCAAGCTCATATCTTCTGACTCACAGGATCATAGGATTTAGAGTTGTAAGGAATTTGAGATTTCATTTACTCCAAACCTTTATTTCATAGTTGAGGGAACCTGAAGATTATAGACAATATAGCCATCACACCATGCTACATGAACATGAGTTCACTGGAGAAGAGGTTCTAAAAATCTCCTATAGCTAGTAGGGTCACTGACCTTATACAACTTACTGGGATATACTGCAACCTGAAGTTCTTGATTCTTATCCTTTTGGAATAAATTAGAATAAAATACATCAAGAGATAGATTCTGAGAGCTTCAAATATCGATAATGTAAACTGAAATTTAGTTTATATATAGCCATTTAGTATACATTAGACAGGTACTAGAGATGGACAACTAAATGGACCCATAATGGAATAGAAAAGATAGAGCAAATGGCTTTCATTTGGGAAATGACATAGCAATTTTAAGGATTCAAAACTATTCTATACTACAAAAACTTATCTTCCGAACACTGGCTTATTTGTCCATTGAAGCTATATAGTTACTCTGTGAATCATGGGAGATGATAACCTCAGAAAATTAAAACTGCAAGTGATTCAAAGGATAATAGAGAAATAGGATATGATAGCCCTGTGTAGATTGTAATAGAATTAATTTAGAATTGGAGTAGTATAAGCTATATTACTTAGAATATAAGATGATCTGGCCATATAGCAAAAGAGAGAGATAAGAAATGGACAGTCCAAGAGCTGTACTTACACACATGAAATATTAATAACAGTAGAGAAAGACTTCAGTTCATTGGGTTCATTCTTCTTTTTAAAATTAATTTACTTTCTTTTTTCAATTGACAAAAATTTTTTTTTTCTCTTCCTAATAGCTCAACCCAACATCATTAGGAAAAATAAAAACAAAACCCTTGTAACAACTAAATATAAGCAAGGAAGACAAATCCCCATGTCTAAAAATAGATACATCTACTCTGCATCTTGAGTCCATTTCTTTTCTATCAGGAAATAGGTATCATGGTTCATCACTGGCCCTCTGGAATCAAGGTTGGCCACTGAAGATTGATCAGAGTTCTTACGTATTTTAAATTTGTCTTTTTTGTTAATGTATAAGTCATGATCCTAATTCAATCAGTCTTCTCGGGTTTCTATGAAACCATTTCTTATAGAGCAATAGTATTCCATTGCTTTTGAACATAATTTGTTCAACTATTCCTAAAATGATCATCATCCTCTAAACTTCTACTTGGCTACTAAGAAAAGAAGTACTATAAATATTTTTGTGCATATGGATAATATTCCTATTCATTTTATTCTCTTTAGAAATAGAAGCTTAAAAGAGTTATGAATAGCTTAGTAACTTTTTGGACACAGCTCCAAATTGGTTTCCAGAGTGGATGTATCAATTCTTAGTTCTACCAGAAGTCATTATTGCACCTGTTTTCTCAAAGTCCCTCAAATATGGGTTGATTCTTTCTGAAAGATCTATGAGAGGTCATGGACAAGAATTGTAGAAGATAAGAAGATATGGATGAGTTGTAGATTACACTGTGGAAGGGAATCCCTACATTTTTCTGATTATAGTTATACTGGAATTCTGAAGATATGTCATTATTCTGGTGAGAGGATGCTGGTTTGGACATGTTACAATGTTAAGGGAATTACCTTGAGTTATCTGGAATAGAAGAAATAACCTTACATTGGGAAGCAACAGTTCTGGGTTCTAGTTCTACATTTCCTTTAGACTTATTTTACTTCCTCCATCCATAAAATGAGAGGACTGGTAGAGAGATAACCACTGTATTCCTTTTCAGCTTTAACATTCTGTCAGCAAATAAAAATAAGATACCACCAATGATCTTAAAAAAACATGGATAGACTTGCACGAAATAATGAAAAGCAAAATCATCAGAACTAAGAAAATGTGTACAGTAACAGCAACATTGTTTTAAAAACAACTTTGAGTGGATAAGTCATTTTGACTATTTTACATGCGCAAATTAACTACAGAACACATATGAAGGAACACACTATATGCATCCAAAGAAAAAACTGATAAATAGAAGTATGTGTAGAATGATTTTACACACACATGCACACACACATGCACACAAACATACATATATACACACACATACATATTTCTGTCTAATGGTAGCCATCTTAAGGTGGGGGAGAGAGGGAAGAAAAAAGTGGGAAAAATTACATGATAAATGCATTATATCTTTAAAAGGAATAGCAAAATGTACATAATAGATTGGCATTTTCATGCGCAATTATTTTAAATTGCAGAATAATAATATGGAATAAATGGAATGATAATTATGAAAATGCATATTTTGTTCCATAAATTAAAAATAAAATAAATTTTAAAATATGATACCATAATATAGAATATATGATTGAATTTATAACAGACTATTTATAAATGGTTGATTTCTTAGCTGGTTGTTTGATTTTAGTAGTATGAGCAGGAAGATCTCCTTAGTTCTGTAAATAGATGGCACAAATTTCCATGATGCCAGCACTGTTGTCTATAGATAAAAAGTAATTATTACTATTCTTTTCCTTTTAACTAATTCAGGGCAAGCCTTCAAGAATAATTCAGAATTACTGTATAAATTGTTTTAGTTCTTCTCGTTTCGCTCTGTATCTGTTTTATTCATCTTTCTAGGTGTCATTGAAATCATTGTTTCATCAATTCTTGTAGGACAATAGTATTCCATTACATAAAGTACTTGCTATTTGAAAAATAAAAATATAAAAGGGGGCGAGATTTGCTGAGGTAAAACTAATTTTCATTCTTTCCAATCTGTAACTGAGAAAACTTTATGCAATGGAAAATAGAATGCTTGGCTGGCTGAGTCCCATTGACAATACAAATAATTTAGAGTATTTTATTGAAGGTAGAGGGAGAAAGATATTTATTTAGGACCAGGAAGCACATGGACTATTATAGAAATTTCTAGTCCCTTTTAAAGAGGCAAATCCATGAGAAATTATAGTTTATATTATGCATATAATTCTTAAGAGAAGTTTTGATGTTATAAGACATACAGGTACCCTGGTAGTTTTCAAAAAACAAGATGAATATAAGCAAAGATATTTACATAGCCCTTGTCTGAATATCATGGAGGGAGCATTAGGATTGGGTCTTTCTTCAAAGACCAATAGAACCTTTTACATAGTTTCTTGGGCATTCTTGCCCTTACTCTCCATCCTATCCAGGGCAGGAGAAAGACAAACTGTAATACTTACTCTGGGATGTGTCTATAAAGCAGGCCCTTTACTAAACTAACGGATGAGAGTAAATTACCTAATCTGTCACCAAGTAACATAGGCTTCCAAAGAATAAACCAATGGGACAGGGAAAAGGAGGATTAAAAGGAGAAAACAGAATGGAAGTACCACACCAACTTGAAAGAAGAGGGCTAGAACTTCAATCTCTTCCTATCCCTACCAAGAAAGATCCAAAGAGAAGAGACAAAAGGATCTTCTAGCTTTGCTTATTTCTTCTGTTCTAGTCACATCATACATAGGTTGGACAAGATACGTGTTCAGATTTTGACTCTGATGTTTACAAAATTTATCAACCTGGGCAAGTCAGGTAATCTCTCTCAACTTGTTTCTTCATCTGCATAATGGGGATAATAATATAACCCACCTTGAAGTATGCTGATTTAATGAGATAATATAGGCTAAGTACTTCACAAACTTTAAAAGGCTGTATAAATGTTAGTTAAGTGCCTTACAAATGTTAGCCATTATTACCTGTGATTATCTTCTTACTAGAGTATCTGAAGTCTTCTCTTCGGTCTAAAGAAAGCTGGAAGTCCATCAGTCAATTACTCCACAAGTAATTATTAAATGCATGCTACGTGCCAGATAATGTGTCAAATGCTGGGCGCACTAAAAAAGCAAAATCATGGTTTCTGCCCTCAAATAGCTCACATTGTAATGGAGGCAACAACATGCAAATAGCTATTTATATACAATATGAATACAGAATAATAAGAAGTCATCTCAGAGGGATAGCATTCGGGAAGTAGGGGGTGGGGGGTTACCTACCTGGAAAGTCTTTTTTTTCCAAAGAAAAGAGATAGAGCTAAGTCTTAAAGGAGGCCAAAGAAGTCAAAGAAGAGGTGAGGAGGGAGAGCATTCCAGGACTGGGGGGACAGTTAGTGAAAAGGCACAGAAGCAGCATCACACCTTATACTATCTGAGCTTAGTATCAGATATAAGGGCCTATAGAGGTGAGTGTTTCACTCTGTTAAGGGACAAATTGCCTTAGAATAAAGAAAGTGGAATTTTATTAACAGAAAGATACTTTGTGTCAGTCTCAGGACTTGTTGCCATTCACTTTTCCTGATCCCTAATTTTTTTTGGCTCATGTTGAGGAGGACAATGATGAGTTATTGCTATATTTCTACTTCCAACCCTCATTCCAAACTTCTACAAGATAACAAGAAGTCAGTTGAAGAAGAATTTAAGACCTTAGAGAGCAGGGATTGTTTCATATTTACTGTTTGTATTTCTAGAACTCAGTACCTGTCATGTAGTAGGTGTTGATTGATTGGATAATAATAAACTAAAATGTAGTCACTTGGATCATTTTTCCTCTATTGGTATATCTACACTCAGAGTTTGTCCAACACAAAACTTTTTAAAGTCTCCCATTTAACTTTTTGAATAAAAAATTAAAGTTAAAAGCAGAAGAGGCCCAAAGGGCCAGCTGTCTCTATTTTTGAAGTAGCATATTATTTCTGCAACACTGACATCCAAGGTACAGCTTTCAAAAACACTTCCTCTTGTGGCTAGGTTGCTTTTATCTTTCCTGCTTTATTAAAATAGTTAAATGGAAGATATTCTGTAACTCCAATTTAGCTTTTATTTTCCAATAAAAATGACAGTCAAAAAACAGAAGCAGAGAAAGCTGCTGCAATGGGGTTAAGCACACGCTGAGAAGGGACTGAAAAATGTTTGGCTAACAGGCTGGAGGTGCAGAAAGATGAGGTTTTCTAAATACCTTGGTGAGAGACTAAAGGAAGGGCAAGAAATAGTCTTCATCTTTTTTTTCATCTGCACCCGCTCCGCTATCATGAAAGTTATTTAACAAAAATCTAAAAAAGACCATTTACAATGCGTTACTTGAACACTTTAAAGGAGTTATTTTGGTTTGATGTGCCCTTTCAAGTCTGCTTAGAAAGTGTAGTTTTCCCTGCTTCCTTTATTGCTCCAATAACAACATTTCCTCCACAATTAATCATAAAACCGATTCAACAATGTGTTCTTAAATAATATTTACTGGGCTCCCACAGAGATGCTCTACACAGAGGGCATACACTGACTCCATAAACACTGTTATTCCAAAAAATAATATGAAGAGATTAGATTTAGATTTAACAAGTAATTTTATATTCATCATATAATTTCCAAGCAACTCCTCAATCCTAGATCCATAATACAAGTACTAAATATTAATTTTTTAAAGATTTTTTTTCCCAGATGAAGACTTGTTCACTTATAACCATCATGGAAAACTCATTTTTCACTGTGTTGAACATGGATACCTGATAATCCATGGCAGGGAATTGCAAATATTGGGCATTCATGTTGAGCCCAATATTGCTATACTACAAATACCATGAATTGTTAAGAATCATAGCAGTGTATTACAAATGAGAAACCAACTAACATGAACCTGTTTCTAATTCCTGGCACAAAGGTCAGATGTCAGTTTCATTATTCAAAGGATAAGCTCTTATTTGCACATGGTACTTAATACATTTAATAAATTGCAAAATCTTACGGATTCTCCATCCATAACACCTCTCACCCTGTTCCATTTTTCCACTCACAATGTTACCACTCTAGTGTAAGCCTTTATTGCTTCTCACCTGGGCTATTGCAATAGCCTCTTAATTGGTTCCCTTGCCTCCAGTCTCCCCTCTCTCCAATCTACACAGCTGCCAAAATGATTTTCCTCAAGGACAAGAACCATGTCATTCCTTTGCTAAATAAACTCCAGTGGGTTTCTATTACCTCTAGGATTAAATACAAACTCTACTTTTTGGCATTTAAAGTCTTTCCTAACCTGCTTCCAAGCTAGCTTTTCAGCCTTGTTATATATCACTCCCCTCTATTTTCCAGCCAAACTAACCTTAATATTGTTCTTAAAATGTTTCATTCTATCTTCCACCTCCTTGTTTTTGCACAGGCTGTTGTTACCCATGCTTAGACTGCATGCCATTCCTCACTTTTGCTTTTTAGAATCCATTGTTTTCTTTTTTCTTTCTTTTAAAAAAATAATCTTTTATGTTCTTAGAGTTCAGTTCAATATGCACTTACTATATTAGGGCTTTTCTGATTCTCTCAGCGCTAGCACTTCTTTATTACATTTCATATTCTTGCATGTATGTTGTCTATGCTTATCTTACATATACTTAAAAGTGAATATTTATATATATACATATATGTATACATATATTGAGAGAGAGAGAAAATATTATCTCCCCCTAAGAATGCAGCAGATTAAAAAAAATCTTGATGTAGCAGGGACCATTTTGCATTCTCATATGCCTTAGAAGGAAACTTACTTTTTTTATCTATCTTACTTACTTATCTAACTTACATTATTTATCTATCTATCTATCTCTAGCACATAATATAATGTTCAACACTGTTGTTGCTTAATAAATTTCTGATGATTTTGTGATTGATGATATCAAGTGTATTTCTCAATAAAAGTTAATTTAAAAATAAAAAGTTCATTGCAAGCTTACAGTGAAATGAAAATATCAACAAAGACATAGGTTTATCTTTAACAATAGTTATAAAAGGTAAGAATTTTCTTTTTGGTTGGTGTCTACATTCACATCTCACTATAATATCTTATTATGGTGTGGAATTATCTGTACATTTTCAAAGGAAATGCCAATGGAACACAAACTCTTGGCAAGTTCTGGCAAAATAGAAAGGCTTCAACTTAACCTTCAGCTATAGAGCATGTATTTCTTGTTGAATGACCTGCCTGCCAAAATATGGAGAGTTTCAAAGCCATGAAGTTGCCTCCCAGATGTAAAAATGTGGTTTGGTCAATGAATGAAATGAGTAAAGACTCAAAATAATCAGTAGTCTTCTATGGCAGCTTTCTGTTTCTAGAGAATGCTTCAGTGAAGAAAAGAGAGGAGAGAGAGTAACGGATTGTAGACTGTCTACAAACAGCTGTCAGTGCTTCAAATGTTTCATCTTTGTCCAAAGACAGACAAGTCAACATAATGTGAGCAGACATGAAATATATGCATATATTGTTACTATAAATCAAACTAGAATATAAAGGTGAGACAGTTAAAAAACAAGAATGCCTTATAGGTTTTACTTTGAAAGGCAAACAGAGTTAGTTTAATTATGTGCCTATAGGGAACAAGAAAACATACTTTTATAGAACACTTGGTCATTCAACTTAGCATTACTTATAATAAGCATAAGCAAAAGAAAAAACTGCTCAGAAAAACAATTATGAACATGGGACAATAGCTGTAAAATGAATGAAGAAAAAAAATTATAAATAACTTGGAGACAAAAATCCACTGAACTAAAACATATATCTAGATATTCAATAACTTCAATATGAAAGTGGGCATAATTGAGAATAATAGGAATTATATTGGAAAATTATATTGGAAAATTGGACATAGAAGACGTCAGAGGTTTTGGACAACTCAGAAGTTTCATGGAAATGATAAATACTTTTCTCAAGAAGAAAGTTGGAAGGCTCCTTACTTGGAGAGTACCAAATGACATTTAAAAAAATGAAATTAACTATATCTCAAAAGACAAGTGATGACTACTTACTGGCATTGCGGTTATTTTATGTAAGCTGCCTGAGTGCCTTTAAATCACTGACTGATTAGGATGAAAGTCAAAGTAAATACCGAATTACAATAAAGATGGCAAAAAGACGTGACTGTGGCAGCCACTTAACCTATTTAAATATGCTATCAACTCTGAAAAGTGGGAAATGGACAAAGTCAAGATAATTCATTTCAATTCAATGCACCAAACATTTGTTCAATGTCTCATATGTGTAGTAGACATTGACAATGTCATCATTTCCTAGAAAAATTTAACTTATGCAAAACACCTACCACGATGTGGAGGCTAAACAAAACTCAGAAAGTTTCTCAGCCAACGTATCTCCCCAACCTCAATAACAGCATCCAAACAAATATTGGTTTAAAGTAGTGATTCAAAAAATAGGTTGTAAGAAACTCTGAAACTCTCCAGTTGTTTAAAAAATGAACCTTACATTGATTGTTGATAGGAATTTAAACGATAATCTTATTTAATTTTTACTTCAACAGTTCTGCAAAAATTTTGTTTAAATTGAAAAGTTCTACCACTGTGGAAAAGTCTGAGAACCACTCATTCAGGAAATATTTTTTTTAATTAATAAAACATCTTGGAAGAGTATAATGAAAGACTATTGTAAGCTATAGTTGGCAGTGGTTAATTTCTCTGACTAAAGAGCTTATTCCTTCTTAAACTATCCCCTCTCTTCAGAATGTGAATGAAGTCATACTTTCTTATAACCGTCCCTTAGCTAATGTATTCTGGGTAGGATTTTTCCTTAGTGTTTCCACTATGGACCAGAGCAGACTTCACATTAAATTACCTGAGGTGCCAGACTCAGGAATTATCTCTTGCTTTTAATTCACCATTCTTTCTTTCACCACTAAAATCTATTTATGCATGGCTTAGGAATTACCCATGATCATAGATTTACCCAATTTGTTGTCTCACCTAGGAAATTTATATATATATATATATATATATATATATATATATATATATATATATATATATATATATATATGTATATGTAGATATGTATATATACATGTCTATATCTATCTATTCATCTATCTATCTATCTATCTATCTATCTATCTATCTATCTATCTATCTATCTATCTATCTATCTACATGTATTTTAAAAAGCTCATTGAGAGTGTTATCTCATTTGGATCAAGCCCTCAGCCAGGAGAAAGCCTAACATTTTTGAACAGAAGTTTTGTCTCTGCCATGTTTTTGTTTTTATTTTTCCTTTTCAAATGCCTGTATGCCATAAGTCATTCACTGTATCTCTCTTTCAGAGTCCTTCTTCACTGCCCATTCCCACACTTCCCTTTGCAAATAAAGCCATACACAGATCAAAAGCATTTGTGGTTGATTAGGTTTTATTTAGCCAGAAAATTCACACTACTTAAATAGAAATTGCAAAGGTAAATTTAGAAAATAGAGATAATCTTTGGTATCAACCTCTTCCCCATAAGGACTAAGAGGAAGGGGGAAGGGAGAATGTACTTTACAGTCTGGTTCTCCCAAGTGGAAAGTCAGCTACCATGGGTAACTCAGGCAGTCTCTTTTTGATGACTATTTTCTATCCCATTCTTCCAAATGAAAATGGAAGCAGCTGAAGTCACCAGAACTTTGGCAGAGGCTTCAAAGGTAACTCTGCTGCCTTACCGCTTACCATTTTCACTCATACTGCAAAAATTCCTACTAGTACAATTCTCTCTCCCTCTCCCTCTCCCTCTCCCTCCCTCCCTCTCCCTCTCCCTCTCCCTCTCCCTCTCCATCTCTCTCTTTCTCCCTCTCCCTCTCCCTCTCCCTCTCCCTCTCCCTCTCCCTCTCCCTCTCCCTCTCCCTCCCCCTCTCTCTCTCTCCCTCTCTCTCTCTCTCCCTCTCCCCTCACCATTTGAGCTTAGACTTTTCTTTCCAAAACCAAGAACAAAGCAGTCCAAACTTCTGCTGTTCATGATGCTAAAGCCTTACCCGGCTCTAAATTTTGAAATGACTCAGTCCCTCCCAGATGAGGAAAAAGAATGCTGTTTCTCTAGACTATATTTCCCACAAACTCAGTCTTCTAGTCTTTGAAAAACTCTCTCTCTACAGAGATCTGTCTGAAAAAGCCTGCTACAGTCTGCCTTCCAAAACAGTGAAACCCACTTAAGGAGAAAATCAATCTATGGAGAACCAGTCAAGTCAAGAATAGTTTTAGTTAAAACTGGAAACACAAAAGCCCTGTGAAATGTAAGAAATCTGCTGCTTTTGTACAGTGATTTCTTTGTAGATACGGGTATACAAAGAGTAAATGAATAACAGAAGCACTAAATTTTGATTTTATCCATGAATAACATAAATATCATATGAAGATTTTCTGAAGGCTTTAGGCATTATCCATTCATGATGTAACTGTGAATCACATCATCCAGTATAGTATCTGCCCCAACATATGTTCTTAACGAATGCTCCTTGAATAAAATTGAATCAGGTAACACCATTATTTTAGAGAAATTAATAAGATCATATGCACAGAGGTAGATAGACCTTACAAGTCTGATTCCCTCAATTTGATCAAGGTCACAGTGGCCAAGCTATAATTGGAACCAAGATGTTCTAACTCCAAGACCAGTACTCATTCTACTGTACTTCCTTTTACAAGACGTCTTTTCAGGTATCTCTTCATTCCCTACTTGGTTGCATTCATTTCAGACTTCTTTGACTTCTCTAACATTCCCACATGTTGGGTACTCCTCACTTTCACTAGTGAAATCATGGATCATCAAAGCACCAAGACTGAGAGAAGACAGGAAAAGGCAACAAAGCAAAGAGATCTGCTTGTGGAGCCATGGATGAAAGGTTGGTAAAATATGATATGACTTGAACTTATAGGTTGGAGATAAATTCTGTAAACAGCATTATTTTTCAGATGGTTGTCTTTTTAATAACTGTAGCAAAGATTATGCTTACCAATAAACCAATCTGGAGTGTTTCTAAAAGGCAAAGGTAGAGGAAAAGTACTATAGAGAAAGAATAAATTTTATCTTGGGAACAATTTGTTCCAGTATAAAGGCAGCCATATTGTATAGTGTACAGAGTGCTGAACTTAGAATGACTCATCTCACCACTACTAGCTATTTGACTCTGAGAAAGTCATTTAACCTTTACCAGCCTCAGTTTCCTCATCTGTGAAATGCTGATAATAATAGCACTTAGAATACAGAGCTATTGAGAGAATTAAATGAGATTATATATATATATATATAAAGCACAAAGCATACTTTAAAATATATACTAATTATCATTAAACAGAAAATAATAAATATAACTCAATCAGAAACTATTAAAATCAAAGTATTTCCTTCTAAATTATCTAGATAATTAATTATATGCAACCTCTGTTCTCTAATTTAAGGATAATTACATTATTTCCCTCAAATTTAAGAACTCAGTTGAAAGTTAAGGTCAAATATAATCCTAGCTCTTTATTATGAAGCTGTTAGAGGTGTTTTCGAATAGAAGGTTCTTTGATTTCCTTTCTTATCCTTTCTTTAATGACCTTTAGGCTGCGATCTTGGAATTGCAGCTAAGCTCCATGCTACCTTGCCATATTCCTAGAGCTATAAATAGACCTTGTCAAAAGATACTAACACTGTGCACTATTTTAATACATAACAGGTAAACAGCTGCCAAGTGCAGTGTTAATATTAACTATATAGAACTATATTCTAGATATTCATATATGCATACTACTTGGGCCAGGTGTGCCAGTGTGTGCTCACATATTCAACTCACACTCTATGTGCTTATCTATGTTCATATTTTATTTATTTATTTTTCCAGCTGGATAGCACCTAACAGAGTTTACACTTCAATGGTATAGCGCCTTCAAAAACAGTATGTGAGCAGGACTTTATAGCAAATAAAAAGTATTTATTTATAAGTCATTTAGAGATTGATCAGTTACACAATCTGGTACCTAGTTGAACTTGGCAGGAAGCAATAGAAGTTTGGCTTTTATAGAGCTAGCTTATTTTATACTCAGGTGAGCTAGATTCCTCTTAACCATGCTTCTTGGGGTTACTTAATTCTTTCTTATTGGGTTTTAAGTTTCATTCTCATCTCCAAGCCCAAATCATATTTTATGTAGTCACTTTAATGCTAAATTAGCTTAATTCTGAATTCTGTGCTCAAAACCTTTAACAAATCTTTCTACCTACAGAAGATCATCTCTTTCTTCTTATCCCTACACCAAATCCTGCATCAGAATTTAGGAGCTTTTTTTATGCTACTTTTGTTACTCAATCCTTTGCTGCTATGCCCATGTTTATAATCTATTCCAGCTGCTATCCTCTTGACTCCCCACCATATCTTCAGCTTTGAGTTAATTTCATCCTCTTTCTCTTCCACCTTTGCCACATATGACCTTGTGTGTGTGACCAGGCCACTCTACTCTCTCCACTCTCCACTCTCTGCACCTCATTTTCTTCATCCATTGAATAAGGGTTCTGGTCTAGACAGTGTTTATGATCCCTTTCTGGCCTTCATAGTTGATCCTCTATTCTCCAAGCAAGTTCTTTTGTATGTATGTAATCCTGCTCGTACACCTCATAGATCTTCACCAGGCACTTTCTTGGGGCCCTATTGTGACTACATTAACATAGTTCTGTTCATATCACTCACTCCTGACTCATTAGAGAATTATCATCTTTATATTCTTTCATTTGCATCAACATGAATAAACTGACTCTAAGTAAACAAGGAAAAGATTCCATTTACAATGCACATATAATTAGGATGAAGGACTCTTCATCACACTAATAGTGTTTGGGAATACTTTTACATGAGAAATTAGTCTCAGATCCTCAAATTCTTGTTCAACATCTGATTTCTTCAAGATATAAACAGCTGCTTAAAAGCCACTTATTTGATGGGGACTTTTAAGTAACTTAAATAATTGAAATAATGATGCTTGGTCTAATTTTTTTTCTTTGCAATACCAGTGCTAAAATCACTTCAGTGTGGCTCTGAGTTTTGATCCATGCAGCCTCTGAAGCAATTAGTCTGTTTTGTTTGCTTGGGTTGGTCACATCCTTTTGAATATATCCTTAAATTCAAAATGGGACCAACACATACAACAACACCTCATTCATCTGGCTTCATGAAAGGCAGCTTGGTCTTGGGGAAAGAGTGTTCAATTTGTAGTTAAGATAGACATGGTTTTCAATCCCGACTTAGATACTGACTAGCTGTGTGACATGCTTTATCTCTATAAGTCTCACTTTCCTTGTGTGTTAAAAAAAAATGTCAGTGATTTTATATCAGTGGAAAATGCAAGTGAAAATGTGTCAAGAAGTATTATACACATGTAAAATAGTCTGTGTTTGGTATTTATCTGGCAAATGCCCAGAACTTCTCCAGTATTTTTGTCAAGAAAATCCTCTTCAACCCCACTGTCAGTATGGTCCATGGGGTCAAAACTGAATGATTGAATAATGACATATATACGAATGATACATATATATACACATGAAATATGATATATATGTCTGTATATCTATATCATCTATCCATTTGTCTATAATATATATGAGAGTATGTAAATTTGGATTTCCATTTTATTATTCTTCCTGGTTTTTGTTATTGATAGCAGGCAATAGGGCATAAGCATTTATTAAAAACTAAATGGTAGAAACAAAGTTGAGCACTGGTGGTACAAATAAAAGGAAAATGAAAGAAAAGTCCTGCCCTCAAGGAGCTTATACTCTATTGGTGAAAGAAAACTCATGAAAGATAACTGAAAAACTGCAGGTGTGGGGAGATTGTGATGGTGGAGTGCTCGGGGCAATTCCCCGACCTCGATCTGCACGGGGCTATCCCCCGGCCTTGGTTGGGCTTCCTAACCCCAACCGTTCCCCACCTGGCTACCTCCACCAGGTCTTCGCTTGCTCCCCTGTTCCCGGTCTTCGGAGGTCTCCGGCCCGGCCCCTGCCGTGCGGCCGTATGGCCTAGCTGAGCCACGGGGCTATCCCCTCCTCCACGGAGGGGACAATGACTATACACGCACCCAAGGGTTGTCAGTGCACTTCACTTTATTGATGGCGTCCTCTACATCTCTTCTTCATCCCTCCCGACAGCTCCTTATAACCCCAGCCAGAGCCCCTCCCAAGTTCCTCCCTGAGGGCAGAGCCAGCTCCCTGAGGGTGGAGCCAGCTCCCGAAGGCCTGTCCAGGGCTTGGCCCCTAACAGTGGAGAAGTAACCTGCAGAAGGACATGGTAGGGAAACCCAAAGCATCAGAATCATATTCAAGAGAAGACTAAAGCATGTTTGGTATCTTAAGCCCATCTTTAAATAGAATCTTAGGTGGAATTCATCAGCAGGAGGAGGGAATCAGTATGTTTGAAGGATGTTTCAGAGTAAGAATTCCCTGGGCAATAAGGGAAGTTCCAGGATGAGAAAGAAGGCAGACAACATGGTGACAAAATTCATAGTGTTAGAACACAGTTAGAAAAGGAAATTGCTGAATGATTATTTTTTTTCTAAATAGAATCCATTTAAAATTTTATCTCATATTTTTGTCCTGCTACTTTACTGAAGAAATTAAAAGCCTAAATTTTAGCAAAGAGGAGATCAAAATGTTCTGATTTGTGCATATGAATGTTACTTAGAAAACCTTAAAGGGTTAGAAAAGAAACAACTGTCTTAATTTGCAGTCTTCAAGTCTAGAAATCAGGATATTTTAGTCTTTTTTATGCTGTTGTTTAAGCATTTAATTTATTTTATAGTAAAATGTTAAGCAATAAAACAAACTTTTATTCATTTGGAAGTTGGCCATTGTATTCCATTATCAACAATAACAGCTTTTGGTTTTGGATATATAATTTTTATCATAAATCCAAAATCTGGGCTTTTAATGGGCAAACTTCGTTGTTTTTTTTTTTTTTTTTTTTAGCATAAAGGAATGCTATACATTTTGATGACTATTCCCCCCTCTCCCAGGATGCAATGATGTAACTATGAAGATTAAAACAGCTGTATTTGCAGCTATTGAGATAGTCATATAGTTTAGGGTGGGTTTTTTTTTGTTTTCCCAATATATTTTTATTTCATTAAACATTTCCAATAAGATGTAAAATTTTTAAAAATACATTTAAAAATTAGCTCCACATTAGCTCCCTCCATCATTTCTCTTCCCTCTTCATGATAAGTAAAATGATTTGATATAAATTATATACATGAAGTAATACAAAACATCTTTCTATATTAGCTATGTTATAAAAAAACAGAAAAAACCCCAAGAAAAACAAAATAAACACACACACATATGCATATCTATCTCTCTATCTCTCTATCTATCCACACATATAAATCTGCATGGAAATTCCATCAGTTCTTTCTCTTTGGGGCAGCTAGGTGGTGCAATGGATGGAGCACCAGTGCAGGAGTCTGGAGGACCTGAGTTCAAATCTCACCTCAGACACTCGACACTCACTAGCTGTGTGACCTTGGGCAAGTCACTTAACCCCAATTGCCTCATCCTGGGTCATCTCCAGTCATCCTGATGAATTCAGATGGCTCTGGAGGAGAATTGAGGCTGGTGACTTGCACAGCCCTCCCTCACTCAAAACAAAGTCAAGTGCAAGTCATGTCATTATTTCTGATGGCATGGTCTTCTTCGGCAACGAAGGATGAACACATACAGTTCTTTCTCTGAAAGTGAATAACATTTTTTAACATAAGTCCTTTGGAATTGTATTGATCATTGTATTCATGAGACTCTTGAAGTCATTCAAAGTTGATCATCTTTACAATATTGCGTTTACTGTGTACAATGTTCTTCTGGTTCTGTTCATTTCACTTTGTACCAGTTATTTTAAGTTTAAATTATGTACCTATTTTGACCTTATCTTGCCATGTGGTATGAGGTGTTGGTCTATATCAAGTTTCTGTCAAATTTCTTTCCAGTTTTTTCAGCAATTTTCGTCAAATAATGAGTTCCTTTCCAAAAAACTTAGATCTTTGGGTTAATCAAAACTGGATTGCTATGGTCATTTTCTCTCACTGATTATACACCTTTTTATTCCACCAAATTTACCAGTCGTTTTCTTAGCCAGTACCAGATTACTCCTTTATAACATAATTTGAGATCTGGTATTGCTAGGCCACCTTCCTTCACATTTTTTTCATTAATTATCTTGATATTTTTGACCTTTCGTTCTTTCAGATGAATTTTGTTACTAGTTTTTCTAGCTCAAGAAAATCATTTTTGGTAGTTTGGTATAACATTAAATCAGTAAATTAATTTAGATAGAATTGTCATTTTTATAATATTTGTTTGATCTACCCATGAGCAATTAATATTTCTCCATTTATTTAGATATGACTTTATTTGTGTGAAAAATGTTTTGTAATTTTGTTCATATAATTCTGGGCTTCTCTTGGCAGGTAGACTCACAAATACTTTATATGGTCTATAGTTATTTTAAATGAAATATCTCTTTCTATCTCTTGGCTGCTATACTTTGTTGGTTATATGGAAATGTTAATTATTTTATTTGGGCTTATTTTGCAAATCTGTTAAAGTTGTTATTAATTTCAAGTAGTTTTTCTGTTGATTCTCTAGGATTCTCTAAGTATGCCATGATATCATCATTTTGTGTCCTCATTGCCTATTCTAATTCCTTTGATTTCTTTTTCTTTAGTTGTGAAAGCTAGACTTTCTAGTGCAATATTGATTGTACTTTTCTAAAATTCTATTCTTCACCTTCTTTCTTATTTAATTTATGGTTATATATACCTAGTTCTGAGAGGGGAAAGCTGAGGTCCCCCACTATTACCATTTTAATATTTCCTTCTGTAATTCATTTAACAGGTGCTTTAAGAATTTAGATAATAGGGGCAGCTAGGTGGTGCAGTGGATAGAGCCCCATATCTGGAGTCAGGAGTGCCTGAGTTCAAATTCTACTTTAGACACCTATTAGCTGGGCAAGTGACTTAACCCTAACTGCTTTTTAAAACAAACAAAAAAAAAATGGGTGCCATGCCATGTGCTACATTTTTGTTAAGCATTGATATTGCTTCATTGTCTAGGGTTCCATTTAGCAAGTTATAGTTTTCCTGCTTATTCTGTTAAATTGGGTCTATGTAATGTTAATGAGATTGATGTTAATGAAAGATCTTCCTGCCCATCACCCCAAGAGTCCACTAAGGGAATCTTGATTAGGAAAGGCTTGTTTTATAGGAATGCTCACATTTTTTGTTAATTAATGAGGCACTGGGTCATAAGAGTTGTGCCGTCAGGCTCTGAAAATGTATATATACTCTAAGGTGATGTTTTTACTGTGGGATTTATTCTTTGGAAGAAGATTCATGTACCAGATGAGACTCTGGGTAGCTGTGCCTCTCCCCTTTGAAAATCCAGATGTTGGTGCTTTTCTTTCTGGCAAACATGCATATATATGTAATGGTCAGACAATTGGATCTGTCTTTTGATCTATGATATGTGTATTTCTTATGATCAGACAGTTAGAAGACCTGTATATCCAACTTTATTTTTATGTTTGTATTTTCTCTGTTGGTGAATGTAATTAAAGTAGGTTGTTGACCCCTCAAAAGCTGCTTTCATTTTAGAAAAGCAGATATAAGACCTTGTGCAACAGGCCCTCCCGTGTATACCAGGTGCTAGCTGGTACAGTCTACTTTTGCTTTTGCTTTGTCTAAGATCATGATTTCTAGACCTTCTTGTTTTTACCTCAGCTGAAACATAATAGATTATGCTCTAGTCTTTTATTTTTTCTCCATGTGAATCTCTGTTTAAAGTGTGTTTCTTATAAACAAAATATTGTTGGATTCTGTTTTTTAATCCATTCCACTTTATGGGTGAATTAAACCCATTTATGTTTATAGTCGTAACTACTAACAGTGAATTTCTTTCCATCCTTTTTCTTCCATTTATCCTTCTATATCTTTACCTTGTTCCTCCTCAAAAACCTGTTTTGCTTCTGACCACTCCCTCCCTTAATATCCCTTCCCTTTTATCAGCAAGCCCCTTCTTTTATTTTCTTTTACTCCTATTTTGCTGTAGGGAAAGACTGATTTTTATATCCAATGGAGTATGCATATTATTTTATCTTTGAGCTAATTCTGATGAGATTAAGGTTAAAGCATTGCCTGCCATCTCCCATTTTCTCCTTCAATGTAAAAGTCCTTCCTTTGAACTCTTATGTCAGATAATTTTCTTCATTCTTCCTCTCCCTTCTCCCTGCTCTCAGTGCATCTCTTTCTTAACCTTTCATTTTAAAAAAATCATCCTGTAGTCAACTCACAGAAGTGCCTTCTATGTATGTTCCTTTTAATTGTCTTAATAATGATAAAGTTCTTAGGATTTACAAGTATCATCTCCCATAAAGGAATATAAACATTTTAACCTTATTGAATGCCTTATAGGATCTCTCTTTTATGTGTATCTTTTTATGCTTCTCTTTGGCCTTCTATTTGAAAGTCAGACTTTCTATTCAGCTCTAGACTTTTCATCAGGAATGCTTACTGTTTTCCTTATTGTGAATTATCCTTGAATCCATGATATGATTTCAACATGGTCACTGTGAATAATTTTTTGTATGTATTTCTACATTTTGTATGCATTTCATGTTTTTTCTATGGTGTTACTTTGTATTGACACATTTTCTTAGTATAATGGTATCTTACTTTACTTTAGCCTTCTGTAGTTTAGGTACTAAAGCTATTTGTCCAATAAAAATATTCACAGATTTTTTCATTCTTAATTTTAAAGAATAACTTGTATAGATAGCATAGATATAAATTGCACATAAAATGCTTGATAGATTTAAAACATACATTTGTCTTTACTAGTGCTTCTCCTCCTATGAACTTTGGTAATTCTTTTACAACTAATTAACTTTAAGAGATTCAATTATTTAAAAATGGCATTTTATGCCTTAAAGTGGATATTTTAAATTTTTGTCGGCAATTCCATATTTATTTTAAATTATTGGACTGTACATCATTTACTTGCGTATTATAGGTTTTTTCAATAGCATATTTAGCAATCAACTCCCAAGGGGAACAATATATAGGTGTGTGTGTACACTGTGTATACAATTATTATAAATTTTAGTTATCTAAATGATGTGTAGCACACAATTGACAAATAATAATGACAAATTTACAATGCTCTTTAGTTTAAGCCAACGATTCTTACAGAATGCTTTTGTCAATTTTTGCTGAACTTTTATTTCTATAACCAAATGCAATTCATTCATGATTTGGGAAAATGAGTGCCTTCCACTGTGCTTTTTCCCCCAATAAATTTATGGTCATGAAATCTTATATATGACCTACCATTGCACCATTTCCCATCCTCATAGAAATTATATCCATTAAACTAAAACCTATTTAAGCAATAGTACTACTGACTATAAGAGTGTTATTGACTTTTTGTTTAGTTGCAGGAACTGGAAAGTTATTTGATTGTTACACTATTACTTAAAAATTTCCCAAATCATTCAAATAATTTTTATGCTTTAAAATTTATTTACTACATTTTAAAACCAGGTATCCATGGTAAAATTTATTCTTCATAAGGTCAAGTAGATGTTTCTAATAAACCAAAATAATTAAAATTCTTTCATTGTTCTGTGTGTCCAATTAATGACCTAAGTTCATGTGCTGAATTATATTTTCTAGCAACACATTCCTAGGAAGTACGCTAAATTTATTATTTTGTATTACATTGAAAGCATTTAAACTTATCTGACTTAATTAAATCTTCATCTTGAGATTCATGGTCTCCGGTACCAATTCTTAAAATTTCCAAAACCTTCTATGATATGTTTGATTAATTTCTGTGCTTTTTGAATGTTTGTTGATGTTGACTGCAGTGAAGTTGAACGAAATGAAACGAAATGAAATTAATGAAATGAAAATCATTAAAGCAAAATCTTTCAAGAAATTATTTTGGCTAACCTTTTTGCCAAATCAGAATATGAGGACAGAGAACAATGCATACATAATCAGAAGCTTCGTGCTATAAAACAGTAGCAACATTTTAAAAAATATATATATTTATCTATTTTCAGTTTCCACCATTCACTTCCACAAGATTTTGAATTCCAAATTTTCTTCCCATCTCTCCCATTTCCCACTCCAAGACAGCACATACTCCATCCACCCTTTCCCTCAATCCTCCCCTGTATCACCTCTCTCCCCTTCTCACATCTGACTCCACTCTATTTTCATGTGGGGCAAGATAGATTTCTGTACCTTATTATGTGTACATTTTCTTCCCCGGTTTCATGTAAAAGCAATTTTTAATATTCATTTTTTTATTTTTCATTTTTAACACGGTTCATATAACATGAAACAATTCCAACTTTTGGTCAAGTGATACATCTTTTAAAGCATTTACAATATAGACCACAAACGAATATTTTTTTTAACATTAACCAACTGAGACACAAATAATAATTATATATGCTAACTTCACAAGCCCTTGACCTAATTGTCTCCACAGTGTTACTAAGAATTAAAGGACCCTACCTTATTGTTGTTGGTCTAAAGTCCTGAGCCCAACAGCTTAATTTTAGACTTAACCTCAGATGTTCCTCTATCAACAATATATAATTTAATAGATCTGGTATTAAGCTTGCAAACCTTTTGACTACAGGAAATTGCCACTAAGAGTAGGGACATTGCAGGGAAACAATATCTCCCCAACTTCATGTCAGTTTCAGGCAGGAGTAGATTGTCAACTTGTATTCAGTCAGGCTTAAAGTCTGCCAGGTGTAAATGGGGAAATTGAGTCAGGAGAATCCTACCTCAGTCTAGACTGAACAGCTGCTCTCCCACCCTTCCCATGAGATCACCTTTTGCTGTTCATACCAGCATCTCACCAGCTTACTGGCATCATGGATTGGAGGCTCAGACAGCCTTTCTTGCTGTCTATACCTGGTGTTAGTCTCAGAAGAACAGTCAGTTAATAGTCCCACAGAATGTTAAAACAGCAAGTTTCAATAACTAGGTGTCAGATATGACTATAATTTCACATTGGCTAAGGAACCTCTTTTGAGGCAAGTCTTAAGTGGCTTACATGCCTTTCTGTACATATTCTAGTACTTGATTAAATAACAATCATAAAGTCAAATTTGCCATTAAAACCTTAACTTTTCCATCAATGCCAAATTTTACCTGAGGGACCTGCCTCTAGGAAATTTAGACTAAATTTCTTTTCCCTAAACTAAAGATGTCTCTGATTTAGTCTCAGTAATTAATTCAGTCAATTGTTTTAATAATTGCTTTTACATCACTTTGTGACATGTCCAATTTTTCTCCCCATTTCTCCCCTCTCCCACCCCCTAATACCTTTCGTTCTGATTACCCCTTCCCTCAATGTACCCTCTCTTCTATCACACCCCACCCTTCCCTTATCCCCATCTTCTCTCTTTGTTTGTAAGGCAAGATAAATTTCTATACCCCATTACCTGTGTTTCTTATTTTCCTGTTATAGTCAATAATAATTCTCAACATTAGTTTCTAATACTTTGAATTCCAACTTCTCACCCTCCCTCCCTCCATCCATACCCATCTACGCTGAGAAGGCAACCAATTCAATACAGACTAAATATATGCTCTTTTGGAAAAGACTTCCATAATAATCATGTTGTGTAATACTAACTATATTGCTTTGTATCCTACTCTATCCCCCCTTATTATTTTTTATACCCTCATTTGACCTTGTCCCTTCCCAAAAGTGTTTATTTCTAGTTACTCCCTTCTCCCATTTGCCCTGCCTTCTATCATTCCCCTAACTCCACTTGTTGCCTCCTCCCCTACTTTCCTGTAGTGTAAGATAGATTGTCATACCAAATTTAGTGAGCATGTTATTCCCTCCTTAAGCCATATGTGGAAAGAGTAGCTTCACTTTATCCCTCTCCCCTCTCCCTTTTCTCCTTCACTGAATAAGATTTTTCTTATCTCTTTTATGAGTTATAGCCTGCCCCATTCCATTTCTCCCTTTCTCCTCTCAGTATTTTCCTCCCTCACTCCTTAATTTTCATATAATTTAATTTTTTTGCGGATATCATCTCTTCTGATTCAACACAACTTGTACCCTCTGTCTATGTGTGTGTGTGTGTGTGTGTGTGTGTGTGTGTGCGTGTGTACAATCCTTCCACCTACCCAAATACTGAGAAAAGTCTCAAAGAGTTACAAATATTTTCTATCCATGTAGGAACGTAAACAGTTCAGCTTTAGAAAGTCCTTTATGATTTCTCTTTCCTGTTTCCCTTTTCATGCTTCTTCTGATTCTTGTGTTTGGAAGTCAAATTTTCTCTTCAGTTCTGGCCTTCTCATTGTGAATGCTTGAAAGTCCTCTATATCAATGAACGACCATTTTTCCCTTGAAGTATTATACTCAAATTCGCTGGGTGGGTGATTCTTGGTTTTAATCCCAGTTCCTTTGACTTCTGGAGTATCCTATTCCAAGCCCTTTGATCCTTTAATGATGAAGCTTCCAGATCCTGTGTTATCGTGATCGAATTTCCACAATACTCCAATTGTTTCTTTCCAACTGCCTGCAGTATTTTCTTCTTGACCTTGGAACTCTGAAATTTGACCACAATATTCCTAGGAGTTTTTCTCTTTGAGTTTCTTTCAGGATGTGCTCAATGGATTCTTTCAACATTTATTTTGCCTTCTGGTTTTAGAATATCAGGAGAGTTTTCATTGATAATTTCATGGAAGATAATTTCTAGGCTCTTTTTTTTTTTAGTTTTGTTCTCTTTATTTATTTATATAACTTTTAACATTCATTTTCAAAAAAATTTGGGTTCCAAATTTTCTCCCCATTTCTTCCCTCCCCCACCCCAATACCCCAAGCATTCTGACTTCCCCTATCACCAATCTGCCCTATCTTCTAACATCTCTCCCTTCCCCTGTCCCCATCTTCTCTTTTGTCCTGTAGGGCCAGATAAATTTCTATACCCCATTACCTGTATTTCTTATTTCTTAGTAGAAAGAAAAATACTTGACAGTTATTCCTGCAACTTTTACTTCCAACTTCTCCTCATCCCTCCCTCCCCACCCATCCTCTTTGGGAAGCAAGCAATTCAATATAGGCCATATCTGTGTAGTTTTGCAAATGACTTCCATAATATTCATGT
Organism: Bettongia penicillata ogilbyi; assembly: GCA_023548195.1. Lineage (NCBI taxonomy): Eukaryota > Metazoa > Chordata > Mammalia > Diprotodontia > Potoroidae > Bettongia > Bettongia penicillata. The sequence goes on along the minus strand of JAJHZJ010000937.1, from coordinate 453,148 downwards.
TGTGTAAGACTAACTATATTTCCCTCCATCCTATCTTGCCCCCCATTGCTTCTGTTCTCCCTTTGGATCCTGTCCCTCCCCAAGAGTGTTGACTTCATATTGCTCCTTCCTCCCACTGCCCTCCCTTCCATCATCTCCCCACCCTGCTTATACCCTTCTCCCCCACTTTCCTGTATTGTGAGATAGGTTTTCATACCAAAATGAGTGTGCATTTTATTCCTTCCTTTAGTCGAATGTGATGAGAGTAAGTTTCAGGTTTTTCTCTCACCTCCCCTCTTTTTCCCTCCACTGAGAAGTCTTTTGCTTGCCTCTTTTATGAGAGATAATTTTCCCCACTCCATTTCTCCCTTTTTCCTCCCAATATATTTCTCTCTCACCACTTAATTTCATTTTTTAAAGATATGATCCCATCCTATTCAATTCACTGTGTGCTGTCTGTCTCTGTCTCTCTGTCTCTCTCTTTCTCTCTCTCTGTATGTGTATGTAATCCCACCAACTACCCAGATACTGAACAGTTTCAAGAGTTACAAATACTGTCTTTCCAAATAGAAATGTAAACAGTTCAACTTTAGTAAGTCCCTTATGACTTCTCATTGCTATTTACCTTTTCATGCTTCTCTTCATTCCTGTGTTTGAAGGTCAAATTTTCTTTTCAGCTCTGATCTTTTCATCAAGAATGCTTGAAAGTCCTCGATTTCATTGAAAGACCAGTTTTTCCCTGAAGTATTATACTCAGTTTTGCTGTGTAGGGGATTCTTGGTTTTAGTCCTAGTTCCTTTGACTTCTAGAATATCATATTCCATGCCCTTCTATCCATTATTGTAGAAGCTGGTAGATCTTGTGTTATCCTGATTGTATTTCCACAGTACTGGAATTGTTTCTTTCTAGCTGCTTGCAATATTTTCTCCTTGACCAGGGAACTCTGGAATTTGACCACAATGTTCCTAGGAGTTTCTCCTTATGGATCTCTTTCAGGCGGTGATTGGTGGATTCTTTCAATATTTACTTTGCCCTCTGGTTCTAAAATATTAGAGGAGTTTTCCTTGATAGTTTCATGAAAGATGATGTCTATGCTCTTTTTTTGATCATGGCTTTCAGGTAGTCCCATAATTTTTAAATTGTCTCTCCTGGATCTATTTTCCAGGTCAGTTGTTTTTCCAATGAGATATTTCACATTCTCGTCCATTTTTTCATTCTTTTGGTTTTGTTTTGTGATTTATTCGTTTCTCAGAAAGTCATTAGCCTCCATGTATTCTGTTCTAATTTTGAGAGAACTATTTTCTTCAGTGAGCTTTTGGACCTCCTTTTCCATTTGGCTAATTCTGCTTTTTAAAGTATTCTTTTCCTCATTGACTTTTTGAACCTCTTTTGCCAATTGAGTTAGCCTATTTTTCAAGGTGTTGTTTTCTTCATCATTTTTTTGGGTCTCCTTTAGCAAGGTGTTGACCTGCTTTTCATGCTTTTCTTGCATTTCTCTCATTTCTCTTTCTAGTTTTTCCTCCACCTCTCTCACTTGATTTTCAAATTCCTTTTTGAGCCCTTCCATGGCCTGAGCCCATTGAATATTTATTTTGGATGTTTGGAATATGGAAGCCTTGACTTCTATGTCTTTCCCTGATGGTAAGCATTGTTTTTCCTCATCTGAGAGGATGAGAAGAGATATCTGTTCACCAAGAAAGTAACCTTCTATGGTCTTATTTTTTTCCCTTTTTTGGGCATTTTCCCAACCAGTTACTTGACTTTTGGATCCTTTGTCAAGAGTAGGGTATACTCTGGGAATCTGAAATCTCAGTTCCCCCAAGGTGGCACAATCAAGAGTGTACTGGTCTGGACACAGAAAGGGATTTTTGTGCCCAGAATCTTAGCAGATACCTCTCCACAGCCACTTGGCCTCCAGTTCCACCAAGCCAGCACTGGGTAATGATTTTCAGATCAGCTGCATGGGCAGGGCTGCCATTCAGTTTGAGACAAAGGCCAGCTCAGCTAGGGCCTCCACCCTGGGCTGAGGTAAGACTCAGCTCTTCACTGCCCCCAGAGGTTTTTACACTCCAACCATGGAGCTTCTGAATGGGCTGCTATGCAGGGTCTGTGTCTGCTGCCTGCTGCCGGAGCTATGGGAAGGCTTTTCTCCCTTCCTGGCCCCCTGATAAAACCCTGTCACTGACCTTTGGTGCCTGTGGGCCGAGTGATCTGAAGACCCGCTACTGTGACTGGAGATTCTGCCCCCAAGGTGTCGTTCTCCCAGAGTCTCATTGCACCGTGGCCAATTAAAAATTTTGGGACTACATGAAAGCCATGATCAAAAAAAGAGCCTACGGGGCAGAGCCAAGATGGCGGACTAGAAAGACACACTTATGCAGGGTTCCCCCCACAGCCCATAAAATCCCTGTAGAGAAGTACTCTCTGGGCTCCCACGTCTGGCACAACCGACGTTTCCTTGGATGTTTCAGGTCGCCATGGGCTGGAAATCTCCTCCACTCTGTTGTTCTCCACTTCTGCTGCTCCAAAATTTGTTGAGAGTCCTATTCTACAGGGATTTTATGGACTGTGGGGAGAACCCTGCGTAAGTGTGTCTTTCTAGTCCACCATCTTGTCTCTGCCCTGTAGGCTCTTTTTTTGATCAAGGCTTTCATGTAGTCCCATAATTTTTAAATTGTCTCTTCTGGATCTGTTTTCCAGGTCAGTTGTTTTTCCAGTGAGATGTTTCACATTATCTACTATTTTTTTCAAACTTTTTGTTTTGCTTTTTAAGTACTTGGTTTATGTCATAGTCATTAGCTTCCTTGAACTCAATTTTCTCTTTCAAAGAACTATTTTGTTCAGTGAGCTTTTGCACTTTTTCCTCCATTTGACTAATTCTGCTTTTCAAACCTTCCTTCTCCTCACTGGCTTTTCAAATCTCTTTTTCCAATTGAGTTAGCCTCTTTTTAAAGCTGTTATTTTCCTCAGCATTTTTTTGGTTCTCCTTTAGCAAGCTGTTAACTTGCTATTCAAGCTCTTCTATTGTCTGAGTCCAATATATGTTCTCTTTAGAGACCCTGGAGGCAGGGGCCTTGACTTCCTGTGACAGTATGCTTTGTTCTTCCTCATTGGAAACGATGGGGAGAAACACTTGTTCCCCAAGAAAGTAATCTTCTTTGGTCTTATTTTGTTCCCTTTTTTGGGCATTTTCTCAGCCAGTTACTTCACTTCTGAATCTTTTGTCAAGAGGATGGTTCTATTGTCGTTCCTTTCTCCAGTGCCATGTTCAAGGCTGAGATTCTACTCAGCTGCTCGATTTCCCAGGGGCTTTGGTTGGAGGCAGGGCAATCCCTCAGGGCTGAGATTTAGATCAAGTACTCCCTACCTCCAGAGGTTTTAAGCTCAGTGGCTTGGACATTGGATGCAGCTTGCTTCCCAGCCACCATAGCTGCCTGCAGTCTGCTGCCGTGGCCTCTGCCATGGCCTGGAGCTATTACTGGAGGAACCCTGTTCCCTCTTGCCCAGGTGACCCACACTGACTTTTGGAGCTTTCTTTGTGGCTTGTGGGTTGAGGTATCTGGAACCCGCCCTGCTGGGAACTCTTTCCCGAGGTCTGTTCAGGTCTTGTTCCTCCCAGTGCCACCTGGCCATGGCTGGGCTCCACTCTGCTCAGCATCCTGTGTGATAGACTTTTCCTGTCAGCCTTCCAGGTTACCTTTGTCTGGAAACCACTTTTGCTCTGTTGTTCTATGGCTTCTGCTGCTCTAGAATTTGTTGAGAGTGGTTTTTTTTACAGGTATTTTGTGTGCTGTGGCGGAAGCGCTAGAGTATGTGCATCTTTCTACTCAACCATCTTGGCTCCACTCCCAACATTCATTTTTAAAGTTTTGATTTCCACATTCTCTCCCTTTCTCCCTCCCCACCCATCCTCATTAAGAAAACAAGCAATTCTATATGTCATACATGTGTAGCCATGCAAAAGACTTCCATTACATTCATGTTGCCAAAGACTCACCATTTCCCTCTGTCCTATCCTGCTCTCCATTTATTCCATTCTCTCCCATGACCTCTCACCCTATGATAGTGTTTGCTTCTAATCACCCCTGCCCCAAATCTGCCATCCTTTCTATTATCCTCCCTCTCTTATCCTCTTCCCCCCCACCTTTCTTCAGAGTAAGATGTATTTCCATACTCAAATGAGTGTGTTATTCCCTCTTTAAGCCAAATCAGATGAAAATAAGGGTCGCCTATTCTCTTTCACCTCTCCCCTCTTCCCCTATATTAGGAAAGCTCTTTATTGCCTGTTTTATATGAGATTTGCTACATTCTACCTCTCCCTTTCTCTCTCCCCCAGTACATTCCTTTCAACAGTTAAATTTATTATTTAGCTATTCTCCCTTCATATTCAGTGCTCTCTGTGCCTCCTGTGTGTGCATATAAACATATGTATACATGTATAGACACATTATATATACATACACACATATACACATATATACACACACATAATGTACACATACAAACATGCACATATATGTATACATATTATGTATGTGTGTTTATATGTATATATGTGCATGTATGTATGTGCATATATTATTTATATACATATATATTCCCTCAAACTATATATATACATATATTAATATGCATATACATATGTATGTATATATTCATACATACATATATACATACATATATACATACATACACATATATACATACATATATATATATAGCATATATCCCCTCAATCTACCTAATACTGAGAAAGGTCTCATAAGTGACATATATTACCTTTCAGTGCAGGAATGTGAACAGTTAATCTTTAATGATTCACTTATGGCTTCTCTTCCCTGTTTACCTTTTCATCTTTCTCTTTATTCTTATATTTGAAAGTCAAATTTTCTATTCAGCTTTGGACTCTTCGTAAAGAATGCTTGGAAATCCTCTATTTTATTTAATGTCCATTTTTTTCCCCTGAATAATTATACTTAGTTTTTCTGGGTAGGTGATTTTTGGTTTTACTTCTACCTCCTTTGATCTCTGAAATATCCTATTGCAAGCCCTCTGGTCTCCTAATGTAGAAGCAACAGAGTTCTGTTACCCTGATTGTAATTCCACAATACTTGAATTGTTTCTTTCTGAATGCTTGTAATATTTTCTCCTTGACTTGTGAACTCTGAAATTTGGCCACAATATTCTTGGAGTTTTCCTTTTGACATCTCTTTCAGGAGGTGATTGGTGAATTCTTTCCATTCCTATTTTACCCTCTGGTTCCAGAATATCAGGGCAATTTTCCTTGATAATTTCTTGAAAGATGATGTCTAGGATCTTTTTTGATTTTGGTTATCAAGTAGACTAATAATTTTTAAATTATCTCTCCTGAATCTATTTTCCAGGGCAGTGGTTTTTCCAATGAGATGTTTCACATCATTTTATATTTTTTAATTCTTTTGCTTTTGTTTTAATTTCTTGCTTTCTCATAAATTCATTAGCTTCCATTTACTCCATTCTAGTTTTTAAGATATTATTTTCTTCAGTGAGCTTTTGGACTTCCTTTTCCACTTTACCATTTCTCCTTTTTCAACCATTCTTCTTCTCATTGGCTTTTTGGACCTCCTTTGCCATTTCAGTTAGTCTATTTTTAAAGTTGCTATTTTCTTCAAGTTTTTTTTTTTTTGGGGGGGGTCTCCTTTAGCAAGCTATTGACTCATCTTTCATGACTTTTTTGTATTGTTCTCATTTCTCTTCCTAATTTTTCTTCTACTTTCCCCTGAACATTTTGCAGGGCACCAACATGGCCTTTGGGAAGGTGACCAAAGAGACAATGTACACCTGCACAGGACACCCACTCAATTCTGACATTGCCAACATTCTTGACTGGACGTTGAACCTGGACTTTACCACCATTTATAGGAATGTCATGAAGCTGAAGACCCTGAAGGGTTTGGCATTGCAATACATTCTGACAGAATTACGCTTATTTATACATCAAGTTGACTTTTCACCTCCAGTATGAATACAGTTTGCTGATCAAAATGGCAGACGTTGAACAGACACTTGCTGTTGGCACAAGTGAGACCATTCACCTAAGTTCCTTCATTGCTGCTTTTCAAGTCATCAGAGATTTAACTGTAGCAGAAGCCTGAGCAAAACAATTACCAAGCCCCAGAAATGACTGAAAAACAAGACTCACAATTCTTCAACTCTTGGGGGAAAGCAGTGGGCCCAGAGCTAGAAATGGACAGGAAGTCCTGGAAATGTTGACTTTCTCCATTTGGGTAATAAAGAACTTAAAGGACATTTGGGTGTTCCCTAAGTCCATTTCATGGTCTGACTGTAGTGTGCTCAGCTTAGTGAGTGGGGGTCTTCTTCAGCAAGTTGTTGACTCATTTTTCATGATTTTCTTGAATCACTCTTATTTTTCTTTCCAATTTTCCCTCTACTTCTCTTAATTGATTTTCAAAATGCTTTGTGAGCTCCTCCAATGGCCTGAGAAATTAATATTCCTCTTGGAAACTTTTGACATAGGAGCTTTGACTCTGTTGACCTTCTGGTTGTATGCCCTGATCTTCCTTGTCACCAAAGTAAGATTCTATAGTCTGAGTTCTTTTATGATGTTTCCTCATCTTTCCAGACAACATTTGACTTTCTAACTCTTTATCAAGGTAGAACTCTGCCTCCAGTGGGGATGGGGGTGGGGTTGGGGCTTGGTGTACCATCCAAGGCTTCAGGATTTTGTATCAGCTGCTTGATTCCCCACTATCTGTAGACTCAGAACTCTGGAAGCAGCCTTTTGCTATCACTGACACTGCTACCATCACTGATACAACTGCTACTGCTACTGCTACCAATACCACCCCCACTGCCCTGGGGCTTGGGCCAGACCTGGCCAAGCCACAAGCTCCTCTTTCACCCAGGTCCCACAGTTTTCCCACTGACCTTTTTGGCATTTGTGGTTTGAGAAGTTTGGAAACTACCGCAGCTGCCAGTGATTCAGTCCCCTGAGGCCTACTCTGGCCAGTCTGTACTTGTGTCACCCATGCCAGACTATGCTGTGTTCCCTGTCAGATGGGAAAGACCTTTACTGTAGGCTTTCCAGGTTGTTTTGGACTGGGGATTTGTTTCACTCTGTCATTTTGTGGGTTCTATAGATCTACAATTTGCTTAGCATCATTTTTTACAGATATTTGGAGGAATTTGGGGAAGAACTCAGGGAAGTCTCTGCTTTTACTCTGCCATCTTTCCATATACCTTTTTAAGCAGTATTTTTGCATCACTCTTTTCTGATAATATTTCCTTTGTTTTGTCCTCACCGTTTCTCTTCCATTTTCATCTGTTTAGTATTCTGTTCTCTAGTTCATGGTATTATATACTTTTGCTTGTACATACTTTTCTTCTTTATAATATCTGTAACAAATTTAAAGCTTCTGACACGCCAGATTTGAACTTTCTCATATCCTATCTCAATGTTATTTCATTTATAAATTTTACCCTTTCTTATCCTCCCTTTTTTGTCTGTCATTCATTTTTAAAAATATTAATTGACAAAGGAAGCAATGCCACATGGAAACAACGTTATATGATAGAATTCACTTGGTATCCTAATGTCATAACACCAGATCATTTCATCTGATATGACCTTGATTATGCTAAAGTCAGGCTATTTGATCTCTACTTCTTTGTCCCCTCTAATGTTCTGGGTGCTAGTTGTTCCAAGGGGTAGGGTAAAGTACAGTCCTTGTAGGGTACAACCCATTCTCAGAGAAAGTATTTTCCTAATGTAAGTTTTCCATGGAGTAATCTCATTATAAAATACTTTTTTTAGAATCAAAGTCATAAAACCTCCTTGCCATAGTGATGATTTTTGGTGATAACTTTTTCTTTCCCCTTCTTGGAAAAAACACACATTCTCCTAGTCTCAATTCCTTCCTTCCTTCCTTCCTTCCTTCCTTCCTTCCTTCCTTCCTTCCTTCCTTCCTTCCTTCCTTCCTTCCTTCCTCTTTTCCTTCCTTCCTTCCTTCCTTCCTTCCTTCCTTCCTTCCTTCCTTCCTTCCTTCCTTCCTGTCTTCCTTCCTTCCTTCCTTCCTTCTATTCTTCCTTCCTTCCTCCTGCCTTCCTTCTGTTCTTCCTTCCTTCCTTCCTTCCTTCCTTCCTTCCTTCCTTCCTTCCTTCCTTCCTTCCTTCCTTCTCCCATTTTCCACTTTACCCACAACCTTGTTCAAAGTCAATTCAGCAGGCATTTAATAAAGCACCTACTATGTGCCAGGCGGTGTGCTAAGCAGTAGGGTTACAGAGAATAGAAAGCAACAATAAAAACAATCCTTCCTCTCAGGGAGCTCAAAGTCTTGTATTAAAGAGAAAATGTAAACTACACCAACAAGATATAGACTCATTGGCTCATAAGCATTTATTAAGAGCCTACTATGCGTCACGCACTGTACCAAGCCCTTGCAGTAAACATAGGGGCAGAAAGATAGATAGTACCTCCTCTCGAGGGACATTACTTTCTAGTGGGTGAAGAGGCCACATAAAAGGAAACGGAAAACAGTGGGAGAAAGGTCTCCAGTGCCTGCATCATGATGGGGAAAGCCCCATGCAGAGGTATCAGTGTTGCAGCTGGAAAAGGAGTGAAAAAAATTTTGGCTTGCATTTCCTCTTTAAATTGGAGAATATAGAAGGAACCAATCAGAAGGTAATGTCTCAGGGCAGATAAGATTTCCTTTGTGTGAAGAAATTAAGGAGTACCTTGAGTCAACTTTCCAGCTGAAGAGGTTACTATGGCATATACAAGATAAATTTGTTTGAACACCGTTGCATAAAAGACTACTTTATGGGGAACTCACACAAGGCAGGCACTCACATGGAGGTCAGAAGAAGCAATATAAGGACACTCTCAAGAATTTTCTGAATAATTTTGGAACTGGTGGCAAGTCATGGGAGACACTGGCAAATAGCCACCCAGAATGGCATACCAACATCAAAGAAGGCACTATTCTCTATGAGCAAAGCAGAATTGCAGTAGCTCAAAAGAAATTGTGATAGAACTCTGCGCTTGTATTGGTCTGATCAGTCACAGTCAGATACTAGACACTTGACTCCAACAGTGATATCATTTTGGCCCTCTAGGAGAATGAAGGAAAAGAAGGAGATAATCAACAGGAGGGCACTACTCCTAGCTTTACTAGCTTTAAGGGAGGTTGAGAAAGGCTTCTTATAAAAGATGGGGTTTTATTTGGGACTTGAAGTAATCAAGGAAGAAAAAGAAACAGAGATGAGATGGGAGAGAATTCCAAGCATGAAAAATATCAGTAAAAATATCCATGGTCAAAGAATGGATTGTGCTGTGTGATCAGCAATAAAGGAGACAGGTCAGACTCATTGTATCAAAAAGGATGTGGGGATGAATAAGGTATAAGAAGACTAGAAAGGGTTTTGAATGCCTAACAGAGAATTTTATATTTGATCCTGGAAGCAAAGAGTGTTTTGAATGGAGAGGTTTCATGGTCAGATATGTACTTTAGGAAGGTCTGCATGACAGCTCATTACTTAACTCCAGTTTGCCCCAATTCCTCATCTGTAAATTGGGGACACACTGGAGAAAGAGACGGCAAGCTACTCAAGTATCTTTGCCAAGAAAACAGCATGGACAACATCTATAAAATTATGTAGAGTTGGACCACTGAGTCACTGAACAGTGACAACAATTTGATGGTGAGAGGAGAAAGGACTGGAATGGGGAAGAAATTTGAAGCAGGGAGACCACAGAATACATTGCAATAGTTTAGACATGACTTGATTAGGGCCTGCACCAGGATGGTGAAAATATCATAGGAGAAAAGGAGTTATATGAGGAGCTCTTATGAAAGTAGTATAAATAGAATTTGGCAACAGTTTGGATATGGGGATGAGAGGTTGTAAAAGAGTGTGAGGAGACACAGATGACACCTAAGTTGTGAATCTAGGTGACTGGGAAGATGGTGGTGCCCTTGATAATAACACAAAAGTTAGGAAGAGGGAGAGCTTATGGGGAAAGATAATGAATTCCATTGGGGGAATGTTGAGTTTAAGATATCTGTAGGACATCCAGGACAAATAAATCATTATCCTTTAAATATTCATTTGTAGATTTAGGGTACATCTGTGTTTCTCCTTTGCCTATTGCCTCCCCTCTTTACATTCCTGAAAATTTCTACTGTGTTATTCCTCCCATAAAATATATTGATTTACTTATGAGGGGTCATGAGAATATGGGGTATTTTTTCAGTTATTCCTCTTCTCCTCCTGATTCTTTAAGTTCCCTTGACATCCTTGTTGTTCTTTCTTCTACCCCTGGGTTATATGTCTATTATTTAAACAATAGCCTATAAATTTGAGAGAATTTATTTCATTACTTAATTTTGCATGATAGTTGTATTTATAATTTGTATATATCTGTGATAGGTATACTTAAAAGTTACTCTTCTATTTACTTCTATTGTAAGTAGACTTACAATAGACTCTTATTTAAAATCCATCTTCTTTTATTGGTGGACTAGACTCATTTGCAGGGTATGTTATTTTGGGATATAGCTCCTTTGCTTTTTAGAATGTTCTATTTCATTTCTTCCCCTGATTTCTCAGGACTATAGAGAAATCTTAATTCATGAAATTGGTTTTCTTTCAAAGCTGAAAGTCTTTTGGCAGCTTCCAAAACTTGTTGTGGTGGTGTTTGTTTTTGTTTTTATTGTTACTGTATTGTTACTGAAATTAAGAAATTTGATCACCTTGTACCTTAGACTTACAAGTGAATGTGTATCTGAGCCTGTATTTTCCTCCTGGTGATCTGTGGTCAAAAAATACTTTTATTTTTTGTATTTAAAAGTTCTGAAGTTTTCTTGTTTGATTTACTTTATTACATTTTCCAGGGATTTTTTCCCCTTAATTTTGTTATTTTCTTTTGATTGACAACAAAAAAGCAATTATGAATAACCTATCTCACAAGAAATTTGTGAAGGTAATATGTGTGAAGTGTTCTGTAAACCTTAAAAATTATAGAGATGCTAAATAAAAAGAACCATATTTTCTTCTTTCCTTCTCCAGTTATTCTCCCTTTCCTTTGCATGGTTTTGGGCAGGAGGGGAAGTTCAGGCTGGTTGGCAGGAGGTGTAGGGGTGGGGTAAAGGGGGACCTGTATAGCCAAGCCTGAAGTAGATTGATCTAGTTCTGCCCATGCCTGGCATAAATAGAGGGTCAGGGTTAAGGATTCTATATATTTAAGTTCCTTGATACTAGATTATATTAAATGTCTTTATTTATTGTTTACCTTGAATAGTACTTCAAATACCTTCTTATCTTGTAGATTTTAATTTGGTTCCTCTATATGTCATTTGTAATTTCTTTTTTGTTATCTTTTTTGATTTTGTTTTGTTTTTTGAGTTGCAGAAATTTGGAAAAAACATATCCTGAATGAATCATATTGTCAATCAAGGTGATCAAAAAATGCTTACTGATTATTATGCAAGTATGACCTCCCAGTTTCCTTCCCCGCTGAAACCAAGGGGAATTCACCTAACAGAGTTTCTGCATTGGCATTTGAACATCATTATAATTAGAAGTTCAGAGTCTCGTTAATTTCTTTCTATTTGTTGCACTCAGTGTAGCACAGGTAGGAAATTACTGCCTACTATAACTGTAGCTCTTGGAATTGAGACATCTCATATATAAAGGAGGAAACCCTTTCCTCCTCCTATTTGTGTGTGTGTGTGTGTGTGTGTGTGTGTGTGGTGTGTGTGTGTGTGTGTGTGTGTGTGTGTGTGTAAGAGAGAGACCCAGAGAGACAGACAGACAGACACAGAGGGAGACAGAGACAGAGAGATTTATCAAGCAATTTAAGTAATTTTTTACACTGTGCTAAGCAAAAGGGATAGAAATTCTAATGGAGAATACATAAAGGGGAGCTGGCAAAGGGTCAGAGTTAGTTTTCAATTTGACCGTTTTTAGGCACCCTTGCAGAGCTGGTTGCTTCCTTTCTTTCACTGAAATCCTTGACTCTCAGGAAGAGTTAGCATGCTTCTTGATCCTTAGTGGTTGAAGTGGATGCACTATGTATAACTGAATAGATATATTTTTCAATTATCTCAACTTAATACAACGGAGCTGTAGCTTGTGAAATTTTCTAAGTACCAAATTTTACTGAGAGAGATAATGAAGAGCTTGGGACTATTTGCCTTAGCCTTGGTATGGATCACCTTTTTTTCTGACTTCATGCCTACCTAATTAACATTGCACTGGAGTAAAAGAAAACAGATAATGTTTCTAATGGTGTTTTGCTAGTAGATTTACATTACACTGTGTATTTTCCAAATGCCACATGATCATCAGTTAATTATCTCTATAACATTCCTGGTTAATTATTTGATGTTCTTCTTTCTGTTTGACATAGAACAAGTGATACAGGATGTTAAATGGCTTGCCTAAGACCTCATACTGAGCCACTGAGGATCCTGCCCTTGGATTGCTTCTCCTGTCTTATTAGTCTGCAGTCTGAGGGACTTGAATCTATCTTCACTCAGATCCCAAGCTAATGTCCTTAAAATAAATTAAATGGGTTTTCACCTACTGACATATATCCTACTCAGTATATTACACAAATATCAGAGGATAGGACTTTGTCTCAAATGAATGGCATTTTATCAATATTTACAACATTTACAGCAACTTAAAAGGGAAAAGGTACATTCCGGGTATCCTGGGCAGTAGGGGTGTAGCTTGTTAGGACTGAGAGTGTTTCTCTTGACCAGAAGGGCAATGGGAACAAAAAGACCTTTGGCAGGAAAATATCGCCTGAAAGCACTCAGCCATTTCAGAATAGTAAACCTAAGGCTTTCACTAAATGGGAGGAGGAGGAGGAGGAAGATGAGCTATTCATTTGTTCAGTCTTATTTATTTTGTCAGAGAAAAAGATCAACCATGGGAGGCTGGGGGTGCAGGTAGGAAATTGACTTCCTATGGAGTAATAATGAGAATCTAATTTCATTTCCTAGCTTGCCCCACTTGCATGACCAAGATGTTGATAATAGCTATAAAACTAAAGAAAAAAATGCCTGAAGCCAAAATTAAAAAGGAAAAGTCAAAGCCCATCTAATCACTCTTTAAACTGTCCCCATCAACAAATTGACTACTGGTGGGTTTTGTGGGCTCTGTTCATCTAACAGCAGGGCTTCAATGGTGAAAAATTATAATAGAAATCTCCCCAACCCCCCTCACCATACCTGAGAAGGGGGACACATTTCTCTTTCCATTTTTCCTACATCCACCATTACTAAGGAAAAACTAAATCTCTAGATTCCAATTTAAGCTTTGACAAAGAGAGTTTAAATATATCAAATTTACTGTCAGATTAAAATTTTCACAAAATAAAACCTAAGAGCATCATATTTTTATCAATATATTTTCTGAACATCTAAAAACAATAGCAAATCACTTATTTAACATTTATAGTGTTTTCCTCACAGCTGTGTAAGGTAAATGAAGTTAGTGTTATTATAGATGACCTATTTGCTTCCTAGGAGGGCTTTTGTGAAGCTCAGATGCAATCATATATGTAAAGTGTTTGGTGAGTCTTAAAGAGAAATCTGTCAATTGCTGTTATTATTTTCATTTTATAGATGATGAAACTGAGGCTCAGGTTGTTGAAGTAAATTGCCGAAGATCAAAGAACCTGACCCAGGAATTTACTTTGGTTTATGAACCCCATGGCCAGTAACGTGATATTTTAACTGTTGTTCCAGGACACGTCATTTTTACTATGAAAACAAAGTATGCTTATTTTGATTTTTTTTGGGGGGGAGGAGAGGGATGAACACCCCCCTCCAAAAACACTGAAGTGAATACCTGAATCTTTATTTAAAATGCTTTTAAAAAAAATAAACTTTATAATTTTTTGGTGACATCAACCTTCTTGTATGCAGAAACAAAAAAAGATTTTGCAGTATTTTTAGCTAGAATGTTGTCAGGTAGGAGGATGCATGTGTAGATTACTGCTAATTTGATCAGTTCCTGAAAGATTAGCTTAATTATGCAAAAACCCAAGCTAAGATTATCTTTGGAAGAGAGATATAAAATGTCAGAGAGTTGAAAGAGAAATAAAAATCTTTAATAGTGTAGAGACTCAAAAACGCATAGTCTTATTTTTAAAAAATGGGAAAATGGAATCACAAACGTTAATTATTTGATCACTTTCTTTAGTTCTGCTCTTTTGTATTGCTTATGATTATAAGTGATAAGAGGTAAGGAATACGTATGTTCAAGTCTCTGTCTTATTATCGCTCAGTTGTATCTGGTTTGCTGGAGTTTTGGAGTTTTCTTGGCAAATGTATTAGAGTGGTTTGCCATTTCTTTCTCCAGCTCACTTTACAGATGAGGCAACAGGCAAACAAGGTTAAGTGACTTGCCCAGGGTCACACAGCTAGTAAGTATTTAAGGGCAGATTTGAACGCCAGGCCTAGTGCTCTATCCACGTAGCATATGGCTGTTCTTTTTATGGTATCTTTCATAACAAAAATTTCAGTAACATAATAAACATCAACAAATTTAATTTAATTAAATGAATATGATAGTATCTTTTTAAAATGTCCACAATAATGAATTTTTAAAAAATAATTTGCGTTCATGTTCTCATGCCTTTATCATTTAGAAGTGTGCCATCATGGAATATTTGTTGTTATATATTTTTAAAGTCACAAAATATTTATTAGAGTTCACTTTAGTTATTATTACCCTTCATTACATTGATGCCACAGAAATGTTTGACTCTTTTCTTCATGTATTATATTGCTAAATTCAAAAAAATGCAACTAACCCATTAAAACAAGGACTTTACTATATAGAATACAGTACTATATTAAGGAGACAGGAGAGACAAAAACAAACACCACTATTCTTTTTTTTTTTCTAATTTATTTATTTATTTAACTTTTTACATTTATTTTCACAAAATTTTGGGTTCCAAATTTTATCCCCTTTTATCCCCTCCCCCCACCCCAGTACACCGAGCAATCTAATTTTCCCTATCACCAATCTGCCCTCTCTTCTATCATCCCTCCCTTCTCTTGTCCCCATCTTCTCTTTTGTCCTGTAGGGCCAGATGACTTTCTATTCCCCATTAACTGTATTTCTTATTTCCTAGTAGCAAGAACAATACTCAACAGTTGTTCCTAAAACTTTGAGTTCCAAATTCTCCCCATCCCTCCCTCCCCACCCATTCCCTTTGGGAAGGCAGGCAATTCAATATAGGCCCTATCTGTGTAGTATTGCAAATGACTTCGATAATAGTCATGTTGTGTAAGACTAACTGTATTTCCCTCCATCCTATTATGCCCCCCATTGTTTCTATTCTGTCTTTTGATCCTGTCCTTCCCCAAGAGTGTTGACTTCAAATTGCTCCCTTCTTCCATTGCCCTCCCTTCCATCATCCCTCCCTCCCTGCTTATCTCCTTCTTCCCCATTTTTCTATAGTGTAAGATAGGTTTTCATACCAAAAAGAGTGTGCATTTTATTCCTTCCTTTAGTCGAATGTGATGAGAGTAAACTTCATGTTTTTTTCTCAGCTCTCCTCTTTTTCCTTCCACTAAAAAGTCTCCTGCTTGCCTCTTGAATGAGATATAATTTACCCCATTCCATTTCACCCTCTCTCCTCCCACTACATTTCTCTCTCACCATTTACTTTAATTTCTTTTAAGATATGGTCCCATCCTACTCAATTCACTCTGTGGTCTCTGTCTCTGTATGTGTGTGCGTGCACATGTGTACGTGTGTGCGTGTGTGTGTGTGTGTGTGTACATGTGTGTGTGGTCCCACCAACTACCCAGATACTGAAAAGTTTTAAGAGTTACAAATATTGTCTTTCCATGTAGGAATGTAAACAGTTCACCTTTGGTAAGTCCCTTGTGACTTCTCTTTGCTGTTTACTTTTTTATGCTTCTTCTCATTCTTGTGTTTGAAAGTCAAATTTTCTTTTCAGCTCTGGTCTTTTCATCAAGAATGCTTGAAAGTCCTCGATTTCATTGAAAGACCATTTTTTTTCCCTTGAAATATTATGCTCAGTTTTGCTGGGTAGGTGATTCTTGGTTTTAGTCCTTATTCCTTTGAATTCTGGAATATCCTATTCCACACCCTTCGATCCCTTAATGTAGAAGCTGCTAGATCTTGTGTTATCCTGATTGTATTTCCACAATACTGGAACTGTTTCTTTCTAGCTGCTTGCAATATTTTCTCCTTGACCTGGGAACTCTGGAATTTGTCCACAATGTTCCTAGGAGTTTCTCTTTTTGGATCTCTTTTAGGCAGTGATCGATGGATTCCTTCAATACTTATTTTTCCCTCTGGTTCTAGAATATCAGGGCAGTTTTCCTTGATAATTTCATGAAAGATGATGTCTAGGCTCTTTTTTTGATCATGGTTTTCAGGTAGTCCCATCATTTTAAAATTGTCTCTCCTGGATCTATTTTCCAGGTCAGTTGTTTTTCCAATGAGATATTTCACATTCTCTTCCATTTTTTCATTCTTTTGGTTTTGTTTTATGATTTCTTGGTTTCTCATAAAGTCATTAGACTCCATCTGTTCCATTCTAATCTTGAGAGAACTGTTTTCTTCAGTGAGCTTTTGCACCTCTTTTTCCATTTGGCTAATTCTGCTTTTGAAAGCATTCTTCTCCTCATTGGCTTTTTGAACCTCTTTTTGCCAATTGAGTGAGCCTATTTTTCAAGGTGTTATTTTCTTCAGAATATTTTTGGGTCTCCTTTACCAAGGTATTGACCCGTGTTTCATGCTTTTCTTGCATCTTTCTCATTTCTATTCCCAGTTTTTCCTCCACCTGTCTAACTTGATTTTCAAAATCCTTTTTGAGCTCTTCCATGGCCTGAGCCTACCGGACATCCACCTGGGGTGTCTGGGATACAGAGGCCCCAACCTCCCCGTCTTTCTCTGATGGCAGGCATTGTACTTCGTCATTAGAAATGAAGGGGGGAAGGAACATCTCTTCCCCAATAAAGTAGCTCTCTATGGTCTTATTCTGCTTCCTATTTCTGGGCATTTTCCCAGCCAGTTACCTGACTTCTGAGATTCCTCTCCACCCCTGCCTAGATCTGCCCAGCTAGTGCTTGGGGTCTGAAATTCAAATGCTGCTTTCCAGCCTCAGGGCTTTCCGTGGCGGGAGCGGCTGCTATTCAATGTGAGCTTAAGTTCTGGTGCTCAGGTGGGGGCAGGGCTGCCTCCCAGGCTCAGTTCCCTCAGGGGCTTTATGCAGAGACCTTCAGTAATGGAGTGGGTGGGGTCAGGGCCGTCTCCTTCAGTAATGAGGCAGGTGGGGGCAGGGCCGCCTCCCAGGCTCAGCTCCCTCAGGTGGTTTATGCAGAGACCTGAGCTTCTGCCTGCTGCTCAGGGAGTCCCGGGCTGCTGCTGCTGCCTCTGCCGCTTCCTGCCCCTGCCTCTGCCTCCCCAGCTCCCTCCCATGGGGGCCTGAGCCACGGAGACACCCCACTCCCCTGTCGGCCAGCCCAGAAGTCTCTCTCACTGACCTGTAGTGTCTGTGGGTGGAGGGACCTTCCCGGCTGCCATAGGTTCCTTCCTGAAGCCTGCTTGGATCTGCTCCTCTGGGCCGCGGCCAGGGCAGCACTGGGGTGGGCTCCACTTTCCGGAGTGTGATGGACCCCTGGGGACAGCTCTCCAGGGCTCTCTGGAACGGAAATCTCTTCCACTGTGTTTCTGTGCGCCTTGCAGTGATCCAGAATTTGTGGGAAGTTCTTCTTACAGGTAATTTATGGGCTGTGGATTCGGAGCTAGCATACGTGAGTCTTTCTATTCCACCATCTTGGCTCCTCCCCCTCCAAACACCTCTATTCTATCAAGGATGTTATACTCTAATTGATTTTTTACTGTAAGAAAGATCTTATAGCTTCAGTGGACCATAGGCTCAGTGTAAGTCAATGGTGTGAAATGAAAGGCTAAAATCTAGCACCACCTTAGGCTCTGTTGATAAGTGCAATGTCCCTTATGTGGAACCACATTTATGGATACTGCATTTTAGAAAGTATTTTATTAAGCTCAAGTTTGCCTAGAGTTATTTTGGTCAGCATGGTGAGAAGCCTTAAGACCCTATCATATGAGAATTGATTCAAAGAACCTGGAAAGGTGAGACTTACTGGAGCCACGAAAGTTGTCTCCAACTATTTGAAGAACTGTCTTGTAGAAGGGGAAATGGTTTTCTTCTGCTTGGCCTTCAGGGCAAAAGTAAAAGCAGTGGGATGAAATTATAGAAAGAAAAAGTAGAATAGAATACCTTGGAAAGTGGTTTCATTGGAGGTCTTTAAACAAAGTCTAGATAATCACTTTTCAGGATCATAGAGTGGGAAAATAGTTTTTAAAAACCATTTAATCTGACTTCCTTATTTTGCAAATGAAAAATAAAAACTTGTACAAGTTCCCCAATTCCTTTCTAGCCTCACCACTATAACTTCTCATGTTTGGGAGATTATTCTTAGGTATCGGTTGGATTACAGGGCTTCAGTGTTTCCTTCAAAGTCAGAAAGTAGGTACCTTTTAGTTATACACACCCAATAAAGGAAGGGATTAGTAGGGAAATGGGGCATGTATTCTACAGATCTTGTGAAAATTGTAGGAGAACAAAATTGCCAGTATTTTACTGCAAAATATACATGTGGTAAATTCTTATTTCAAACATTTCCTCACGGCAATTAAAAGATCTACATTCATGAACCAGCCCTATATTTCCTATTTAAATACAGGTTTATGATTTTTCCCCTCACAGAATTATGGGATAGTCTATAAGGGGAATTTACTATAATTTCATTATTATAATAATTAACTGTAGATTCTTCCCATAGATGGTATTATAATATGTCCAACCATATTGACTATTGACCATCTGTTGAAAATATTTTATAGCTACATATACCTAGTCAGTTCTCTATTTCTGCTATTCTGATAATATAGAAGAATAATCTTTTTGTAGGACATGTTTATGAAGAAATATGAACTTCAAATCAACCCTTATAGGGTGAGTACTCCCAAGAAAATGCGAATAAATTCTATGTGATGCCAAGAGTAGGTAACATTTGCAGTAAAGGTATTTTCCATAATATTCAGTTTTCTCCATATACAATTTGGAGATCCCATCTGAAAGCAAAATCAAAAGGTGAAGAGATGTTGTGAATGGGATTTTCCTTTTCCAGAATGAGAATTTGATTAATCATAATACCAGTGCTCTAACTTTGCTAGAGAATTTGCTCTGAGTAGAGAGCAAAGCTGTACTCAGATCTTTTCAAAAATCACTTAAATTTTAATCTAAACTTTTAAAGATTATTCTGTCACACTTGAGGAGATTGTACTCTGCTAATGTGAAAAGAGGAAAATTACAAAAATCCATCTGACAAAATGAATTACCAAGGAACTCTTTTAGGTCTGAGATATCAAAACAACAATGAAAACAAAAAAATCCAAGTAATTTTTCAAGACAACCAGTTTCTTTATCATATCACATATATTTTTAAAAAATCCTTTTGGTCCAATCCATGATGTAATTCTTTCAAAAGATTTAATGCTTCATTTAAACTTTAATGTGGAAACTTTGAGGCTCATACAGCAAAGTGCTCTAGGTGACAATGGACTCTTGGCTTTTGCATCACTCCTTCAGTTTTTTATCTTTTAATCGATCCTGATCTAACCTAGGTATAATACATCCACTTCCACTGTTTCTTTTTGTGACTTCTCAGATTAATTCTATTTTTTTCTCCTTTGCTTTTTGTATAATCTTCTTCATAATTCCTCTTCTTTTGATTCCCTTCTTTTCTACTTTGAATCACAGATCTGGTAATATGTCATAATTCATATTATACTAATTTCTATGACCATTTTTTCAACTGTCTTTTGTTTGATGGATGCTCACTAAATTTTTGTCCTTGATACCATTATAATTAATCAGGTTGAAATCTGCATTATTCTCTTTAATTTTGCTTATGGTCTTCAGTGTTTCTTTTTCCACTTGTTCAGTCTTCAGATTACACTGACAAAGCAGCGAGGTGTTGCAATGGATAGAGAGATCTAGAGTCTAGTAGAACTGAGATCAAATCCAGCTTCAGACACTCGAAAGCTGTGTGACCCAGGGCAAGTCACTTAATTCAAATCTTCCTCAGTTTCTTAATCTATAAAAAGGGGAAAATAGCATCACTGGGCTGTAGTGAGAATCAAATGAGATAATCTCCATAAAGTTCTTTGGAAACCTAAAAGCACTCTGTGAATGCTAGCAATTATTATTAGCTACATCTTATTAATATGTTTAATTGCTATTTAATTCTTAATTATGTTTATTTGTATTCATCACATTCATCATTTCATACATCATGGTAATACTTCATTAAATTCATGAGCTACATTTTGTTCAGCCAAATAGACATTTATTTTGTTTTCAATTCTTTGCAGTCACAAAAAGTGTTGCTATAAATACTTTCATATATATGAGGACTTTGGGCCCCTAGCACTTTGAGTGAAAAAATTACAGATAAGATTGCATTCTATGTGTACTTTCAATATACAGTGACATGCACATGGGTAATTTTACTTCAAGACAGTTTGTGATCAGTCTCATAAAATATACAAATTGTTATGCTAAGTCAAAAGAAAAATCACTGTCATCCAAGGGGATGGGGTATGTCAGGGAACACTTCAGAGAAGAGATAACTCTGGAACAAGGAGCTGAAAAATGGGTAGAATTTTGATAGCTGGAAGAAACATGGTGGAGAATATTACTGGCAGAGGAAACAGGACCAACAAAGGTATAAGAAAACAAAATGTATGTTTTGGGAGTAGTGAGTAATCTAGATGAGCTAATTTTTAAAAAAATAATTAATTATTATTATTTTTTTTTTTTGGCTGTAGGTGACTAGTAGGGGACACATCTGGAAAAGTAAGTTGGGCCAAATTGTGAAGGGTCTTAAATTGCGGATATGGAATCTAGGCCTTATTCTATAGGAAATGGGGAATCATTGAAAGTTTTTGAGCATGAGAGTGACCCAAGCACAACAACATTTTAGGAAGATTACCCTGGCAGCTCTGTGTATAATAGAATGTGTCAGGGAGAGATTGCAGGCAGGGAGACCAGTCAGGCGGTCTTTTCAATAGTCCAGGAAAGCAATAATAAATGCGTGAACTAGGGTGATGGCAGGGGACCAGGACAAAGGGAGAGAGCTTATGGAGGGAAAATCAACAGGGCATGGCAGCTGATTGGGTGTAGAGGGTTGAGTGAGGAATAAAAGCTGACTCCAAATTTTCAAGCTTGACTTACTGTAAGAAGAGCATTACCACTGAGAGAGATAGAACCGAAATAGTACAGTGTCAGGGAAGCTCGGGGAGGGAGAAAGACAGTTCACAGTGTCAAATGGTGCAGAGAGTTTAAGGAAGATGAAACCTGACAAAAGATCATTACGTTTGGTGACCAAGAGATCACTGGGTGATTTTCAAGAGAGCAATTTCAATAGATTGGCGTAGATTAAATTCAGATAACAAGGGTTTAATTGAGGGAATTTAGATGTATTTAGTAATTTTGATTTACTTGAGGGAATGTAGGTGTGTGAGTCAGTCAGTTAATAGACTTTATTAAGCACCTAATGTGTTCCAGGCACTGTACTTTGTCTGTGTGTATGGAGGGGGGGGGGGAAGGGCACAGAGTATGTGCTTAATAAATGCCTATTGATTGATTGTGTGTTAGAATAGGAAAAACCTGGACAGATTATTTATAGGCGCAAAAGAAGGAGTCAGAGGGAAAGGCACTTTGGAAGTTGCAGGAAATAGAGTGGATAATGAGTAAATCAAGGTCTAGGAGGATGCGGGCCAGGGAAGGCTTAAAACAGGTGGAATCATCTCCTCACTCCCTCCAATACCCCATACATCATAATACTCTTTCACCTCTAGTCCTGTTCTATTGACAATTAATCGTGTCAGACAATTAATTGTCTATTCACGGTTGTTCACTTGATGACCATTTTTTTGTCACTAACCAAACCAGGCTGTCCTTTGTCACTAATCTATTCATTCACCAAATATTTATAAACTATCCAAGTTCATTGTTATTCTTGGCTCTGAAAGATAAATGAGAGGCAATCCCTATCAGAATGGGAAACAGAATCTAGGTTCAAATCTTTGATATGCTACTTACTTCCCTGTGTAATCTTGCATAAGACACAGATCTTCCATCTACCTTTTTTTAAGAGCTTTTCCAAGATCTTTTTTTTTCAGGAACACTGGTTTCGACTCTTGCTTCCCCAGCCTGATATTTTTGTGTCCAGTGCCAAGACCACATTTAGCTCTACTGAATTCCATCTTATTAGATTCATCCAAATGCTCCAGCTTGTTGAATCTCTTTGCATATTGATTTTGTCATTTACTGTAATAGCTATCCTTCTAAATTTTGTGTCATTTGAAAATTCAAGGAGTCTACCATTAAAGCCTTTTTTTATCCTAGTCATTGATCAGCATGTTATGTAACCCAGGACCAAGCATAGATCCCTAGTGTACTCCAATGGAGACCTCTTATCTTGTTGAAATTTAACCATTAACGATCATGTTTTGAATCTGGACATACAAACAATTCTGAGTCTATCTGATTACATTTCCATCTAGTCCATATATATATCAATACTCTCCACAAGAACAATATGAGAATTTTTATAAAAGATTTTACTAAAATCTAGCAAAATTTTATTCATAGAATTTTCTTCATCTACTGGGTTAGTAATTATCCTATCAAGAAGGTGTAACACTGACTACCCTGGCCCTCACTGCTTGGAAAGAGAAATAGATTACATTTCATCCAAGGACCCCTTAAGTGGTTTGGGGTCTGCTGCCTTAAAGGGGCTCTCTGTCAATGACTCCAGTCCCTATTTTTGATGTTCCACCACTTTGAAGGTGGGAATTGGGGCAGAATGGTGATGGCAGAAATCCCCTGCAAAAGGAAATGAGATTTGTCTAAATTGATCAGTTCGTTCTATTCTGCATCTGCTATCTGAGGTCTAGCCCAATTTTTTTTTTCAACTCCACAGATATCCTTCCTGGTAAAGCTCATTACCTTTAACCTCATCACCATGCTTCTAACTAAAGCCTTGACTGATATTACCTTCCTTAACCTCCTTCGCCTTCTTGCTGAAGGGCTGGAGGGCGAAATACCAAACTCCTCCCAATGCTTTCCTTTACAGAGGGCAGAAACTGGACTTTTGGGCTAATTCTACTTTGCTTTGGTTGTTCTGCATAGTTTTTTTCAACTCTACAGAACAAGGTGCCCCCCCTCCAGGAACTCCCAGAAGAATGCACCCTTTTCTCCCCTCACCAACACCAGGACCATTTCTGCCTCCTTTTGTACGTTGTCCCCTCCATTAAATTGTACGCTCCTTGAGGACAGGAACTTTCTTTTTATTAATTGTATCAACAGTGTTTAGCACAGTACCTGGCACATAGGTAATTAACAAATATTTATTAAGATAACTAATCACATTTATTAGATTGAATGGTTGGATGATTATTGATGAAGTTGTGATGATGATGAAGTTATAATGGTTCTTTGTAACCACCATATCCTTTTTTATTTGCTGACCATTTCTTTTATGACCCGTTCTAGATCTTCCCAGGAACCAAAGACAAGTTCACTGTTCTACATTTATACACTCTAGGATCTTTGCTTATTGAAAACTAGACTCTTATTAGTCATTTTTGTTGTATCATTTCTAAACATATTCTTTTACCTTTTCAATGAAAAGAGAAACAAAGAAATAAAGGAGCAGCTATTTTCTCTCTGTGGTTTGAGCCATCCACTCCAAGCAAAGGGGAATAGTTCCAGTCTTTCTTTGGTTCTTTTTGCTTATGATTTATTTTTTAAAATTGTTGTTTCCGCTGCTGTTGTTGTCCTTACTTTTGTCACCAACCAGAGTTCATGCTGAACTTTAATTTTCCTGATAATATTTTTATAGATCATCTTACGCTCATTCTCTGTTATTTGACTATTTCCTATTTTCTGAGTCCATATTAAAAAAAATAATGTGAACAGCAAATTCACCCATTTGCCTGAATGTAAGATATATGAAGGGAATAATGTGAAAACATTTTGAAAGCACAGGTAAGAACCAATTTGTGAAAGATTTTAAGAGGCCAAACAGCTAAGTTTGTATTTTATCCAACAAGGACTAGAGAGTCATTGAAGTCTATTGACTAGGGAGTGACATGGTTAGAATCCTGCTTTAGTAATACCAATTTGGTATTTGTGTAAAGCATAGGCAGATGGGAAAAGGATTTGAGACAGAGAGATCAATTTAAAAGTTATTGCAGAAATGCAGGAAAGATATATCTGAAGTATGTTGGAGACTATGTGAGTAGACAAAAGGAGAAGGACTGGAGAAATGTCATTGATGTAGAATTTACAGGACTTGTCAAATGACTGGACATTGATCGTGAGGGAGAGGAAAAAAGCACATGTGACTGAAAACTGGGTAATAGGAAGGGAAATTAGTGCAATGAGATAATATTTGTAAAATGCTAAGTACATTCCTAGCACATAGTAGGTGCTCAATTCCTTTTTTCTTACCAGAAATGGGGAAGTTGGAAAGATGGGCACATTTATTTGAAGAAAGATAATGAACATAGTGAGTTTGAGTTGCCCAAAAGGACATCCATTTGAAGATGTTGAACAAGAATTTATTTATTGGGGACTGTAGCTCAGGAAAAGGTTAGATCCAAATGCATGTAAATGTGTGTGTGTGCACACGTATGTGTGCACATTTACACATACAAAAAACACAGATATGTATATATAGATGAATTATAATAGATATACTTGTATAAATATGGTAGTGAAAGTCATGGGGCTGATGATAGCACAAGAAAGAAAGTGTAGAGAAAGACAAGAGGATTGCCTAGGAAAAAAGCTTTAGGAGATACTTGTTGGGTATAGAATTCTGAGATTCAGGTTCTCTTTATGTAAGAGAGAGAAAAAGTGACAGATAGAGATAGAGAGAGACATACAGAGAGAGACAGATAGAGAGACAGAGACAGAGAGAGAGAGAAAGGGACTTGAGCTAGATTACCTTGAAGACACGTTTCAGCCCTATCTATGATCTATAGGTTAGGCTTCATGATTAAATTGATTTTTTTTTGTTAGGAATGACATATATTTTAAATATGTGGCTACAAATTGGCCTTAAGTGATTTTCCAAAGAGAAGTTCCAAAGAATAATTTGAGCAATAGTAGGTAGCTCCATTACAATAAGAAAACATCATACCAAATTGCTGGACAACATCATTTATTTTGCTGTGTATATTCTGTTGTATTTGTTAAAGAAAAAATAATTTATTACATAAAAATTTTACATCCTGTATTTCTATTCTTTTTTGTTTGTTTGTTTTGGATTGTTTTGGTTTTGTTTGTCCCTGGGCTGAATCATCAAAATAATATCATGTAGTAAGAGAATAATCTGGGTAAATGTCCAAAGGTTCATGGTAAACCTGCCCTCTGATTAGTCAGAAAGCTCTTGCCCACATGTATACAAGTGACCAGTTAGTCAGGCAGAAGCAAAGGGACAAAGAAAGATGAGAGCAAAGATGGGTCTTGCTCCATCAACAATTGTTGCTTGTTGGCCTTTTTTAGGTATACTATGTAGGTGGGGAAGAGAATTATATTTTTAAAAGCAGACAGTATACTTGGCGATGCTTCTGTCATCTACCATCCATTATATACTATCTGTCTGTAATGTTTAATTATACTTCTTAGTAACTCATTCAGCTGTTTTTTCATCTCTTTTGATGAGTAACAGCCTCCCCTATAAAAATGAGCAGTTTAAAAATTTTTTCTTTTCACAAAGTAGCCATTAATGACCTCTTTATAACTGGTACAATTCCCCCAAATTTTCAAGTTCAGACTGTTCTGTTATCTCATCAACCCTCTGTTCAGCTTACATTCCATGGCTAACTGTTCTCTGTAAATCCAATTTTTGAGTATGTTCTTAGAAAGAGATTCTGTTCTCAACTTTCCAATCACCTTGCTAATAATATCTCTCTGATTATTTCCAACCTAATTTCCATCTCAGACACAGCTACGAAATGCTCTCTTCCACTTAGGTGAAGATCTCTTGAGTCTTATTAGTTAATGATCAGAGCTCCTTTATATTCTTCATTATTTTACATTTTAGTACCGTATTTGACAATATTGAACATAATGTTTTATAAAATAGCCATCAACCACCTATCCATGTTACTTAGCTTTTGCATCTTTAGAGTAGTTTTCTTTTTTACTACATCTCTGTCTATACTATGATTCTTTCTACTATGTATATAGACAAGCACATTTTTTAGTAATTATATCTGACTTCAATGCTTTAAAATAATCAAAATATTTTTACAAATGAAGATCTTACTTGATCCTTACAGCAAATCTGTGGGGTAGTTAGGCAATCAATCAATGAACACTTATTAAGTGCCTACTATGTGCCAGGCTAAGTATTGGGCTTGCTAAATCAAGCAAGCTCTGATTAATTTGTTTCCTTTTTTTAACAGATGATGAAATTCGGTTTAAGCTATGTGCCAGGTTTACGTGGTATGTTGCAACTGTAGATAGCTCTAGAATTCAAGTCCTCTGCCTCTAGTTCTATTATTTTAATTGCCCTAGAGTTAAGAATGTTAGAATTGCCATCAATATATTGTCTATACCAACCATAATTTTCATAATATCTTTGTGAAGTGTTTTTCAGTTTGTGAAGCATTTTCATATCTACTATTCAGAAGCCCCATATCACATATTATTCAAGAACATCATGTTTAGTCAATCGGTCAAAAAAGTATTTATAAGTACTTGGATTATAGAGACAAAGAGAAATAGACCCTACTCTCATGTAGTTTATATTCTATGGGAAGGGGGTGAGACAACATGCATATATAAATGTATGTAAACACTGGAGAAATCAGAAAAGTCTTTCTATAACAGGTGGTGCTGGAGCTAAGCTTAAGAAAAGTAGGAATTATAAGACGCAAAATGAGAAGGGAAGACACTCCAGGCATGATAAGCAGCCTTTCTCTCTTAATTCTAGCATCTTTTCTTTCAATTATTTCCCATTTCATCCTGTATATAATTGGTTGATGAATATTTGTTTCCTTGTTATCTCCATTAGATTGTTATGGATTGCAAGCTCCTGGAAGGCAGAGATTTTCTTTTGTTTCTTTTTGTATCCCTAATGATTAGCACAATGCCTGGTCATAGTATGAACATAATAATTGTTCATTAACTGATTATGGAAGTTTAAGAGATGGGAGATGGAATGTAGCATATAAAGAACGGCAGGAAGGCCAATCTGACAGAACTGCAGAGGTTGGAAAGGAAGGTTGGATCCATGTTGTGAAGTATTTTAAATGTCAAGCAAAAGAGTTTCTATTTGATTTTAGAAGTAACAAGCAGACAGTGGAGTTGGGTTGAGTAGAAGAGTGAAGAAAATATTATCAAATATCCCTCCTTCAATATTGAAAAGGATCCTGTATACCTTTTGAGAATCCATACTTCCCCAGGACATGATCTTCCTGCAGGAACCTCCAATAGTATGTCCTTTCAGGTGCTTTGAACAGGATGGGAACATATATTTCACTGAAAAAAATTATAGTCATAAGAACGCAAAAGAATTTTGACATTGTTGTGATAATATTAAATTTTTAGTCAGCTTCTGTTTAGTGTACTTCATGCAATGTATAATATGTTGAATTTTTTTATTTCATAATGGAATTACAATATGTGCTTTTGCAATAATAGTCTTAGAATGTGTAACATCCAAACTCTATTCTTCATTTATATGCATTTTAATCTTCATAGGCCAAGCTACCCTATCCTCAGTCATTTCTCCTTCCATCCAGAATTCAAAATATGAACCTTTGAGTGAGATGTGTAAATACTGTTGCTTTCAAGCACTTTCTGCATTCTGCTTAGTCTCTGGTTACAAGCATCACAAAACTTAATGGTATGTTGTTGGGCTTAGATTAAATTTCATTTTACCACCAAAATAATTTGAATTTAAAATGCATGTATGCTTTAGGAGAAGATACATCTTTTTAAATAAAACAAAGCATTTCAGGTCATAAAAATTTCATTGCATTAAGAAAATTTGCATTACTCTCACCTATAGGTATGAATGCAATCCTGCTCAATCTCATTCTCTGAAGCCCTTCCCACTTCTTTCTGTCATTCCCCCATATTCTTTTGCTAAGAAAAACTTAGTATTTACTGACAGGAAATACTCAGCTTGTTCCCTTACATTCAAATGCACATGAAAAGCAACCAAGAGGAACCTAAAAGGTGAGCTAGGGAATATTAAAGTTTTCTGACTTCTTGTTAGAGTTCATTTAGGTCGGCTGGATGATTTTTATTATATTTACCTTTATTTCTTTTATGTCCTTGGAAGAAATAGACTAGTGCTTATTTTCTTGGGTTTGGGGTCCCCAGTTAGTAGGTGGGGATTTACTGGTAAATATTGAAGCATCACTTGGCAAATTTTGAAATCTGTCGCTGTCACAATACACTGCCCTCTGCTCCAACCTCTTTCTATGACTTGTTGAATTTCCTGAATAGGGAAAAGGCAGCTGTGTCCCTTCTTCACTATTTCTACAAACTTTACCGATCATACTTCTGTAAATGCCTATCTAGGAACTTTAATCTCAGTGCAACATTTTCTCTCCTCTTCTTCCTTACAGAAAAAAAAAAAAAAAAGATCAAATATGATGGAGCAAATCTCTCTCTCTCTCTCTCTCTCTCTCTCTCTCTCTGTCACACACACACACACACACACACTCCACCCCTGACACACACACACACACGCACATACACCAGTTTAAGGCAAATGAAATGTTTATAAAATAGGAAGGCTTTGGGCAAATGAAAATTGACTTCTCATAACACCTTTGGAGCCTCATACATCCTATCTTCCACACCCCCTGAATTCATGTGCGTGAGTTACAACATGACTACCCATCATAAATCCAAATTTATTTATTATAAGTCCATATTTACCACCCATTCAAGAATCTGGTAGCTGTTAGGACATTTTCCAGAAAAAAAAAAAGATTTTTTCCTCAATGAGTGCCTAGTTCAGTCTACTGCCCTAGTACTAGGAAAATTTAACATATATGTTGATACACCCTCAAATACAGTAACCTGCCAGTTTCTCGACTTATTTATTTCCCATGAACTGCTATTCCAACCTACTGCAGCTGTACACAGAGATGGGCACATCCTTCATCTTGGCATCGGTGTTAAGTATTCCATTTCCATGTTCTCGAATTGTGAAATTTCCTTATATGATCACAATGTATTGTCATTCCACTCTTCCCTCTGCCTTGGGACCCCAGTCCCTGTTCTTTGTCCTCACTGTGACCTCAGATCTTGTGCTGCCAAGACTGAGCTGCCAAGACTAAGCCAAGACTAACCCATCATGTCTCTACTGCTATTCATGTGCTAATGAATGAAGCTGGAAAAAAATCATGAAACTACACTGACTACATCCAGAACAAATTCATGCCATATAATCTCAGCAGGGTCCTCACTGAAGAAAGGCAGACTTTTCAGATATCCCCATTCTATTCACTATCCCACTCAGCATAGTGTCTGTGCCAACCTATTTCATCCTTCATCAAAATTCCCATGCCTTCATCCCATTATTTTTTATTTGAGAACCTTGTTGCATATTGCTGAAAATAATTGAGACCATTTGTGAGAGTTCCCCTTTTTCTCTCCTCCTCATTTTATACCAGATTTTTATATCTGTTATATATATATATATGTGTGTGTGTGTGTGTGTGTGTGTATGTATATATATACAACATTTTATATCAGATACATTATGCTACTATTTTCTCCTTCACATCTGTCTAAAATGCAGATGTGGCCTTCTTATTGCCAAGGCAGTGAGTAAAGAACTCTTTATATCCACAAGTGATCCTATTCTACCTCATCTTCTCTAACAGATTGACCATTTTATTATGTCTACTGTCTCTCTAATCTTTAATTTTCAACTTGTCTACTAGTTTCTTCCATACTACTTACAAATATCTTCTTCATTCTCCAAAAACATTTAATTGATCTGTCCATTTTACTATCATTCCACATATTTCCTCTTTTGTGGCTAAACTTCTTGAGAAGATCATCTACCATCAGTACCTTCACCTTCTTTCCTTTCACTCTTTTAATGCTCTGTAATCTGGCTTCTGCAGCATCATTCATCTGAAACAGTTTTCTTTCAAATTTACCAATGATCCCTTGACAAATCTAATGATCTTTTCTCAGTCTTCATCCTTCTTCAGTTCTCTGTAGCAACTGACACTGTCAATCACTCTCTTATTCTTGATATTCTTTTCTCTCTAGGTTTTTATGACACCATTTTGTCCTCTTTCTCTGTCTGTCTACCTGTCTGATTATTCCTTCTTAGTCTCTTTTAATAGATCTTCATCCATATCATGCCCACTAACATTTAAGTGTTCTCCAAATATCTTGTCCTGTGACTTTTCTTATCTCTCTATAATTTCACTCATTGGTCTCATCAACTCCCATGGATTCAGTTATTATCACTAGGAAGATGATTCCTTAGATCTTCATGTCTAGCTGTAATTGCTGTCCCAAATATCAATCTCACATTTTCAACTGCCTATTGGGCATCTTGAACTATACTAAAATATTTGACTGAAACTTAAAATACCAAAAAAAACTGAACTCATTATCTTTCCTTCCAAGCTTTGCCTTCTTTCTAGTATTCTCATTACTGTTCAGGGTATCACCATTATTCCAGTCAGCCAGGTTTCTTAACCTAGGTATTATACTCAATCCTCACTCTCTCATCCCCTCTTCCATATCTTATGGAAGATATCATAACATATCTCTTGCCAAATCTGGTTGATTCTATCTTTGTACGAGTTGTCATATACTACCCTCTTCTTTCCTCTGATACTTTCACCATCCTGATTAAGTCCCTGATAATCTTATGCTCAGGCTATTTTAGTAGTCTTCTGATTAGTCTCAAAATCTGTCCCTGCTGCAGTCCATCCTCTACTCAACTTTACATTGATCTTGCCAAAATACAATTTTAATCATATCACCTATCCTCCCACTCAGTAAAATCCAGCAGCTCCTTATCACTTCTAGAATAAACTACAAATTTCTGTGTTTGGCATTTAAAACCCTTCATAACCTATCCCTATCCAGCTAGGTGGTAAAATAGATTGCTAGGCCTAGAGTCAGGAAGAACTGACTGGTGAGGAAATTAAGGCCAAAACAGGTTAGATCCCTTGCCCAAGATCACATAGGCTTTAAGGGGAAAGATGTGGAATTTGATAGAAGGTCTTCTAGCTCCAAATTGTATCATGCTGTGTAAGAAGTCTCTGAATGTGGAAGGAAAATGTTTTAAGAGAACAAGAAAAATAATGAAAAAAGAATTCCAAGAGCAATGAATCACTTGGGAAGAGAGTAACTTTGGAACTTGATAAATTGATTAAATAATCCCTAAATCTTATTCAATGAATCTCAGCAATAAGATAGGTATATGTCTATGTTTGCAGATTGGTGTAGCATCATCATAGAGGGCAGTTTATCATAGATGTTGTGTTTTCAAGACACAGATTCTGAAGAATTGAAGATGAGATGAAGGACAATGGAAGATCATCTTACTGTGTTTTCCCAGTGAACACTAGCTAAGCCTGGAGCTCCACTCCCCAAATATCCAGTTAATAACTGGGCTGCTGAAGTCTTAGGAACAAAAAAAGGGGCTCTAGAGAACAAAGCATGGTACATGATCATATGGGAAGTCCTTTGTTTCTCTCTCTCAGAACCCTTTACAAACAACTGCTTGGTACATTTCCATGCTTTTACCTTCTGCCTGTACTAGAATCCAACTACGTTGGCCTACTTATTGGTACTTGCACATGACACTCTTTTTTCCATATCAAGCCTTTGCCTGAGCTCTGCCCCCTTCCTGGAATGCTTTTTCCCACTCATCTTGGCCTCTCAGCATCTCTCTTACTTCAGGAATCAGCTCAAATCTCATCATCTGCAGGAAGATGGACAGGAAGAAGAATCCTGGGCCTCTCTCTTTTCTTCTTCCCTCAGAGATGAAGTTACACCTTCTCTGCATATGTCTTGTGTCTACATAGTTATTTGCATTTTGTCTCTCCCATTAGAATGTGAGTTGCTTGAGGACAGTGCCTGTCTTTTGACCTTTCTTGTATCCTTGCATCTTGAGGCACAGAGTCTATAGCATCCACTTAATGAATGTTTATTACTGTGTTTGTGGGACAGGGCCTTCAAAACCCACAACTCTTACTAGTTGTATGACCCTGAGCAAGCCACTCAATCTCTCCTGTTTCTTCATCTCTAAAATAAGAGGCCTGAGCTGGATAACTTTTAAGATCCCTTCTAGCTCTAAATCTATGCTCCAATAATCCTAAGAATCCAGAGACAGTTACTAGAAGGCAAACAGTGTTTGCTTTTAATTTGATAGGTTAGAATGAAGGCACAAGAAGAATCCAAAGTAGTGCTTATGTCAGGGGTAGACAAATGAGTATGAGAGGGGTCTGGGGCAGGGGTGATTAAAACAAAACATGTTCAAGAAGCAGAGAACTCTTGACATGACAGCACTGTATATAGAGGCTGCACTGACTCCACCTCCCCCACTTCAATTTCATATTGTGCAGCTGGGAGTTAGGAGCTGGGAGCTTGGACAGAGTGGACCTGAGTAGGCAGATAAATGAGAGTATGAGTCTGATATGTCCCGGCACAGAGCTCTGAAGATGAAATTGAAAATATTGACCCTGATCTGGGGAGTGAAGGGGAACAAACCACTGCACAGTCAGTTCTAAAGGAAAGTGAGGCAAAGATAATGTGGTTAAGGCAGCAGACCGAGAAGATGATTTTGATAGCAGCATTTAGAACTTGAAGAGCTGTTCTGAAAGGAGTAAGACTAGAGAGAAGAAGGCTGCCTGGGTATAATCAGAAGCAGAATAAAGGATTTAATTATGAAGCTGGTGTGGGTAAGGGTGAGGTGGGAAATACTGTGAAGTGATAGCTTTGCTTTTCTTTGTATGGTGGGAATAGCATGTAGGTGGCTTTGTATGATGATATGTCTGTAATATAAAACATTTAGGATAAAAACTTGCCTACTAGGGAAAGTGAGTCATGATATATCATTCTGAATGGAGCCTTATATAGTAAATGTGAAAGATGGATGGCAGCTGGATGGGCTAGCTCCCAAAGTATTTGGAATAGGAAGCAGCTACGTGGCCCAGGGAAGAGTCATGAAAACCTGATTCCAAATCGTTTCATTCCTTTATTTCTAACTGTTTGCATGCTTGCTAGATACTCTATTTTGACATCCCACCAGCACCTTAAATTCAGCAAAAACTTAGCTAAAGTTCTATCTTTTACATTAAGCTGTTTCCACCTTCTAAGAGCTATTTTAGCAAAAAAACGAAGTCTAAAAATAGCTTCTTAGAAATTTTGCATCTATTCTATATACACACTGTCTTCCCTGTCAGAATGTAAGCTTTTTGAGGGTAGGTATTATTTCACACTTTTGTGTTCTGAGCACATACCACAATGCTTGATACTACTACTGCAGGTACTTAGTACTTATTGATTTGACTCATTAAATGAGTCAAGATCAATCGCATATTCTGTCTCCCCAAACTAACTTATCCACTTGACTTCTCTTTTTTTGCATAATGGAATTATCATTCTTCTAACCACACAAAGTCAAGACATGAATTATTTGACTCCTGCCTCTCTTTCATGTCCAGTGCTATGAAGAAATATAGTAGAGTGGGGAAAACAAAATGAGATTTAGAATCAAAAGCCTACTTCTGAGGCAACCTACCTATGTGGTGCTAGGCAGGTCATCAACCACCCTAAGACTCTGTTTCATCATCTATAAAATGAGGGAGTTGAACTAGAATTTTCCTACTAACCCTAAATCCTAGAATGATCTGAACCCTACTTATCCAATCCTATAACCTAAAACTTATGAACAAATTACTTACCAAGTCCTATTCAATCTATCTTCACAACACTTCTCTTCTTTCCATTCCTGCTATACTATTATTCCATTTCAGGCTTTATATTTTTTAAATTCATGTTGAACGTCTTGTAATATTTTCATATGGTGTAACCTAGGGCATTGTCTCTTTCCTCTCCAACCTAGTCTGTGCATGTGCTTAGCTGAACTCTCTAAGCCAGTGCTTTGGCTCTGCTCAAAAACCTGTAAAAGTTCTTCATTGATTAATAAATATGATCTGAATTCTGTATTGTGTTATTCAAAATCTACCACTCATTGTATCAGCTAAAAGTAACAAGCTACTAAGTCTGATCCACTTATTTTAAAGAGGAGAAAACTAAGACCTGTCAGGAGTTAGCACTTAGCTCGAGCCTGAATGATAAATTTGGTAGATAGAGATAGGGTGAGGGCATCTCAGGTCTGGAGAATGTTATCAGGCAAGAAGATTTAAGTAGTGAAGCATACGATGTCTTTGAAGAAGGCAGTTTGGCTGAAGCATAAAGAAAGATGGGGGTTGTGGGAAAGGCAACAGCATGAGGCTAAAACAATGAAGTCAGCTAGGTGGTCTACTATATAGAATACTGGGCTTGAAGTCAGGGAGATCTGAGTTCAAATCATACCCCAGACATTTACTAGCTATGTGACAATGAGCAAATTGCTTAAATTTTCTGGATCTTGTCAAATGATGGAGCTAGACTCTGTTACCTCTTCGATCACTTCCAGCTCTAAATCTGTATAATTCTATCATCCTTATAGAAATTTTCATGACTCCAATCTTCATCTGAACCAAAGCTCTTTGTAAAATAGCTATAGTGTTAATTATTTTATGTACAAACATACATACACATACACACACACACACACACATGATCGTGTACTTAATGCAGCCTTTGATGGTGAGATGCAACAAAGTATGGATCAGTTCTCTGCTGCTTGTGCTAATTTTGGCCTAACAATTAACACTAAGAAAACACAGGTGCTCCAACAGCCACCACCACACCATCCATATGTGGAACCATCGATTACAGCAAATGGAGAAGTTTTTAATGCTGTGGATAAGTGCATTTACCTTGGGAATGTACATTCCAGGGATGTACACATTGATAATGAGGTTGGTGCGCACATTGCCAGAGCAAGCTCAGTGTTTGGGAGGCTCTGAAGGAAAGTTTGGGAGAGAAGAGGTATCAGACTGACAACCAAACAATGACTACAGAGCCATTGTGCTGACCTCATTGTCGTATGCCTGTGAAACCTGGACAGTATACGAGCACCATGCTAGGAAACTGAATCATTCCATTTGAACTGTCTTAGGAAGATTTTAAAGATCACCTGGCAGGATAAGTGACCAGACACTGATGTCCTTTCTTGAACAAAACTGCCAAGCATTCAAACTCTTTTTTGGAGAATGCAACTCCGAGGGACTGGCCATGTTGTTCACATGCAAAATGTATGCTTGCCACAAAAGACGATTTTATGAGAACTGACACAGGGTAAGCATTCACATGGTGGTCAGAAGAAGCAATGCAAAGACTCTCTCAAGTTCTTTCTTAAGAACTTCGGAATTGATTGTGTGACATGAGAGACACTGGCACAGGACTGCTCAGCAAGGCATACCCATATCAGAGAAGATGCTGTGCTCTATGAGAAAAACAGAATTGAAACAGCTCAAAGGAAATGCAGGATGCACAAATTTAGAGAATCGACTTCAAATGATTTGTCCCCAACCTGTGGTACAACATTCTGAACTTGTATTGGTCTGATCGGTCACATTGTAACTTGACTCTATCTAGCGTAGTGATATTTGGTCTTCTTTGAGAACAAAGGACAATAATGAACCAACCATACATGTACACACATGTGTGTGTATATACATATATGTACACATATAAAATCAGCACCAAAAGCATACATATTTATTGTTCAGTCATTTAAATTGTGTCTGACTCTTTGTGACCCCATTTGGGTTTTTTTTTGGCAAGGATGCTGGAGTGATTTGCCGTTTCCTTCTCCAGCTCGTTTTGCAGATGAGGAAATGAGGTAGTGACTTGTCCAAGGTCATGCTATCAAGTGTCTGAGGTCAGATATCTATCTATTCTATCTTTCTATCTATCTATCTATCTATCTATCTATCTATCTATCTATCTATCTATCTATCTATCTATCTATCTATCTATTCTATCTTTCTGTCTATCTATCTATCTATCTATCATCTATCTATCTTTCTACATATATATGATATATATACATATATAATGTGTATATGTGTATATACATACATACACACATATATATGCACACATATTTTTAGTGTAGTATTTGCTTTGTCTTCTACTAGATCATATTTTAAGAGCAGAGATCAAATCCTTTGCTATCTCTCCAAGTACCCAATTGGCATAGTGCTTTGGAAAAGGAAGGTACAAAATAAATGTTTGTGGAATGAATGAATGAATGAATGAATGAATGAAAAGAGATCTACTTTAGGAGTCCAAAATGCCACTGAAGTACATTATTGGGAAAACTGTAGTATAATTTAATTGTAATATAATTGACAGCAGGGGGGGAGTAAGGTGGAGAAATGTAAGCAGTTATTCTGGTTGTGCTGAGATTAAATGGCTGGAAAGCCATCCAGTTTGAAATAATTGAATAAAGACAAGTATATGCAAATAGTTTGATAAGGCAGGACTGTAAAGATGGAAATTGAGCCCACAAAAGGTAGTTTCTACAGGGAGCCAGGTAGCTAAGGCAAATAGAGGAGTCAAGTCAGAGCCCAAATACCTTTAGGAGTCCTTACATGGGAGATTTTTTGGTTATATTTACTAATCTTTATAAATTTGGACTGGTTAGATTGAAAAAGCTTCTAATGTTATTACATAT
This sequence comes from Bettongia penicillata ogilbyi, assembly GCA_023548195.1. Lineage (NCBI taxonomy): Eukaryota > Metazoa > Chordata > Mammalia > Diprotodontia > Potoroidae > Bettongia > Bettongia penicillata. The sequence continues at coordinate 416,207 of JAJHZJ010000937.1, read as the reverse complement.
CATAAAGAAGAAAACATGCAAACCTTACCAAGGATAAAATGTGTCCATAATTTACCAATAGGAGAAACTGCCTGCGCTGCTAAACAAGTGTGACTAAGTTTAACCATCTCTCCCAATATCCTCTTTTCTCTAAGGAGTCCAGTTGGTCACTGGGTCAACCAAGAACTGCCACCTCTTCAAATAGTTTTCCTCTTTTATTGAGGGGTCACCCACCTAGACCTGGATGAGTGAAGGCAGAGTTAGTCTTTTCCTTTTTTCCTTGGTTGTGTCACGTACCTATTCAAGTGGAATCCCCAGTTAGAGTGATCCCTGAGGCCAAGAGACTTCTATTAAACTGCAAGTAGAATTGGTCAGCTCTTTGCTCCTGGGAAAATCTTACTACTGTGACTAATAAGTATTTCAGAAGAAATAAATGAGCATGCCATTCATCCTATGATTACGGGATGTGCTAGAAGTGACTTACAGGTCAGCAGGACCTTTGCCCTAGCCTTCCCAGGTACCAAGCCACTTTCCTAAATAATGCAAATTGTCCTGTGATAGGAGACTAAATCCTTTTCCTCCCAATATTACAGCCACTATGATGAAGAATTAAAATACAGTTATAAAGAAGGTAATATTGGTCATGGGAGAAAGAAAAGCAGGCAATTGTGTGTGTGTGTGTGTATGTGTGTGTGTGTATTTGCCCCATGAGTCTTTAGTTTTCTTGTCCAATGAGTATGTATATACGTTTTTTTTACTATTTCTCTAGCAGCCATAAATAATAAAGACTCAAAAGAATTTAGTACCTATCTATGTAGTCAGAGTTTTATGCAAGTGTCTTTTCTTTCATATTCACTTTATGAAATACTTTCATATTAATTTTATAAAATACTTTATGAAAGTATTCTTTCTTTCACCTACACAAAATACCACTTACTTTTTATATCATATGATCAACCTTAGTGGGCTGTGTTCTTATTACATAAAATTTGACTAAAATTTTTAAAGGTTGTACAAGATCATTAGCATCATCATCCAGAATTTAATTCAATACAATTGAATCAGCACTGATTAAGTGCTTACTACAGTGTTGCTGATAGAGATATAAAGATACAAGTTTGCATTTATAAGGAGCAGGATTAAAAAAGGAGAGGAGCCACTTTAAAATCATGTATCAAATCAATAGGGTCACCCAAAGAATCCCAGGAATAAAAGAGAAGGGCAGCTTGGAAGACAGTATTTGGGAGAAGATTAATACAGAGGAAAAAAATGACAACATCCCCAGGATATACTAGAAAAAAAGAATAAATTGGAAAGTAGTGGGAAAATAGATCAGGTCATTATAATGTGATAAATGTATAATATGGCAGTGATAATGAGGGTGGGGTGTGGCAGAGTGGAAACTACAGGTACCTGATGCAGTAAATAGTTACACTGTAGCTATTTAAGAAAAATTGCTTGGAAAACTAGATTGCTAGATCACAATAATATTTTGGGATCCACCCTCACTATACTATAATAAAATGATTTTAGCAATGAAGAGCAGTCTAAATAAATTCATGCGTATGTCTTAAAAACTGAAAGGAAAAGGAATATCTATATCTTATTTAAGAAGAGGAGGGGCATTTTCGCAACTTAGCATATTAAAAAACAGTTTGAGACCAACTGATTTTGATGATATGACAAAATATCCTTAAAATTAAAAGAAAAGAAACATATTGGAGGGAAAATTTTCTAAAAAGCAGGGTATACTCTATGCTTGGAAAAAAATTTGATACCTATCTACTTACACACACATGCATGTATTACACACATATACACAGTTTGCATATACATATATGAATATGCATACATACATATACCTGTGTGTAATATATCTACATAAATATGCATGCATGTGTATTATGTTTGTATATATATATGTATATCCATGGGTTTTCATGTGTGTAGTTTCCATATCCATTTTTTTATGGACAAGTTTGCTATAAGTTATTGCATTTCCACACTGTACCTAAATCGAGTACATAGTTTCCACAATGTATTAGAACTTGATGAGTATTTCTAATGCTAAGGATCTGTTTCCACAGAAAGCAACAGTAAAATTAGATGAATAGCTAAGTACTATTGCTGCTACTACTACTACTGCTAATGATCACAAGGATCTAGATAAACCTTAAAGGTTTTGTAAAGTGATTTACAAATAGTATCTCATTTTATTCTTCCAACAACCATGGGAGGAAGGTGCTATTACTATACTCATTTTTTAAATGAAGAAATTGAGACAGAAAGTGATTAACTGATTTGTTTCGGGTCACACAGCTAGTATCTGAAGCTATTTTGACCATAGTGTTTTTCTGATTCGGAGTCCAGCCAATGCAATAATGCCCAACTCCTCAATAGTCAGAGAAATTAAAATTAACCTTAAGATTCCACCTTACATTCAAAAGACTGGCAAATATTATGAACACACACGTATAGCTACAAGTATATGGGTATGTGTATATATGTAAAGTTCATTTAAAATAATCCCCTGGTGAAACAAGTACTCTACTACGTCAATGGTAGCATTACAGATATTGTCAACAATTTGGAAAGCAATATGTCAGTATACAGTGAATCACAAAACTGATCAGACCTCTCCACCTAGTGATTTTATTGTCTGAACTCTACGTCTTCCCTATAAAAGAGTCAAGGTTGACTTTTGTCCTTCATTCTTATAGAGGACTAAAAAACATTAGTGTGTTGGTGTAAAAGTTCTGTATGTCTGACTGTGGCTGATCAGATCAATGTGAGATCATAAGGTTCTATAAGAAGTTGGGCACAAATAATCTATATGAATATAAGTCATAAGAATGAATGAAAGATCTAATACAAAAATGTTCATGATTGCTCTGTAATAAAACTTAAGAAGAAACCCAACTGTTCAAAAATTGAAAAACAGTTGAATAAATATTACTCTAGTAGAATATTATGTTATTGTAATCTCCCCTCATCCCCAAAAGAATGAAATGTATAATATGGAAAGTTGTAAGTGAGATGATGTAGTGGTAATGTAAATGGGAAGATCTTTCCCATTCATTAATAGGTCAATGTGACCTGCTTGGATCACATGGAAGCCTAAGTCACATGGTAGGAAGAGCTTGCTGAGTGGGTGGAACAGGAAGGGTGGAGCAAAGCTGGGAGGAAGTTGGTCAGGCTAGTCAGTGCTGGGAAGGACACAAGCAGGCAGGCATAGTTTAGGTTCCTGAGTATTTTGTTTGTTTGTTTGTTTGCTTTTTTGTGGGAAGGTCCCAGCAAGGGGTGTGAGACTTGGGAATGGCTTTGCCCCCTGTGGTGATAACCTGTATTGACTTCTTGGTTGCTATGACAAATTTGGCTTTCTGGTGTCTAAATAAGTGTTTTTTTTTTTTTTTTTTCTGCCTTCTGTACAGAAAGTCTGTTATATTTTGCAAATGAGAACTATGCCAGAGTATTCATAGTCAACACCAGTGCTGTGAATATTGTCTTGGTGATACAGATGACACAGTGAAATCTGCATAACCAGAACTTATGCATACATGTTATATACATATTTTTTATTTTTTGATGAAGAAAAAAACAAATAAAATTTAAATAATACAAAAAAGTTGGTATTTCAGTCAGCCTTAGAAAAAGATGCACTACATACATCCTACTTGCTTGTTTTTGCTAATTTTTCTTGTTTCCACCTTGTTTAAGAATAAGGAGTTTGGTTAAGATTTTGCACTTTGTGTATTCCATTGGTTTTGTTGGCAATCATTAAGTTTAGAAGTAAAAGAAACAAAATAAAATGCCAACATGAAACCAAAGAAGGATAAAATAGGTGGAAAGACAAGTGTGGGGACAGAGGAGAGAGATAGAAGGGTGATTACATAACCAAAATTACCAGGGCTATATTACTGATTGAGTACAGAAGAGGAAGGGAGTTAAAAAGTTAATAGTGAGTAGAATAAGAAGCTTTTGGTTGATCCCCAAATTTGTCTTAGTAAAGGATCGTCTAAGTCTTATGGTTCCTAGGGTGCTGAATTTATTTCTCTTCTTGCTTGCCTGGATTCCTGAACTGATACTTTGCCCTGTCTACTGATAATTATTGACCTTTGGGCCACCTTGACTAGCCAGGCCTCTGTTCTCTGGCTTGACCTATTTACTCTGTTATACTTACCCCTTGTTTCAGTGCCAGAGGAATATACTCACAGAATTTTATATCTATAAGGACTCTTCTAGTACCATGTCTATATTTTATAGAAGAGAAAACTGACAAGACAGGTCAAGTAGAATGCTTGTTGAAGGTCTCAGCCGTAGCCAGTGGCAAAACCTAAACTAGAACCCCACTCTTTTCATTCTCTTCAGAGCTTCTATAATCTATCCTTGAAACCCAACCATCTGTCAAAGCCCAGATCAAATAAAGTCTTCTCTGATCTGCGCAGCAGGAAGTGATAACTGTTGACAGTGATTTCTCAAAGCACCTTGTTCAGCTCTCCCATGCATTTATCACATTCTACTCAGCAATATGTTTATGTACATGTCATTTCTTTACCAGATTGTTTACTTGCAGGTTGTCTCAAGGATAGGGATCATGCTTGATTTAATTTGTATCTCATCCAATTTCTAGAATTATGTATGCCTTAGACATAATAGGTGATAAGTATTTGTTGAATGAATGACTGTATGAACCAATTAATGAATGAAATTTCCTGGTTCTAAAGCATACCTTATCTTCACCTCTGGTATCCACATCTTATAGAAATTACATATATACACATATATATGCACACATATAGATATATGTACATCTGTATGTGTGCATACACACACACACACACACACACACATATATGTCTATCGTTTTTCCGATCTCACCTACCAAAGCAATTATAGCTAACCCACCAGGGTCCTAAGGGTACCCCTCATGGGTTAAGATGTTGCTTGTCTAATTCTATTTGCTCAAATCTCCATTTTGGCATGTTCATTCCAAAGTTAATTACCAGTGGTTTAAAGGAAATGTTTACTGATTTGTTTTACTTTAAATATTTACCCATTATTCTAACTTTGCAAGAGATCTCTTGTAAAATGGTTAAGTAAAAGCAGTAATACAGAGAGCTCCTCTGAAGGCTCAAGGACTATCACATTGTAGTATCCCCTCCCACCTTTTGATTAGCAAAAGTAAACAAAGTCCAAATTAGAAATAGACTTTTCCTGCCATCCCTAGCTGAGTGGGGGAAAACCCCAGAAATTTAATAATAAATAAGTAGTTAAGCAGAACAAATTCCCTCAATATGTATATGTCTCATTCTGTACTGTAAATTAATCACCTCTTAGTCCATTGGAATCATGACAGCTCATTGTATTTATTGATCATAATTTTTTCAAATTGAAAGTGGTTGTTTTTACAGTGTTGTTATTGCACAAAGTCTTCTCCTGGTTCTAATAATTTCATTTTTCATAATCTTATAAAAATCCTTAAATTGTTCATTTTCATAATATTGATGCTATTATTTTTTTCGGTATTTCTTACCTTCTTCTTAATCAGTTCATGTAAATCTTTTCATGTCTCTTTCCATGATCTATCTTCTCAGTTCTTTTTTTTTCTTAGTTAAATTTATTTATTTAACTTTTTTACACTGATTTTCACAAAATTTTGGGTTCCAAATTTTCTCCCCATTTGTCCCCTCCCCCCACCCCAATACACCAAGCATTCTAATTTCCCCTATCACCAGTCTGTCCTCTCTTCTATCATCCCTCCCTTCCCTTGTCCCCATCTTCTCTTTTGTCCTATAGAGCCAGATAACTTTCTCTGTATTTCTTATTTCCTAGTAGTAAGAACAATATTCAATAGTTGTTCCTAAAACTTTGAATTCCAACTTCTCCCCATCCTTCCCTCCCCACCCATTCCCTTTGGGAAGGCAGGCAATACAATATAAGCCATATCTGTATAGTTTTGCAAATGACTTGCATAATAGTCACGTTGTGTAAGACTGACTGTATTTCCCTCCATCCTATCCTGCCCCCATTGCTTCTATTCTCTCTTTTGATCCTGTCTCTCCCCAAGAGTGTTAATTTCAAATTACTCCCTCCTCACATTGCCCTCCCTTCCATCAACCCCCTACCCTGCTTATCCCCTTCTCCTCCACTTTCCTGTATCGTAAGATAGGTTTTCATACCAAAATGAGTGTGCATTTTATTCCTTCCTTTAGTCAGTGTAATGAGAGTAAACATTATGTTTTTCTCTTAGCTCCCCTCTTTTTCCCTCCAATAAAAAGTCTCCTGCCTGCCTCTTCTATGAGAGATAATTTTCCCCATTCCATTTCACCATCTCTCCTCCAAATACATTTCTCTCTCACCATTTAGCTTAATTTTTTTAAAGATATGATCCCATCCTATTCACTTCACTCTGTGCTCTCTGTCTCTGTGTGCACATGCATGTGTGTATGTGTGTGTGGGTTTGTGTAATCCCACCAACTAGCCAGATACTGAAAAGTTTCAAGAGTTACAAATATCGTCTTTCCATGTAGGAATGTAAACATTTCAACTTTGGTAAGTCCGTTATGACATCTCTTTGCTGTTTACTTTTTCATGCTTATTCTCATTCTTGTGTTTGAAAGTGAAATTTTCTTTTCAGCTCTGGTCTTTACATCAAGAATGCTTCAAAGTCCTCTATTTCATTGAAATACCATTTTTTTCCCCTGAAGTGTTATATTCAGTTTTGCTGGGTAGGTGATTCTTGGTTTTAGTCCTAGTTGCTTTGAATTCTGGAATATCCTATTGCACACCTTTGATTCCTTAATGTAGAAGCTGCTAGATCTTGTGTTATCCTGATTGTTTTCCCACAATACTTGAATTGTTTCTTTCTAGCTGCTTGCAATATTTTTATCCTTGACCAGGGAACTCTGGAATTTGGTCACAATGTTCCTAGGAGTTTCTCTTTTTGGATCTCTTTCAGGTGGTGATCGCCTGATTCCTTGAATACTTATTTTGCCCTCTAGTTCTAGAGTATCAGGGCAGTTTTCCTTGATAATTCCATGAAAGATGATGTCTAGACTCTTTTTTTGATGATGGCTTTCAGGTAGTCCCATAATTTTTAAATTGTCTCTCCTGGATCCATTTTCCAGGTCAGTTGTTTTTCCCATGAGATAGTTCACATTCTCTTCCATTTTTTCATTCTTTTGGTTTTGTTTTGTGATTTCTTGGTTTCTCAGAAAGTCATTAGACTCCATCTGTTCCATTCTAATCTTGAGAGAACTATTCTCTTCAGTGAGCTTTTGAACCTCTTTTTCCATTTGGCTAATTCTGCTTTTGAAAGCATTCTTCTCCTCATTGGCTTTTTGAACCTCTTTTGCCAACTGAGTTAGCCTATTTTTCAAGGTGTTATTTTCTTCAGCATTTTTTTGGTTCTCCTTTAGCAAGGTGTTGATGCACTTTTCATGCTTTTCTTGCATCTCATTTCTCTTCCCAGTTTTTCCTCTACCTCTCTCACTTGATTTTTAAAATCCTTTTTGAGCTCTTCCAAGGCCTGAGCCCATTGAATATTTGTTTTGGATGTTTGGGATACAAAAGCCTTGACTTCTATGTCTTTCCCTGATGGTAAGCATTGTTCTTCTTCATCTGAAATGATGGGAGAAGATATCTGTTCACCAAGAAAGTAACCTTCTATAGTCTTATTTTTTTCCCTTTTCTGGGCATTTTCCCAGATAGTTACTTCACTTCTGAGTTTCCTCACCACCCCCTTCCTGGCCTCTGTTCTGCCCAGCTAGTGCTTGGGGTCTGAGATTCAAATGCTGCTTCCCAGCGTCAGGGCGTTCAGCAGGGGCAGGGCTGCTATTCAGTGTGAGATTAAGTTCAGATGCTTAGGTGGGGGCAGGGCTGCCACACGGGGCTCAGTTCCCTCAACAGGTTTATGCGGAGATTTTTAATAATGGATCTGAGCTCCTTCCTGCTTTAGAAGCCCCTGTCCTCTGCTGCCTCTGCTGCTGCCTCTTGAGGGGGCCTGAGTTATGGAGACACCTCACTCCCCTCTCAGCCAGCCAAAAAGGCTCTCTCACTGACCTTTGGTGTTTGTTGGTGGAGGGACCTGTGTGGCTGCTGGAGATTCCATCCTTGAAGCCTCCTCAGATCTGTTCCTTTCAGTGCCATGAAGCCAAGGCAGAGCTGGGCTCTGCTCTGGGTCTGGTGCATGACAGACCTTTGGTGTTGGTTTTTCAGGGCTCTCTGGAACAGAAATCTCCTCCACTCCATTGTTGTGTGGCTTCTGCTGCTCCAGAATTTGTTGGGAGTTCTTCTTTACAGGTATTTTATGGGCTGTGGGTTAGGAGCTAACATATGTGAATCTTTCTACTCTGCCATCTTGGCTCCTCCCCCTCTTCTCAGTTCTTATAGAACAGTAGTACTCCATCACTTTCACCTGTCATATAAACTATCCAAGTCATTCTTCAATTGACAGGCATACCCTTAATTTTCAGTTTTACTTTGTTGTTATTACTTTGGCACTACTAAAAGAGCAGTTATAATGTGTGTGTGTGTGTGTGTGTGTGTGTGTGTGTGTGTGTGTGTAAAATAATTTTTTTCTATTTCTTTGATCTCTTTTGGTTATAGGCCTATATGTGGTTTAGATGGGTCAAAAGGCACATATTATTAACTTTTTGTCTATAATTCCAAGTTGCTCTCCAGAACGATTCTACTTATTTATATATTCATCAGTCAATTTCCCATAGCTTACGCAACATTTTATTCCCTTTTTCTACCATCTTTGCCACTCTGATGGGTATGAGGTAGAATCTCAAATTGTTTTAAGTTGCTTATATTTAATTTATAACAATTTGGAGCATTTAAAAATATAACTATAGATAGCTTGGGTATCTTCCCTCAAAAACTTCCTATTCATATCCTTTAATCATTTATCAATTAAGAAATGACTCTTTTTAAATCAGTTCCTTAAACATTTTGGAAATGAGACCTTTATCAGAAAAAATGCTATAAAGAGTTTTTTGCAGTAAGCTTATCATTTTAATTTTAACTAGTTTAGATTTGGGTAAAAAGGTTTTTATTTTTCATTTAATATAATCAAAATTATCCCATTTATTTTCTGTGATCTACTTTTTTGTTTGGTCATGAACTTTTTCTCATATCCATAGATTTGATAGATATTAGTTGGTATTATTAATGGGGAAGGTGGACCACTTCTCCATAATGATTGCTTCCCTTAATGTTCTCTCTAGGATCCAGGCTGGAACTAGAGACTGTAGTATGTAAGATATAGGACATTGCTATTCACAAGTCTCTTGGGTTTAGGGTCTTGAAATGTATCCAATAGCATCAGAGAAGTGGTTGCCAAGATAGTGGTTTTAGTTTGATTTTCCTGGTATATGTCTTCTCTTCCTTAGGGTGCCTTGATATTTCATGGTGACTCTACTGCTCTGTAGGTAGGAGAAAAAGTGCTGTCAGCATTCTCTAAATTTTGGTACTCTGGAGCAAAGTACTAGTTACTTCACCCTTGTTACATCTTGTCCTCAACCCCAACTTGGGATCACTTTGCTGGCACATTTCATTTTCATCTAATAAAATAGTGTACTGAGACACATCGTATATTTTATCAGGAATTTTTTTTTAAATCTCCTTTCTTCTAGTGAGGAACTAATGTATTTGTATAGAAAAAGGAAATGAGGAGATGGAATTCGAAGGAAGTTAGGGTCTATTCCTGATAGCAATCAGGTATAAAACTCATAACCTTGGGTTCATTGGCAGTGCAATGCTCTTTAAGAACTAAAAGAGGAGGGATTTTTTACAACTTCATTAGCAAGAATGATTCCTCTGAAGGAAATTGCTCTACCAAAAACATCCTATTAAGAAGTGTGAATTGCTAGTGTGAATTTGAGAGTTAGGTGGAAAAAAAAATTGACAAGTTTCAATCTCATATGGGCTGTTTTACTTAAAGAAATCTAAGGAGGGGCAGGGCCAGGATGATGGAGTAGAAAGATGTACATACTTTAGCTCTTTTCCCACAGCCTATAAAATACATGTAAAGAAAGACTGTCAAGAAAATCTAGAGCAGCAGAAGCCATTGACAGACAGAGTGGAGGAGATATCCAGCCCAGAGTGACCTGAAAGGCTAACAGGAAAGGTCTGTTACACCAGCCCAACCTTAGCCTCATGACTCTGGGGGGAGCAGGACCAGAACAGGTTTTGGGGACAAAATCCCTGGAAGCGGCAGCAGTTTGCAGATCCCTTAACCCACAGGCACCAAAGGTCAGTGAGAGGGCTTTTTCAACCTGAACAAGAAGGGAGCAGAGTCCATCCCTGGCCCTGGATCAAGGTGGCAGTGAAGATTGCACAGTGGAGGCTTCTGGAGGCCTTGGCAGGCAGGCAGCAGCTGGCATCCATTGTTTCATTGTTGAAGCACTGAGCATAAAGCCTCTGGGGGAATTAAGCAGCTCAGCTGAATCTCAGCCCTAAGTAGTGGCCTTGCTCCAACCTAAAGCTCCTGAGGGAACTGAGCAACTGATCTGAAACTCAGCCCTGAGCATAGTCCTGGGGTGAGCAGGAGCATTAGACCTTCCTTTTGACAAAGGATTCAGAAGTCAAGTAAATGTTGGGGAAAATGCCCAATAAAGGGAAAAAAATAAGACCATAGAAGGTTACTTTCTTGGTGAACATTTCCTTCCATTCTTTCAGATGAGGAAGAACTATGCATAATGGCAGAGGAAGTTAAGGCTTCTGCATCTAGTACCTCCAAAATGAATATGCAATGGGCTCAGGTCATGGAAGAGCTTAAAAAGCGAGTCAGCAGCTTGCTAAAGAAGACCCAAAAATTGCTGAAGAAAATAACATCTTTAAAAATAAAGCTAACTGAATTGGAACAAGAGGTACAAAAAGACAATGAGGAGAAGAAGGTTTTAGAAAGCAGAATTAGCCTAATGGTAAAGGAAGTTAAAAAGCTCACTGAAGAAAATAGTTCTTTAAAAATGAAAGTAGAGATAAGGGAAGCTAATGACTACATGATAAACCAAGAAGTTGCAAAACAAAACCAAGGGAATGAAAAAATAGAAGATAATGTGAAATATCTCATTGGAAAAACAACTGACCTGGAAAAATAGGTCCAGGAGAGTCAATTTAAAAATTATTGGACTACCTGAAGGCCATGATCAAAAAAAGAGCCTAAACATTATCTTTCATGAAATTAGTAAGGAAAACTGCCCTGATATTCTAGAACCAGAGGGAAAAATAAATATTGAAAGAATCTACCAATCACCTCCTGAATGAGACTCAAAAAGAGAATATTGTGACCAAATTTCAGAGGTCCCAGGTCAAGGAGAAAATAATGAAGGTAGCTAGGAAGAAACAATTCCAGTATTATGGAAATACAATCAGGATAACACAGGATCTGGCAGTTTCTACATTAAGGGACTAAAGGGCATGGAATATGATATTCCAGAAGTCAAAAGAACTAGGACTAAAACCAAGAATCACCTACCCAGCAAAACTGAGTATAATACTTCAGGGGAAAAATGGTCATTCAGTGATATAGAGGGCTTTCAAGAATTCTTGATGAAAAGACCAGAGCTGAAAAGAAAATTTGACTTTCAAATATAAGAATCAGAAGAAGCATGAAGAGGTAAACAAGAAATAGAAATCATAAAAGACTTTCTAAAGCTGAATTGTGTACATTCCTACATGGAAAGATAATATTTGTAACTCTTGAGGCTTTTTTCAGTATTTGGGTAGGTGCCTGGATTACACACACACACACACACACACACACACACACACACACACACACAGACACACACACACACATAGAGAGCACAGGTTGAGTTGAATCAGAGGGAATGATATCTATAAAAAATAAAATTAAGGGATGAGAGAGGAATATATTAGAAGAAAGTGAGAAACGGAATGGGGCAAACTATCACTCATAAAAGACATTAGAAAAATCTTATTCAATGGAGGAGAAAAGGGAGAAGGGGAGAAAGGAAAGTGAAGCTTACTATCTTCACGTATGACTTAAGGAAGGAATAACATGCTCATTCAATTTGGTATGAAAATCTAGCTTACACTATAGGAAAGTAGGGGAGAAGGGGACAAGAAGGGTGAGGGGGATGATAGAAGGGAAGAGAAATGGGAGAAGGGAGTAATTAGAAGTAACCACTTTGGGGAAGGGACAAGATCAAATGAGAGAATAGAATAAATGGGGGAACAGGGTAGGATGGAGGGAAATATAGTTAGTCTTACACAACGTGGGTATTATGGATGTCTTGTGCAAAACAACACACACCACACACACACATACACACACACACACACACATACATATATATATATACATATACATATATATAATATATATATATATATATATATATATATATTATATATATGTATATATAGCCTGTATTGATTTGCTTGCCTTCTCAGTGAGGATGAATGGGGAGGGAAGAAGGGAGAGAAGTTGGAATTCAAAGTATTAGAATTGAATGTTGAGAATTGTTATTGCAAATAATTGGTATGTAAGAAATACAGGTAAGGGGTACAGAAATCTATCTTGCCCTTCAAGGAAAGAGAGAAGGTGGGGATAAGGGAAGGGTGGAATATGATAGAAGGGAGGGCACATTGAGGGAAAGGGTAATCAGAATGCATGGTGTTATGGGGTGGGGGAGGAGAGAGATGGGGAGAAAAATTGGAACCCAGAATTTTGTGGAAATGAATGTCCAAATCTAAAAATAAATAAATAAAACTATATAAAAAATAAATCCAAGGATCAGCTTTTTTGGGGGGAGTCAACAAGATGTCCATGGTAAAACAATATCATTGTGCTTAATGTGAATTTGAATGTATTACAGAAAATGCTCAAAAAAAATCCTTATGTGCCTGAAGTAAGGACAAAATACAAAGCAAAGCTAATGATTGCTTTGGAAAATCCATTGCCCTACCTGAAAAGGACCATAGATATCATCTAATCTTACCTTCCCCTTACCTTCTTCATTTTACAGAAGAGGAAATGTTACTTTGAAGCAACACTGCCATGAGGATAGTTTGAGATGATTGTTCTGTAATTTTATGGTCTGAAATTCCATTAAGTTTTAGTTTACTATGACTTGCAAATTACTGTTATATTTAATGAATAGCATCATTTATGAGCCCAGTGCTTTTTATGCTGTAAACATATACTAAAGGCCAAATATATGAATGACAAAAGGTTGACTGCCTTGCTGGGGAACAGAAGATATGAGGGTACCCTTGCCTAAGTTAAGGGATCTGTAATAAACTGAATTGTCTCTGAAACTGGGTCACCTCCTAATAATCTTCTGGACTACCTCCTGTTCTCTCTGTGGTCTATCATGAGAAAGACCCCCTGGCTAACATCTCTTTAATTAATATACCACTTGAGGAAGAGATCCAAGGCCATCTTTCAATTCTGTGGACACCATTAAATATAATTCTTTGCCAATCTTACTCAGACCATTTGCTTTCTTGGCCAATGACAGTCATATCCAACTTACTTTGGATAAATGACAGGTAAAGAAATTTTTAATTCATACCAAACAACTAAAAATATACTAACAAAATAGATTGATGAGAAAGAAGGGGAGAGAGGGATAGAGGCAGAGATATACAGAGACAGAGAGAATCAGGGAGGTGATGAAATAAATAATCACCTAAATAAATAAAATATCAAGTAATAGAAGTGAAAGGAGGCAATGAAAGCCAATTTCTAGTGATGATAAGAGAGTTAGGAGAAATGCCTCATATTCATTTGTCCTTGGGAGGGACTTAATGATCCACAGATTTAGAGTTTTGAGATCTTTTGATTTCCACCTCATTTTACAGAAGAGGAAATTGAGGCCTAGAGACATGTTATACCTTAAAATGCAATATCACTCCAAAGCTCTAATCTTTGTTTGGGCCCCTATTTAACCATTTGATGACCTTCTCACAATCCTGCTTCCTGGAAGAAAGACCTCAGGTTAGAGAGTCTGCACAGTGCTCACTTCATATTATAACCATTCCCACTAGATTTAAGTCAAACTCAAATTGGACATGTTTCCTAAATACTTACTTTGACATTTCAATGATATGTGATTTTGTCAGCGTGGGACATCTTTCCCTCAGTTCCATCATCTACAGTTTAGTAGAGGGTACTCTATATCTTCTAATATTGTCAAAAGATGAATTGCAAAGTATTAACAACCACATATTGCACTAGATTATTCTAAATCACCAATATTAAGGGAAATGCAAATCAAAACAACTTTAAGGTTTCACCTCATACCTAGAAAATTGACAAAGATTACAAAAGACAGGCACAGTAGTGAATGCTGGAGAAGTGAAGCACAGTAACACCTTTAGTGAAATTGTGAGTTGATCCAAATATTCTGGAAAATAATTTAAAGTTATGCAAAGTCAAAAAATGACTATACTTTTAAGTTAAAGGTTTGATTGCTAGACATAAATCTGTAAGTAGGAAGAGAGATCTGGCATATTTATAGCAACCTGTTTTATAGTAGGAAATAACTAAAAACAAATGCTTCTTGATTAGAGAAAGATTAAACAAATTGTGGTAGAAAATATGATTGAATATTACTATTCCATGAGGAATGATTCATTTGAAGTATACAAAAGGCATGGGAGGATTTATATAAGCTTTTACAAAGTTAAAGAAACAAGAAAACAACTAGGTAAAGGCAAACAAGAGTAAAAAATAAATCCAAACTAAATATTAGAATGTGAACTCCATGAGAATAGAGACTGTCTTTTATCTGCTTTTATATCCCCAGCACTTAGTACAGTGCCTAGAACATAGTAGGTACTTAACAGCTGTATATTGACTATGTAATTATAATGACCAAGCTTGATTTTGAAAAACAGAAATAAATATACTTCCCTTCCATCTCTGCAGAGGTGTGAAGAGGGTATTTAATATAGAGTTGGATTTCATTAAATTATGATTATTTTTTAATTTTGGGGGGATGGGGAGGAGATTATTATAAGGTATGGCTCTTTATTATAAGGGAGGAGCTTTATTCTAGGAAAAAGGAAAAGCTGTTGGAGCTTTTAGAGTTACATTTAACGTACCCCAGATCTTCATCTCAAAGCTTCATTCTAGTCCTGGAATTTGCACTTTGAAAATACTCTCTTTCCTGGCAGCTTCTCCCTTGGACTAAATAGCTCCTACAAGAATCCCTGCTTAAGAATGACATCAGGCTGCACTCTGGACCTTTAACAGCTTTCTTTTCTATGTTGACTTTCCCTAATAGAATGTATACTCCTGTAGGGCAAGGACAGGCTTTATAACTGTTTTTGTTTTCACAGCACTTTCCATAATCTAATCGGTAATAAGTGAGTGCTTAATGAATGCTTCTTGACTTACTGAGGAAAAGGACTAATAAATTGTGAAATGAAAGTGAGATTAAAAATATTTCTATTTTTTTCATAAAATTGCTTTGGTCAAAGAAAATTACTATCCCACATCTAACAGTCAAAGTCTTTCTGAATTTAGCTATGTTTAAGATAACACACATACGCTCCATTGTCAAGCTCATATTACGGTCTTGCCATCTTAGAAAGTGAAGTCCCACTTGATATATGAGATTCATGGAGCACCTTCAAGGATAGGACATTAAAATGACTGAAGGAAAGTCACAGAACCACAAACACCTAGCTTCTAGTAAATACAAAAGTTTCTAGAGAAGGTGAGTAGGTAACAAGGCTCCTGTGGGGTTCACCAACTGCCTGCTGAAGATTTCCAACTATATGTCCCAGAGACATCTCAAAGTCAGCATGTCCAAAACAGGCCTTAATGACTTTTCACCTCACTCTTTCTTGACTGAAGTCTCTACCTTTTTCATTCCATCCATCATGCAAATGACAGCATGATATTCCTGAAGCAAAGCTTGAACCCTGTCACTCCCCTGTACAAAGAACCTCCAACAGTTCCTCCTTTTCTCTGGGATAAAATATAACCTCTGTTCGGCATTTCCAGTCTTTTGTAGCCTTGGTCTTGTCTACCTTTTCAGGCTTAGTGCTCATGACTTTATTTGATAGTCTAGCAAAAATCTCCTACCTGTTCTTTCCTAGACTTGACATGTCTGTCTTTCTGTGTGCCTTTATATGCTTCAAGCTTGGGGTATATTTCTTCCCAACTTTACTTTCTTGAAGATTCAATTACTATCCCTTAGACAAAATCTATCTTGATTCTCCGACTCGTACCCCACCTAGTTGTTAATGATCATTCCCAATGATGTTGGGAAGATGTGTGTGTGTGTGTGTGTGTGTGTGTGTGTGAGACCACCTAATAAGATAAGGTATTTACCTAGAAAGCCCTTCCAAGATATTTTTTACCCTAATAAGCAGTCTTCCTGCCAGCTGTTCTTGCCTGTTTGTTTTTCTTTTTTCTATTTGCATAGTTTTGATTCTCATTTATCTTTCCTGATCAGAAGTTTAGATAGCCATGATGATAAATAAAATTTCCATTCTAATTCCGTTGCTTCCATTGCAATCTAGTGCTTTCTAATACTGAATATCTTCTAAGAAGGAGCTAGTAACAGTTTGAAGATGCTTTGTAGGAGGATTTTAAGGATTTCCAAGGACACCTTTGCTGTGTGTAGTTTAGAACCTAACATACAGTAAGATGTGGCTCCACTGCACTTATTAGGGTTTTCTTTATATTTTCCCCAATAGAAAGTAAACTCTTTGAAACAAGGATATTTTCATTTGTTTTGTCGTTGCATCTCCAGGGTCTGTGATAGTAACTGTCACTTAGAAAGTATTAAATATATGATTATTGAACAAATGAATGAGATTTAATGCTTATTTATTTATTTTGTATTATTTTTTATTTTTTTAAATAAAAATTTATTTATTTAACTTTTTACATACATTTTCACAAAATTTTGGGTTCCAAATTTTCTCCCCTTTTATCCCCTCCCCCCACCTCAATACACTGAGCAATCTAATTTTCCCTGTCACCAATCTGCCCTCTTTTCTATCATCCCTCCCTTCTCTTGTCCCCATCTTCTCTTTTGTCCTATAGGGCCAGATGACTTTCTATTCCTCATTAACTGTATGTCTTATTTCCTAGTAAAAACAACAACACTAAAGAGTTGTTCCTAAAACTTTGAGTTTCAACTTCTCCCCATCCCTCCCTCCCCACCCATTCCCTATAGGAAGGCAGGCAATTCAATATAGGCCCTACCTGTGTAGTTTTGCAAATGACTTCCATAATAGTCGTGTTGTTTAAGACTAACTGAATTACCCTCCATTCTATCCTGCCCCTCATTGTTTCTATTCTGTCTTTTGATCCTATCCCTCCCCTAGTGTTGACTTCAAATTGCTCCCTCCTCCCATTACCCTCCCTTCCATCATCCCACCCCCCTTGCTTATCTCCTTCTCCCCCACTTTTCTGTATTGTAAGATAGGTTTTCATACCAAAATGAGTGTGCATTTTATTCCTTCCTTTAGTCGAATGTGATGAGGGTAAACTTCTTGTTTTTTTTTTCTCAGGTCTCCTCTTTTTCCCTCCACTAAAAAGTCTCCTGCTTGCCTCTTGAATGACATGTAATTAACCCCATTCCATTTCACCCTCTCTCCTCCCCCTACCTTTCTCTCTCACCATTTACCTTAATTTCTTTTAAGATAATGTCCCATCCTATTCAATTCACTCTGTGCTCTCTGTCTCTGTATGTGCATGCATGTGTGTATGTGTGTGTGCGTGCACGCTTATACATGTGTGTGTGTGTATGTGTGTGTGTGTGATCCCACCAACTACCCAGATACTGAAAAGTTTTAAGAGTTAAAAATATTGTCTTACCAAGTAGGAATGTAAACAGTTCACTTTTGGTAAGTCCCTTATGATTTCTCTTTGCTGTTTACTTTTTCATGCTTCTTCTCATTCTTGTGTTTGAAAGTCAAATTTTCTTTTCAGCTCTGGTCTTTTCATCAAGAATGCTTGAAAGTCCTCTGTTTCATTGAAAGACCATATTTTCCCCTGAAGTATTATACTCAGTTATGCTGTTTAGGTGATTCTTGGTTTGAGTCCTAGTTCCTTTGACTTCTGGAATATCCTATTCCATCCCCTTCGATCCGTTAATGTAGAAGCTGCTAGATCTTGAGTTATCCTGATTGTATTTCCACAGTACTGGAATTGTTTCTTTCTAGCTGCTTGCAATATTTTCTCCTTGACCTGGGAACTCTGTAATTTGGCCACAATGTTCCTAGGAGTTTCTCTTTTTGGATCTCTTTAAGGTGGTGATCGATGGGTCCCTTCAATACTTATTTTGCCCTCTGGTTATAGAATATCAGGGCAGTTTTCCTTGATAATTTCATGAAAGATGATGTCTAGGCTCTTTTTTTGATCATGGCTTCCAGGTAGTCCCATGATTTTTAATTTCTCTCTCCTGGATCTATTTTCCAGGTCAGTTGTTTTTCCAATGAGATATTTCACATTCTCTTCCATTTTTTCATCCTTTTGGTTTTGTTTTGTGATTTTTTGGTTTCTCAGAAAGTCATTAGATTCCATCTGTTCCATTCTAATTTTGAGAGAACTATTCTCTTCAGTGAGCTTTTGCACCTCTTTTTCCATTTGGCTAATTCTGCTTTTGAAAGCATTCTTCTCATCATTGGCTTTTTGAACCTCTTTTGCCAATTGAGTGAGCCTATTTTTCAAGGTGTTATTTTCTTCAGCATTTTTTTGGGTCTCCTTTAGCAAGGTATTGACCCGTTTTTCATGCTTTTCTTGCATCTCTCTCATTTCTCTTCCCAGTTTTTCCTCCACCTGTCTAACTTGATTTTCAAAATCCTTTTTTTTTCCTTTTTTTATTTTATTTATTTATTTAGCTTTTTACATTCATTTTCACAAATTTTTGGGTTCCAAATTTTCTCCCCTTTTCTCCCCTCCCCTCACCCCAATACCCCAAGCAATCTAATTTTCCCTATCTCCAATCTGTCCTCTCTTCTGTCATCCCTCCCTTCCCTTGTCGCCATCTTCTCTTTTCTCCTGTAGGTCCAGATGACTTTCTATTCCTCATTAACTATATGTCTTCTTTCCTAGTTGCACCAACAATACTAAACAATTGTTCCTAAAACTTTGAGTTCCAAATTCTCCCCATCCCTCCCTCCCCACCCATTCCCTTTGGTACAGCAGGCAATTCATTATAGGCAATATCTGTGTAGCTTTGCAAATGACCTTCCTGATAGTCGTGTTGTGTAAGACTAACTGAATTGCCATCCCTCCTAACCTGCCCCTCATTGTTTCTCTTCTGTCTTTTGATCCTGTCCCTCCCCAAGTGTTGACTTTCAATTACTCCCTCCTCCCTTTGCCCTCCCTTCCATCATCCCCCCTCAATATCTCCTTCTCCCCTGCTGTCTTATACTGTAAGATAGATTTTCATACCAAAATGAGTGTGCATTTCACTCCTTCATTTAGTCAAATGTGATGAGGGTAAACTTCTTGTTTGTTTTTTATTTTTTTTTCCTCAGCTCTCCTCTTTTTTCCCTCCACTAAAAAAATCTCCTACTTGCCTCTTAAATGACATATAGTTACCCCCTTCCATTTCCCCCTCTTTCCTCTCACTACATTTCTCTCTCACCATTTACCTTAATTTCTTTTAAGGTATGGTCCCATCCTATTCAGTTCAATCTGTGCTCTCTGTCTCTGTATGTGAATGCATGTGTGTATGTGTGTGCATGCGTGTATATGTGTATGTGTGGTCCCACCAACTACCCAGATACTGAAAAGTTTTAAGAGTTAGAAATATTGTCTTTCCCTGTAGGAATGTGAACAGTTCATTTCTGGGAAGTCCCTTAATACTTCTCTTTGCTGTTTACTTTTTCATGCTTGTTCTCATTCTTGTGTTTGAAAGTCAAATTTTCTTTTCAGCTCTGGTCTTTTCATTAAGAATTATTGAAAGTCCTCTGTTTCATTGAAAGACCATATTTTCCCTTGAAGTATTATACTCAGTTTAGCTGGGTAGGTGATTCTTGGTTTCAGTCCTACTTCCTTTGCCTTCTGGAATATCCTATTCCACGCCCTTCGATCCCTTAATGTAGAAGCTGCTAGATCTTGAGTTATCCTGATTGTATTTCCACAGTACTGGAATTGTTTCTTTCTAGCTGCTTGCAAGATTTTTTCCTTGAGCTGGGAGTTCTGTAATTTGGCCACAATGTTCCTAGGAGTTTCTCTTTTTGGATCTCTTTCAGGTGGTGATCGATTGATTCTTTCAATACTTATTTTGCCCTCTTGTCCTAGAATGTCAGGGCAATTTTCCTTGATAATTTCATGCAAGACGATGTCTAGGCTCTTTTTTTGATCATGGCTTTCAGGTAGTCCCATAATTTTTAAATTGTCTCTCCTGGATCTATTTTCCAGGTCAGTTGTTTTTCCCATGAGATATTTCACATTCTCTTCCATTTTTTTGTTCTTTTGGTTTTGTTTGGTGATTTCTTGGTTTCTCATAAAGTCATTAGACTCCATCTGTTCCATTCTAATTTTGAGAGAACTATTAAATTCAGTGAGCTTTTGAGCCTCTTTTTCCATTTGGCTCATTCTGCTTTTGAATGCATTCTTCTCCTCATTGGCTTTTTGAACCTCTTTTGCCAATTGAGTGAGCCTATTTTTCAAGGTGTTAATTTCCTCAGCATTTTTTTGGGTCTCCTTTACCAAGATATTGACCTTTTTTTCATACTCTTCTTGCATCTTTGTCATTTCTCTTCCCAGTCTTTCCTCCACCTGTCTAACTTGCTTTTCAAAATCCTTTTTAAGCTCTTCCAAGGCCTGAGCCCACCTAACACCCCCCTGGGGTGTCTGGGGTACTGAGGCCCCGCCCTCCACATCTTTCCCTGATGGGAAAAATACGTTCTCGTCCTCGCCATCAGATCCGAAGGTCAGGATCATTTGCATTTGTTGGAAAAAACTCTCTAAAGTCTTATTTTTCTTCCCTTTTCTAGGCATTTTCCCAGCCAGTTACTTGACTTCTGAGATTCCTTTCCACCTCCACCTGGATCCGCCCAGCTAGTGCTTGGCCTCTGAGATTCAAATGCGCTTTCCGGAGGCAAGCTTTAGTTCTGGCGCAGGGGTGGGGGCAGGGCCGCCTCCTAAGTTCGGTCCCTCAGGGGCTTTCTGCAGAGACTTTCAGGAACGGAGCAGGTGGGGGCGGGGTGGGGGGCCCTGCCTCCTATGTTCAGCTCCCTTGGGGGTTTTATTCAGAGGCGTTCAGCAGTAGAGCAGGGTGGGGGCAGGGCCGTCTCCCCAGCTCAGCTCCCTCAGGTTGGAAAGACCTTCAGTATTGAAGATCCTACCTGCTGCTGGGGGATTCCTGAGTCCCGGGCCGCTGCCGCCTCAGCCGCCCGCCCACGCCTCTGCCTCTGCAGCTTCCTGCCCCTGTCTCTGCCACCGCCGCTTCCTCCCGAGGGGGCCCAAGTCACGGAGACGCTCCGCTCCCCTCCCCTATTGCAACCTTCTTTCTTACTGACCTGTAGCTTCTGTGGGCGGAGGGACTTTCCCGGCTGCCGGAGCTTCCCCCGGAGCTTCCCTCTCTGAAGTCTGCTCGGGTCAGCTTCTCTGGGGCCGTGGCCAGGGGTGGGGGTGGGGTCCGTTTTCTGGGGTGCGATGGACCCCGGGGACGGCTCTCCAGGGCTCAGTGGAACGGAAATCTCTTCCCCTATGTTTATGCACCCCCTGCAGAGATTCAGAATTTATGGGGATCTCCTTTTACCTCAATTCCATGGGTTGTGGGCTCGGAGCTCATAAATGTGCGTCCTTCTACTCCGCCATCTTGGCTCCGCCCCTCAAAATCCTTTTTGAGCTCTTCCATGGCCTGAGCCCACCGGACATCCCCCTGGGATGTCTGGGATACAGAGACCCCAAACTCCACGTCTTTCCCTGATGGTAAGAATATTTCCTCGTCATCAGAATTGAAAGGCAGGAACATTTTCACCTGCTCAAAGAAGCTCTCTGTAGTCTTATTTTTCTTCCCTTTTCTGGGCATTTTCCCAGCCATTTACTTGACTTCTGAGATTCCTGTCCACCCCTGCCTTGATCCGCCCAGTTAGTACTTGGGGTCTGAGATTCAAATGGGCTTTCCGTGGCGGGAGTGGCTGCTATTCAATGTGAGCTTAAGTTCTGGTGCTGAGGTGGGGGCAGGGCCACCTCCCAGGCTCAGCTCCTTCAGGGGCTTTATGCAGAGACCTTCAGTAATGAAGATCCTGCCCTCTCGGGGAGTCCTGGGCCACTGTTGCTGCTGCCTCTACTGCTGCCCCTGCCTGCCCCACTTCCTCCGAGCCATGGAAACACCCTGCTCCCCTGTCGGCCAGCTCAGACGTCTCTCTCACTGACCTGTAGCACCTGTGGGTGGAGGGACCTTCCTGGCCACCGGAGGTTCCGTCCCTGAAGCCTGCTCGGATCAGCTCCTCTGGGGCCGTGGCCAGGGCAGCTCAGTGGTGGGCTCTGCTTTCCGGGGCACGATGGACCCCTGGGGACGGCTCTCCAGGGCTCTCTGGAACGAAAATCATTTCCACTGTGTTTCTGCACACCTTGCAGTGCTCCAGAATTCGTGGGGAGTTCTTCTTGTAGGAAATATATGGGCTGTGGGTTCGGACCTAGCATACATGAGTCTTTCTACTCCCCCATCTTGACTCGAAATTTAATGTTCAATACCAATTTTTAATACCCCTTTCTTCTCTCCCCAGCTCTGGTCAAAATCTTGGTACTCCACTTCCTTACCTCTCTCTGCCTCTCTGATTGGAGGTTGGTGCCATGACCTCCAAACCTCCTTTTAAAAAAGAAAACCCAGCTCAGACATCTCTTTTATCATCTGGCTGCAGTACTATGGGACTTTACTGACTGTTTTCTCTACCATGCTCCCTCATCTTGTACTTCTTCTTCCCACTGTCCACTCCTAATTAGCATATCCCTCCCCTTTTAAGTTTCCTTTTGTCTTTCACTATTAGATGGTAAGTTCCTTGAAGGAAAGTGGTCTTTTTTTTTTTTTTTGTATTTGTATCCTCAGTGCAGATCACAGTGCCTGGCACATAGTAGGTACTTAATAAATGTTTACTGGCTGACTTTTTGACAGTGCCCGAGGAGTTGAACTAAAATGAAGCTTCTCATAAAGACCTTATTGTTCTCTGCTGCTAATTCTGACTTTAAAATTGATTTAGAAATGTTTTATTAACTCAGAAAGAATAGAAGCTTCTTAAACAAAGGGGCAATTTCCATCTTGGAATTCTATCTCCAATACTGAGGACAACGTACAGCACATAGTCAGAGGCAGCTGGGTGACTCGGTGGATAGAGCTCTGGGTCTAGAGTCAGAAAGGCTTGGGTTCAAATCTTACCTCAGATAATTACTAGCTGTGTTATCCTAGGTAATCACTTAACCTCTATTTGCTTTGATCCACTCGAGAAAAAAATGGCAAACCACTCTAGTATTTTTGCTAAGAAAACCCCATGGATAATGTCCACGGAGTCACAAAGAATGAAAAGACTGAGCCACAACAGATCTTATAAATGATTGTTGAATTGTATATACAAAATGCATTAGGAGGCAGCTAATGGTGCAATGGACAGACATTAATTAGACATCTGATCTTGAATAAGTCACTTGATCTCTGTCTCCCATAGGTTCTTCATCTATAAAACTGGGATAATAATAACATGTACCTCACAGGATTGTTGTGAGGAAAAAAATGAGAGTTTTAAAGTGCTTTGTACACTTTAAAGAGCTATATGAATCTATGAATATCTATCTGTATCTGTCATATAAATTATTTCATTAAGTCATCTAAACAACTTGGGCAATGGGAGGCATACTATTCCCACTTTGCAGATGAGAAAACTGAGATTCAAAAAAATTATTTCTTCAAAGGCACTAAAGTTGAGCTGAGACTATCAACTATCACCCAGGTCTTTTTATTTTCAGGCCAATGATGCCTGATCTGTTTGAAAGGGAAAGAAAAAAAATGATTACAATGAAAATAATTATGTAAAATCATCATATATGTGATATCTATATAATATGAGTGGAAGGAGTCTTTTCCATTTATCTCATATAAATGAAGTTATTTTACTCATGTTTATTGGTCATAGTCACTTCTCATTTTCTCACAATATGCTATCTTCACTACGACCCATTTCACTTGAAAGGTAGCATTGTTTGAATTCAGTCATTGGGTTGAGGAGATTGTGCTTCCTAACCTGTCAAAATCCATTTGGATAGCAAATCAACTAATGCTTATTAATTTTGCAACCTTGTTTAGGAATACTTCCTCCAAAAAGTAAAATTATTTTTTTTTCACAGTTCTTGTCCTTGTAGATCTTTATTCATGACAAATATACTTAATCAGTACTGCTTTAAAATTTGTTTTGTAATAATGCCTCATTTCTTAGCTAATAGACATGTGCATATATATATATATATATATATACACACCTATATAACACATATATAGGTATATGTGTATGCATATATCTACATGCATATATGTCTACACAAAAATACATGTACATTTATATACAGACATACACACACATATATGTGTGTATACACATATGTGTGTGTATATATATGTATATTATATATGTATATATATTGCCCAGACAATTTTATTGGGGTGTGGCTACTGTGCATATTATAGCTTCTGGGAGTCGCAAGTGTGAGCTGGGTGACAGGTAAATGCCAGAGGTGGATGAACAGTCTTGAAAAGAGTTCCGCAAATACTCACATTAGAGGTGCTAGCCCTCCCTAAATAGCCTATACACCTCATCACCACTGTATAATGAGAAGTAAAACTTCTCATAAGGCCTATTGCTCTCTGCTGCCACTTCCGGCTTCAGAAGGTGTAGCAGTAAGCACCCTGACACATCTGGGATGATCTGTTAGCACTGGTGCATAGATCTGCTTTTCTAAAAGGAAAGAAACTTTTGAGGGGCAACAATCTTCTTTAATTACATTCACCATCAGAGAAAATACAAGCAGAGAAATAAAGACCAATAGACAGGACTTCAAATTATCTGACCCTAAGCAATATATACTGTACAGATAAACAGACAGATCCAACTGTCTGACCATTACATACATGCTTAGCTACCAGAGAGAGAAACACCAACATCTGGGTTTTCAAAGCTGGGGTGGGGAGGAGGGGCTCCTTAATAGCTACCTAGTGTCTCTTCTGGCACATGAACCTTCTTCCAAAGAGTCTTCTCTCCATCCACCATTAACCTTATACTAACACTACAGAAGGAAAAGTAGAAAGGTTTGGCAGTTGGAGTTACTTGACCATGCCTTAAGCCCCAAATCACTCTGGCTGTCACTGACTGGTGTCCCATGTAGGTCTTAGCCAAAGCTTCACTTGGCCATAGTTTGGTTTTTAATGGCTCTGAGTGTAAATAGAAATTGTTTCTGTTTTAGCCAGATACCTTCAAGTTTAATTTGACTTTTTTAAATAGAAAACTAAGCCATCTTTTGCCTCATTTCTTTCTTAGTCTTGAAACACTGAATGGGTGTTGCCTCAGACAAAGTGAGACCTGGGAAAGACCTTAACTTACAAAGACCAAGGTCTCCTACTGTTTCTGGGGTCATCTGTAGTCATTTTGATTTTTGTCTTGACACTGGACTCAGATGATCTTGGAGAAGAGAGTGAGGCTAAGGACTTTGCACAGCCCTGCCTCATTTAAATCCAATTCACTTGCAAGTCAAGACATCACCCTCCTGATGTCATTTGTCCTCTTTGAGAATGAAGGACAAACTACAACAACAATGGTATTAGGGACATAGATAAATTTAATTTCTTGTCTTAAAGAGTCAATCTGAGCTGCATTCTAACTGAAGAAACCAGCATATGGAGAAGAGAGGAAGAATTGTTTAGTTGAAGAATGAGCGCTTAAGCAAAGAAGAGATTTCCGGTGGCAAAAATGTTCCTGAATGGACCAATAATATTGAAGCTTAAAGGTATTAATTATAAATTGCATTAAGTTCATGGGTTTTCTCTCCTGATGTGTGCTTCACTGCTAAGCACCTATAGGCATGCACTCACTTTTCACTATAGATATTGAATGCACTGGTGGAAAAATATCCTCCACGTTTATATATGGATTATGATATATTTTCTTCTTTGTGTATTGACTTTAATATATTGAAATCTATTATTGTTTATTTTACCTGTTTGTGAAGTAATTTGTTATATCTGAGATCTAAAAGTGTGGTTATTATGAATACCTAACATATAGATATCATGGTTTTTGTGGTAGTGTTACCTTGGGAGTGGCTGGTTTTATACACACGCACAAACACATATACAAACACACACACATGTATATACATTGGTGTATAGCTATTGTATGTCATCCATACCATGGACCTGGTTACATTTTGTATCTTATGTATATGCCTGTGTCTCTCACTCATTGTAACTTAAACACTCATGCTGTATTGGCAGAAGAAGAGCCTGAACAAAGAAAGGGAGATATGGGGGATGGCTTATTGTATATGGGAAACAGCAAGTAGACCAATTTGACTGGCATATACTCTATATAAGGGTTGCAATAAGCCTGGAATGATTCTTTTATCCTACTACAAATGTGGCTTATATCTTCTGGGAAAAGATAACTCTTGACCCATTCTCAAACAATCTAAAACATATGAGTATATGTCTTTGTTGTAATTATGTAAACATGCAGAAAGACTGTGACTGAGGACTTAAATGGAAAAATAAGATAGTATATTTAGGGATAGTGATAAAAAGTCTACTTTTTGAGATAGAGTTACTGAAAGTTTAATGCACCTCCTTGCTAGTTCTGTGTATCTCAAGCCAACATGATAGATGTATTTTTTTTTATTTATAAAAAATTATTTATTTTTAGTTATTAACTTCAAAAATATTTTAAACTTCAAATTTTCTCCCCCTTCTATCCCCTTTTCCCCTCCCCAAGATGCTGTGCAATCTCATGCAGTTTGTACATACACATTCATAGAAAACAGTTTCACATTAGTCATATTGAATATTCTGTTTTTTATCTCCAACTACTATGAGGGGTATTTCCAGATTTTATTACTCCCAGCACTTAAAATGACTGTGTTTTGCATAAATTTTGTATTTCCTTATCTAGGTGCATTAGAAAATAAGCTCATCGTGGGGCGGAGCCAAGATGGCAGAGTAGAAAGACTCACATATGCTAGCTCTGAACCCACACCCATTAATTTTCTGTAAAAAGAACTCCCCACAAATTCTGGATCAGTCCAAGCCACCCAGAAACACAGTGGAAGACATTTCCATTCCAGAGAGCCCTGGAAAGCCATCCCCAGGGGTCCGTCACGCACAGGACAGCAGAGCCCACCCCTGTGCTGCCCTGGCCGCAAGGCCCCAGAGGAGCAGATCCGAGCAGGCTTCAGGGATGGACCCCCGGTGGCCACGAAGGTCCCTCCACCCACAGGATCTCCAGGTCAGTGAGAGAGACTTCTGGGCTGACTGAGAGGGGAGCGGGGTGTCTCCGTGACTTGGGCCCCCTCAGGAGGCAGTGGCAGAGGGAGCGGCAGAGGCAGCAGCAGCCTGGGACTCCCAGAGCAGCAGGCAGGAGCTCAGGGCCATTACCGAAGGTCTCTGCATAAACCCCCTGAGGGAACTGAGCCTGGGAGGTGGCACTGCCCCCACCTGAGCAACAGAACTTAAGCTCACATTGAATAGCAGTTGCGCCCACACCTGAAAGCCCTGAGGCAGGGAAGCAGCATTTGAATCTCAGACCCCAAGCACTAGTTGGGCAGATCTAGGCGGGGGTGCAGAGGAATATCAGAAATCAAGTTAACTGGCTGGGAAAATGCCCAGAAAAGGGAAGAAAAATAAGACTATAGAAAGCTACTTTCTTGGGGGACAGATGTTCCTGCCATTCATTTCTGATGATGAGGAACAATTCAGGGCCTCTGTATCCCAGACATCCGAGGTGGATGTCCGGTGGGCTCAGGCCATGAAAGAGCTCAAAAAGGATTTTGAAAATCAAGTTAGACAGGTGGAGGAAAAACTGGGAAGAGAAAAGAGAGAGATGAAAGAAAAGCATGAAAAATGGGTCAATACCTTGGAAAAGGAGACCCCAAAAAATGCTGAAGAAAATAACACCTTGAAAAATAGGTTCACTCAATTGGCAAAAGAGGTTCAAAAAGCCAATGAGGAGAAGAATGCTTTCAAAAGCAGAATTAGCCAAATGGTAAAAGAGGTTCAAAAGCTCATTGAAGATAATAGTTCTCTCAAAATTAGAATGGAACAGATGGAGGCTAATGACTTTCTGAGAAACCAAGAAATCACAAAATAAAACCAAAAGGATGAAAAAATGGAAGAGAATGTGAAATATCTCATTGGAAAAACCACTGACTTGGAAAATAGATCCAGGAGAGACAATTTAAAAATGATGGGACTACCTGAAAGCCATGATCAAAAAAAGAGCCTAGACATCATCTTTCATGAAATTATCAAGGAAAACTGCCCTGATATACTAGAACCACAGGACAAAATAAGTATTGAAGGAATCCATCAATCACCACCTGAAAGAGATCCAAAAAGAGAAACTCCTAGGAAGGTTGTGGCCAAATTCCAGAATTCCCAGGTCAAGGAGAAAATCTTACAAGCAGCTAGAAAGAAACAATTCCAGTATTGTGGAAATAAAATCAGGATAACTCAAGATCTAGCAGCTTCTACATAAAGGGATCGAAGGGCGTGGAATAGATTATTCCAGAAGTCAAAGGAACCAGGACTCAAACCAAGAATCACCTACCCAGCAAAACTGAGTATAATACTTCAGGGGAAAATATGGTTTTTCAATGAAATAGAGGTCTTTCAAGCATTCTTGATGAAAAGACCAGAGCTAAAAAGAAAATTTGACTTTCAAACACAAGAATGAGAAGAAGCATGAAAAAGTAAACAGCAAAGAGAGGTCATAAGGGACTTACCAAAAGTGAACTGTTTACATTCCTACATGGAAAGACAATATTTGTAACTCTTAAAACTTTTCAGTATCTGGGTAATTGGTGGGACCACACACGCACATACACACACACACATACATGCGTGCACGCACACACACGTACACACATGCACACACATACAGAGACAGAGAGCACAGAGTGAATTGAATCAGATGGGACCATATCTTAAAAGAAATGAAGGTAAACGGTGAGAGAGAAATGTAGTAGGAGGAGAGAGGGTGAAATTGAATGGGATAAATTATCTCTATTTCAAGAGGCAAGCAGGAGACTTTTTAGTGGAGGGAAAAAGTGGAGAGCTGAGAAAAAACATGAAGTTTACCCTCATCACATTCGACTAAATGAAGGAGTAAAATACACACTCATTTTGGCATGAAAACCTATCTTACAGTACAGGAAAGTGGGGGAGAAGGAGATAAGCAAGGAGGGAGGGATGATGGGAAGGGTGGGAAATGGGAGGAGGAAGCAATTTGAAGTCAACACTCTTGGGGAGGGAGAGGATCAAAAGACAGAATAGAAACAATGAGGGGCAGGATAGGATGGAGGGATATACAGTTAGTCTTACACAACACGACTATTATCGGAGTCATTTGCAAAACTACACAGATATGGCCTATATTGAATTACCTGCCTTCCCAAAGGAAATGGGTGGGGAGGGAGGGATGGGCAGAAGTTGGAACTCAAAGTTTTAGAAACAATTGTGGAGTATTGTTCTTGCTACTAGGAAATAAGAAATACAGTTAATGGGGAATAGAAAGTCATCTGGCCCTACAGAACAAAAGAGAAGATGGGCACAAGAGAAGGGAGGGATGATAGAAGAGAGGTCAGATTGGTGATAGGGAAAATTAGAATGCTCAGTGTATTGGGGTGGGGGGAGGGGATAAATAGGGAGAAAATTTGGAACCCAAAATTTTGTGAAAATGAATGTAAAATGTTAAATAAATAAATTTATATTAAAAAAAGAAAATAAGCTTATCAATAGGAAAAAAAATAAGCTCTTAGTACAAAATAATCTCATCAAAAGTAGGAAGTGTTTCATTTCTTTTTATCCCTAGAATCTGGTACACTGGCTGACACATAGTGATAAATGTTTGTTGGTCTGCACTGAAGTTGTCATTTGGCAAATGTCCTATAGAAAGTAAGTAATAGTAATCAAACCAAGTTCTTGGACTCCTTACTGATTGTTCTTTCCACTGACTATACCATTCCCTGCTTCCAGATTTTCTTTCTTAAAATTAATTTATTTTGAGTTTTCAAAATACATTTCCACAAGATTTTGAGTTCCAATTTTTTCCCCATTTTTCCCGTCCTCTCCATCCCAAGATGGCATCCATTCTGATTACTCCTTTTCCCTGTCTAACATCCCTTTTATCATACCCCATCCCTTTCTCCTTTACTTTCTTGAAGAGTTAGATATTTCTATAACTCATTGCTTATATATCTTGTTCCCCATTTGTGTGCATTTAGGGTTAGGGTTACGTCAAATTTTCTTTTTAGCTCTTGTCTTTTCATCAAGAATATTTGAAAGTCCTCTATTTCATTGAAAGACCATTTTTCCCCTGAAGTATCATACTCACTTTTGCTGAGTAGGTGATTCTGGGTTTTAATCATAGTTCCTTAATGTAGAAACTGCTAGATCTTGTGTTATCCTGATTGTATTTCCACAGTACTTGAATTGTTTCTTTATAACTGTTTGCAAGATTTTCTCCTTGACCTGGGAACTATGGAATTTGTTAACAATATTTCTAAGAGTTTTCTTTGTAGGATCTTTTTCCAGAAACAATCAGTGTATTCTTTCAATTTGTATTTTACCCTCTGATTCTTCAATATCAGGCTAGTATCCCTTGATAATTTCTTGAAAGATGATGTCCAGGCTCTTTTTTTGATCATGGCTTACAGGTAGTTCAATAATTTTAAAATTATCCCCCCTGGATTTTCTAAGTCAGTGTTTTTTTCCAATGAGATATTTCACATTGTCTTCTATTTATTTCATTTTTTTGGTTCTGTTTTATAATTTCTTGATTGATCACAAAGTCATTAGGTTCCTTTTGCTTCACTCTAATTGTGAAGGTATTATTTTTTTCAGTGAGCTTTTGGACCTCCTTTTGCATTTGACCTATTCTGCTTTTTAAGACTTTCTTTTCCTCATTGACTTTTTTGAACTTCTTTTGCCGTTTGGGTTTTTTTTAAGGTACTATTTTCTTCTGTATCTTTTTTTGGGGGGGGTCTCCTTTAGCAAGTTGTTGACTTGATTTTCATGATTTTCTTGCATCACTTTAATTTTTCTTCCCATTTTTTTCTCAACTTCTCTTACTTGATTTTCAAAATTGTTTTTGAGCTCCTCCATGACCTGTGACTAATTCATATTGCTCTTAGATGCTTTTGATGTAGGAACTTTGACTCTCCTGTCCTTCTCTGGTTGTATGCCCTGATCTTCTTTTTCACCAGAGTAAGATTTTATACTCTGAGTTCTTTTATGATGTTTCCACATCTTCCCAAACACTTGACTTTCTAACTCTTTGTCAAGGTACAACTCTGTTTCCAATGGGGGTGGGGGTGGGTATACTATCCCAAGCTTCAGGGATTTTTTTTATCAGCTGCTTGATCCCCCACCATCTTGTGGGCCCAGAGATCTGAACGCAACCTCTACCAACTACTGCTTCCATGACCCTTACCCCCAGTACCCTTGGGCTGGGGCTGGATTGGGCAACCCCTATGCTCCTCCTTCACTCAGGTCCCACAGGGTTCTCCCACTGACCACTTTGTTGTTTGTGGACTGAGAAATTAGGAAACCACCACAGTTACAAATGATTTAGTCCCTGAAGTCTGCTCTGGCCAGTCTGTGATGGTGTGGCCCACACTGGACTGTGCTGTTTCCTGTCTAGTGTGAAAGACCCTTCCTTTTGACTTTCCAGGTTGTCTTGGGCTGGTAATTTTTTAAATTTTCATTTTGGGGTTTCAATAACTCCAGAATTTGTTTAGTGTCATTTTTACAGGTGTTTGGAGGGCTTTGGGGGAGACCTCAGGGAAGTCCCTGCTTTTACTCAGTCATCTTGGCTCAACCCCCATGAGAGATATTATTATAAAAATTACACTATAGATAATTTATTTCCTCCAAAGTATCTCTAGTCTTTCCCTTTATCATCACAGAAGAAAGATCATCCACTTGAATTTTCCAGATACTTTACACTGAACACTGTGGCCAGTTTCATTCATCTCAGATAAGGATGCATTAAATGGCAAGACAAAATTTTAAAAAAAATATATGAAGTTGATTGAATACTTGGTATTCTCTAAATAGGATAGGAGTTTTGAAATATTTCCTGAGATTAACTCAATGTTGAATGAATTATAGATCTTGATGTTGATTCCTTGGAGAAATAGCTGGAACTTTTCATTCTCTTCTATACAGTGATCATTGAAAATGTGATTCTTGTCTGGATGTGAGAAGACTACCTTGCTGATACATGGTACCCATTCTAGCCAAAACTACAGAACGGAATTGAGGGATCAACTGTAATGCTTTGAGCAATATCTCTCTAGGGAAATGCCATGACTTGCCTTGTACTTGTAAACTTAGATAAAGGTATGCATCCTAGAATATGATAAGTTCTTCACATGGAAAGAGAGGGAAAGAAAGAGAGAGAGGGAAAGAAAGAGAGAGAGGGAAAGAAAGAGAGAGAGAGAGAGAGAGAGAGAGAGAGAGAGAGAGAGAGAGAGAGAGAGAGAGAGAGAGAGAGAGAGAGAGAGAGAGAGAGAGAGAGAGAGAGAATATCACAGAACACAGGAATTTTGCTCGGGTTTCGAATCCCTACCAATTACATTGAAAACTTGGCAGTTTTAGCTAAGTCTTGTTTTTGAGTTCTTGAGCTTTTTCAGACTTCATTACAATTCAGAGTGAAATTGATGGAATCATATATCAGTTGGAACTGGATCCAATCAAAGGTTATGTCCTATTGTGAGAGTTTGGATCAACTTGAGTTTAATGGCTATATACACACTTTTAGTTAATTTTCTCTTGCATAAGAATCTAAATCAGGAACTGTAAAATTCTAGTTACTGACTACAGTAACATTATCTACAAATCTACCCTTTGTTAAAAGACATTGCTTTTACTTATTTCTTGTACTCTGCCAGAAATTACCTACTGGATGTTCAATTATCCACCCTTGACGGCAACACATTATTTTAATATAAACTTTTCACTGCAGTCAGCAAATATTGTGTATTTTGTTTAAATTGACATGCCATATCTTATTATAAAATATGAAATGAAATGGCTGGAACTTTTAGGGTTAGGCAGAATCATTTTACTGTGGTTTGGCTCATATTTAGAGCATATTTTCTGACAGGCAGGCCTCAACAGGACCATGGGAAAATAAAAGAACCAATGAAATAAACAAAAGAGAGTAAAATGAGAAATATGAACTGGTGATCAATTGCTTACTCATTTTATTAAATTAAATGCAGATCCTTCTTAGTGTTAACCTTCAGTTATGCAAGAGAATGTAAATATCTCCTTTAATACAGTGTCTAATAACAGAGATAAATCAGGTTTCAGGTTTCCTGCCTGCCAACAAATCTCCTTTACACTCTGAATTCCATATGTGGGTGAGCCAGAATTGGTTGTCAAGATTTGTGTTTTGAAAAACAATAACATCTGAACCCAAAGTGGCCATATTTAAGGGTTCTCATTGATTGTGGTTTATTATGTAATTACCTTAATGCTGAGCTCAAGGGTAAATGGGAGTCACTCATCACAATCTCACCATGAAATCAAGAAATGGAGACTAAACAAGAGGGCAGATTCCTGCCTTACTTTCTACTGTAGCTGCTGATTATCCAATGAGACTAAATTTCATAATCTCAGGCCAGAAATCAAAAAAAGAAAAGACCTTATGTGTAGGATAATTTTTATTTATCTGAATAAAGTAATCAATCATGTTCTATTATTTATAATGAAGGGAAAAAATTGTAGCAATAATCATGTGAGACAGAAAAATTAGAACAAAGCATAGTGAAAAAGATATTAGACTTAGAATTGGAGGATGTGCTTCTAATCCTGACTCTTCCAGAATTATGGAATTGGAGAATTTGAGAAGAAGCAAAGGCCTCAGTAGTTATCCGGTCCACCCCATACATGAAAGACTCTCCAACAAAAGCATTGGCAAGTAGGCAAGCAGCATCTGCCTAAGAGTTACAAGGAAGAAATTCCACCACCCCTTGAAACAATTTATTCCATTTTTGGATAGCCCTAATTGTTAGAAAGTTTTTCCTGACATCAAGCATCAGTTGATACTTTTCAGCTTCCACCTTTTGCTTCAGGATCAAACAGAAGAGGGTTAATTTCTTCTTGACTTGATAGACAGCTCACCAAACACCTCAATACAGTTATCATGTCCTCTCTATATGTTTTTTTCTCCAAGTCAAACATGCACATTTAATTTCAAACAATTATTATATATTTTGAGCTCTGAACCCTTTTCCATTCTGGTTGCCTTCCTCTTGACACTCTCCAGTTTATAAATATTCCTCAGACAAGAGCCACTTAGTAGCTTCTTGATCACTGGCAAGTCATTTGACCTCTCTGAGTCACAGTTTCTTCATCTGTATTCTAGGGATAAGAGTATTTTCATTATTTACCTCAAAAGGCTACTGTGAGTAAAGCACCTTATATACTGTAAAGCACTATATGAATTCAAGATAGTATAATAAGCAGTCCCTTTGGGTACTTCTTTATGGTGTGGTGATAATCTCAGTAACCTCAGATGATCTCGGTTCTTGTAGGTCATAACAAACTGAAAAGACTTCAACAATTGGCATGATGATGTGTTATTGCTTGAGTATGGGTGTGGTGAAGTGGAAGTTGAATCCTACCCACACAGCTCTAGATCTATGATCCTATGAATAAAGCAACCTATTTCTAGAGCCTGATGATAAGAAAGTTGTAGACACAGTGATACATTTTTGGTTTCAGCAACTCATTTACTGAAAGCATGGAGGGATTGTCCTCTGTACCTGTGAAGGAATGCTTACAACAGTGATACTACAATTCTTTAAAAATTGGTGTCATTTTTTATTATTTTAACTTTACATATTTTTCCCTTTTAATAATGTTTCTTCCATATTTCATAATCAATATTATCCTTTCACACTAATTGATGTGTTTTTCATGGATCAAGAAATAGAGACATAACACAATTGGCTTCAAAACACACTGATGACAACAAACAGGTACACACATATCACAACAACATTCCAGTTTGCTTCGTTGAATTTTTGATACAAATCAAGGAAACGATAATTCATTTATAATGTAGTAGCATTTCCGATAGAGATAAATATACTAAGTATGAACTACAAATGACATTCATAGTTTGATTTTCTTAGAAATTATTATAAAGATATCCAAGTAAAAGAAGGATGACTTATGAGGAATATTCAGAGGAGATGGCTACAGGCCTTTCACATCAGTATTCTTTACTCTATTTGTATATGACAGTTTGAATTTGGGCACTAACTCAGTTTGATTCTTGATCAAGTATTAGGAAAGCATGGTTTGTTTTTTGTTTCTGTTTTGAACTGAGATTTTTTTTTTTTGTTTAGCTCCATGTTAAAAGTTAGGCCAGCAGGGCATTCCTAAATATTTGCAAACTTCCCTTCTCTACATAACAGCAGGAACAAACAGTTTCCCCATCATTGTAGTAATGGTGTTTTATCTACCGTGTGCTTACTATTACATAGAAAAAGATTAAGAAACCCATGTTTTGGGAGAAAGTGGTTTTTATTCATGTACCCAGTAGTATGAGAAATGGCTCAAAATGGGACATTTGAAATTTGGTATTTTATGTTTTAAAACACTCAGGTTACAAAGAATATGATCTTTCCTTGGCAGATATCCTCTCTCTCTCTCTCTCCCCCTCTCTCTCTCTTTCTCTTTCTCTCTTTGTAAATGTGTGTGTCTCTCATTATTTCTCTGTCTCTACCTCTTTCTCTCTGACCTTTAAGAATGAACATATTATTGGATATAGTCTCTGTTTTTAGGGCTTTCTAACAAATGAGACAGTTTTCTTAAAATACTTTCTTTTTCCTTAAATGGATAATCCTTGTGAATGTGTCTGTAATGTGGCTTACCCAAAAAAGAGATCTTTTTTTTTTTTAAGTAACCACTAAACAACTTTTAACTTTTCTTTCCCCTCAAAATACTTACTAGCATAGGAGTCAAGAACCATGGACATCTTTTGGGTTATATCATATGAAATTCAAATAGCTAAAGACAGGATGACTCAGATAATTGGTACTGGCTACAGAGAATTTACTCACTGAGCACAGATTCAAGTCCTATTCTAGCAAGCTGAATCTGGAAGTAATTATTGCATTGTGATTGTGCAGTGGCTTATGCTAAAAGCCTTAGTGATGTGAGTTCAGCCCCTAGTGGACAAGCATCTATGTTTCCAAATAAATTGCATGAATGCTGATCAGCTTAGCAGCGATTCCAAAGGTTTAAGACACACGCAGATTTAACCATGGTTCCTTAGATGTTATTTATCCAATCAAGATGTCTATAGTGCCCTATTAATTAATGCTAAAGTACTTTGGGATGAATGAATTTTTCAGGTAATATAATTCTAGTCTTCCAATCCACTTTCTTCTGTGTTCTTCTTAGATCATTTTCAGGTTGTATTAATATGGCTGAATGAGAGTCAGGATTGTGGCAGCCTGTGCCATTTATTTTATAGGAATTCATGTCCTTATGGTTGTAAGAGGAAGCCTATTACTATAACTATCATAAACTGTTCTTCGGCTTGAAGGTAATATATTGAAGACAATTCTAAAAGCCAGGTTCATTATATTCCCCCAGAAATCAGGCTTACTTTTATGAACAAGGGTGTCATTCACCTTTCAACCAAGAGATATGAAAATCTTGGGAGTTATTCATTATTCTTCCCTTTCTCTTTCAATCTAATTGATCATTGATCAACAAGTTGTGAACATTTTTCCTTTTCAGTGTGTTTCCAATCATAGGTCAGAGCCGAAAGGGGCCTTAAAGGTTATTTAGTCTAACTAGCTCATTTAATACATGAGGAAACTAAGGCCCAGAGAGGCTGAGTGACATTTCCATAGACACACAGGTAAATCCATTTCTCATGTTACATTTTTATTACTACCACTCTAGCCCAATTCACAACTTCGTGCTTGGTGTAATAAAGTAGTTTCCTGCATGGGATCATTGCTGACTATCTTTCTCTATTCTAATGTGATATTCAGGTTTTGCTAAAATGCTATCTTTGAAATTCACTTTTCAGATCCTTTGTTAACTTGACTGCCTTAATTTCTTTCTCTACTTAACCTAGGGCCTACCCTTCTTTTAGGACCCAGATCCAATTCCAATTTTCCTTAAAGTCTTCCTTTACTGCTTCAAGTGATAATAACCTTTCCCTCCTCTAAAACTATTATACTTTATGTCTATTCCATTCATGTGGCACTGAGCATTATACCATCTTGAACTGCTATTTATATTTTTGTTTGTATGAGATACATCCTAGTTCCAGAATAAAATTGTAAGCACTTAGGGGCAGCATCTGTGTTGGAAAACTCTTTGTATCTTCAGTAGCTAGTAAAATACTTTGCATATAGCAGATATTAGCTAAGTTAGTATTTCCTGATGATGATAACAACACGGATGATGATGATGGAGATATCAATGATGAAAACTCTGTACCATATTGATATTATAAAAGCAATTGCTATAGCCACTAAAATGCCAGGAGCCAGTTGATTTAAACCAAAGTAGGTCTCATGGAGGTGGAAAATTTGAAAGGACAAAAAGATCCTGACTCATTGGACATTTTAGATGTGGCAGAAAGGAAGATGGCTTCTGCATTGTCAAGGCTGTGGGAAGGATGTTTGTTCCCAGTGAAAGATTAGATTGTAGAAAATGAGAATATTAAATAAAGAAAGGAGAAATAGGACACAAACGTGAAAATCGTAATCAAGAGTTTAAAGTTTAATTTTCAAGGCAATTTCTATCCCTTCTTCCCACCTCACCTCAGAAAACAAACCATGAAATCAAAATGACATTTACATGAGATAATTCTGGTTACTAAGGATAAGGTAGACTGAGGATAGAAACACATAGGAAAAGAAACTGGTCAAGATACTTAAGGTGGTTTTCAGACAATGTCCTCAGTTTTCTTCTTTGAACCTGATTGGTTTCAATGACTCCACATTTTTGTCTGGAAGGGACAGTACTTGTTGAGCAGAACCTTCCAACAATGACAATACCTGTGCCCTCAGACTATGTGAGGAATAGTTTCAATTTCTTTAGACTGACTCTAACTGTCTTCCTCCAAAACCACCAACTGAATTTTCTGCTAAATTACTACAATACTTTCACTTTGGTTCCAGTAAGTCACCACACTGACTCACATTCTTACTCCTAATTTCCTACACCACTGGAAGTGTAGGTAATATGAAATAGCAAACAGTGTAATATAATAATTCATATTTCACTTTGAAAATACTTTTTAAACTTTATGTTTAAGTGAGTATTTATTGGGGGAAATTCACTTAAAAATAATGACCACACTGTTCATACCTAGCTTGGGTGAAACTTGGAGACTCTCTAGGTTATGCAGAGTCATAAAGAATCTACAATCTACTTTGCATTTTGAAGCCAGGGAGCTCTGAAATGTGACATGAGCCTAAATATAACTGTACTTTCAGACGTCTTGTGTAGGTAATAGCGCTGAAAGGAATTAGTAAGACTGAACACAATGTGGATTATCAACCACGAAAAAATATTAAGCAGAATAGATACTAATTGTTAAAAGCAGAGTTTTAACAACTAACCGAAATGTGAATGCTGCCAATTTTCTGATAGAAAATGGGCCATCTAACACCTTGTTTTCCTTGCGTAGCTACCCCATTTTCTTCTTTCATATATTTCTTTAATGATATGCTTTACTTCAGTTCTTCTTCATCATCCTTATCTGTTATGTCTGGGCCTACTCATTTCTCCACTGCCCTTTGACTGACATTTACTTTTGATTTTTTTCAGGGGCTCCAGTATTGCATGACTCACGATCATACAATATTCTTGGAAGAATATTAGTGTTAAAAAGACAAGTCTTTATTTCTCATTTTGAGGGTCATTAATGGAATTCTGTAATTTTCCATATGCGATGCCCCAACATGTGGCAAGGGCTGTGGGGATATTGCCAGATCCCATGTGTTTCAACAGCTGTGATCCTTATGTAGCATAGTGTTGCGTGGCTTGAAGGGGGGCAGAAAAGACATCTCTAGGCTCTTCTTGCCCCACTTTTCTCCAAGAGAAACTGTAATTCCTTGACAGAAGAGAAAGCAGGAGGTGGAGGGCAGAAGTTGACACTCTGATCTCTTCAGGGAAAGGGAATACTGGGCTGCAATTTTATCTCCCTTCAATATTATTAGTCTAGGGATGAGTTTTTCAGTTTCAATTGAGATTCTGAGTATTTAATTATTATCGAGAAGCAAGTTCCAAAGCTTTATATCCAAGATTCTTACTTCCTTCTCACCAGATACCAGTTCCATAGTGAACATGCATATCAAAGAAACTCATTTATTCAATTTGATAGAAAAGCTGTAATCAGAAATAGCTTATATAGGAGAATATATATATATATATATATATATATATATATATATATATATATATATATATATATATATATATATATATATATATATATATATATATATATATATATATATATATATATATACTAGACAATATAGATTGAAAGAGCACTAGTCCTGGGTCAGGAAAAACCTCAGTTTGAATCCAGTCTCAGTTAACAGCTGTGTGACCCTGGGCAAGTCACTTAACCTCTCTGTGTTTTAGTTCCCTGAGCTACAAAATAGGGATAATTACAGCACCTGCCTCTCAAGGTGATTATGAGGATCAAGTGAGGTAACAAATGAAAAGCAACTTGCAAACCTTGAAGTGCTTTATAAATGTTATTATTACTATTATTTTTTAAAAATTTGTCTTCTCAGTAAATATGATTTTTAAGTGTTTATAGATTTTTAAATTACAAATTGTGATTGTTTTACTGAATTACATAAATATGTAATTGGCCTATATTTGGAGCAATTAGTGTTGTGCTCATTTTTTGGTACTAAATATGTGATGACTTCTGCTAAGAAAAATGAGCTCATCCTTGCATCAGAAAGGAAGATGTAGTAGTTTGCTATTAATTCATGTGCCATTGAAGCAATTGAACAAATAATTGAGTCTTGTTCTCTCCCAAAACTTTCCTATTTTGTGATAAAATTAAGGTTTCAGTATCCTCCATTGATGTAGTAATGTTGTTGTTTATCATATAACTAATATGCAAACTTTCTGATTTAAAACTGATTCAAATTGTGCTTTTGTTGTGTTGGATTTCTTTTGATTATGTAGATGAACAGAAAATTTCCATGTTCTTTCTCAGGCTTTTTCCTCCACTTTTTCTGCTTTTTAATTCTCTATAGTAAAGTTTTAGATTGATTTTAAATAATTTATCTTGTTCTTTTTTTCTTTTCTTTATTTTTGTTACTTTTCTGACTTCTTGTATCACCTTAAATTTTTGACTTTTACTTTTAATTGTCAATTTAAGATATCAAGAATTTCCTTTATATTCAGTCTTCTATGAACTCTTGCACAGGTGGATAAAATAGCTACCTTTGAAAGATGAACAAAAATATTAGGATGTAAGGTTTTCCCTTGGAAGCTGACAGAAAACATCTTCAACACAATTCTGGTAGCATACTGACTTACAGGAATGATGTATGGCTCATCTTATTCTGTCATGACTTGATCTTCTCTGAAAGGTACATTGAAGACTTTTTGGTTCTCTGTATTTTGTAAATAGATTGAGTGTTTCATATACTTACAACTATTAAAACCATTGTTCTTAAGTTTTAATGCAACAATATTATATCTGGGCTATTGTGGACAACAATCTATGAGAATGACCCACTTCCAATAGAGTTAATTGGTTGAGTTCTCCAGAATATAATGTTTGCATTTGTAGCATGATCAGCCTGCAGGGATGTGCTGCAGTCTCTACTACTTCCATGTATATTCTATATTCATTACTAAACCTAGGGTCCTTAAGAATGATCCTTCTGTAACTTCTGGTGGAAAAGACCTAGTCCTGAGTTGCCACCATAACATTTTGATTTTCACAAATAAATAGGCTTGCGTTAGTCATGTGTTAATATAATGTTGGTTGATTCAAAGTGGATATCCCCTGTGGAAGGCTTTTTGATTCCACTCTTGGATCTTAGTCATTTCATAGCCTCCATTTAGAGGCAGAACACACTTGGTTACATTCAACAAATCCATTGGTTTGTAGTTACTATCAGCTTTTATCAGTGCTCCATGAAATAATTCCTACTTATTCTAAAAATATTTGAAAATATTTGAATATATTTGAGTGAAATTATTTGAAAATTATCTTATACTGTAATCTAAGAAGGTGTTTCTCTCTCTCTCTCTCTCTCTCTCTCTCTCTTCTCTCTCTCTCATGGA
Organism: Bettongia penicillata ogilbyi; assembly: GCA_023548195.1. Classification (NCBI taxonomy): domain Eukaryota; kingdom Metazoa; phylum Chordata; class Mammalia; order Diprotodontia; family Potoroidae; genus Bettongia; species Bettongia penicillata. Next base: position 374,706 of record JAJHZJ010000937.1, on the reverse strand, counting down.
AATATCCATTTCTCTATAATTGACTTAGGGTGATGGGTCCTATTTTGCTAATACTTACTGTAGGCTTGTATTAGGGTACTTTCTAATTCTATTATGCTCTATTTTATAACTGAAGGTAGAGATTAAGACTGGTATTATGTAGGTATTATTTTAAGTAAATTCTGCTCATTCAACTTTCTTTTCGGGATGTTAGTACTTAGCCATACTCTTCTCTTTGATGCAGTTATACCTTATATGTCTTTCTCAGAGAATACAAAGATATTATAAATATTGATTGCCCTTATCCATTGATTCAGTTTGACTCAAACTTGAGGCTTTTGTTTTCTTTTTCTTGTTTTTGTTTTCATTCTTTTTCATCATTTTCTCAAAACACCTCTAAATCCTATGTTCCTAGGTAACTAATCACTTTGGTAGATTATTTTAAATTTGAAAAAAAATAAAGTGGAAAGTTAAAGTTCCTATGTTGTTCAGTTGTGCCTGACTCTGTGACTCCACCTGATTTTTTTTTTTTTTTTTTGGCAAAGATACTGGAATGATTTGCCATTTCCTTCTCCAGCTCATTTTATAGATGAAGAAACTGGGACAAGCAGGGTTAAGTGACCTGCTTAGGGCTACACAGTTAGTATCTGAGGACAGACTTGAACTCATATCTTCCTAACTCTAGGCTCAGTACTCTATTCCACTGAACCATCTAGCTGCCAAAAATCAGTTTTTGAAAGTATATGTGTATGTGTGTGTGTATATGCTTAAACTTACAGTGAATTCCTGTTTTCCTTGAAGTATGACTAAATCCACAGATGCTCCAATTCTCACTTTCATATCAGATTTCTACATGTGTTTAGTGAGGTTTGCCATTACAGATTCTAGTTTTTCTATTTCTGCTCATTATTTTTGTTGTACAATCCCATCAATTCTTCTAATTCTCTTCTCTTTTGAAACACTGAAGAACAGCATATTGTGGTTCCATGTTCTTCTCAGATGCCTTAGGGTCCTCTGTCTCATTGTTTTGTAGTATTTGTTCAGAGATTTCTGAGTTCATTTGCTATATCTAGAAGTCCTATTTCCTTCTGTTGTTACTGTTTTTCCTGTGAAAGTTTCTGTTTATGTTCAAAGTCTTTGAGGTTATTTTTTTCCTGAAATCCATGAAAATTTCACCACCACCATCCCCATTTTCTCCACTGTTCACTTTCTGACTCCTTCCCCTCTGAGTATGGTTTCTTTGGGGGCTGAATTTCAAAGCATCTGTTTCTTTTCATATGAGACAAATCCATATATCACCAAGTGACGTTTGGGTGGTTAGAACTGGTCCCATCTGCATGCTGCTCTTTTCCTGCTACATGGCTCTCCCGCATCCCTACACAGGCACAGTGTACTTGCCTCATAAGCTGTCCCATTCATTCTCTTCCTTAGTTCTTGGCCCAGCACTGGCACTCTGGAGCTTTGCAACACTGGTATCACAGAATTGTTTGCCCTAGCACTAGCATTGTTGGTGTTAGTGAGTTTTTGAACCAGCTTCTGTTCTGCTGGTGCTACAGAGTTGTCTGCTCTGGCACCAGCAAGTCAGGGCTTTGCAGTACTGGTTCCATAGGGTTATGGTCCCTGGCTGATTTTTACTCCTGTGGTGCTATGGTCACTAACATATCTATATAGAGTAGGTCAAATGTCTGCAGCCTGGAAGCTGGAAGCTGGAGTTTACATGCATACAGAGAGGAAGGAAGAGACCACATTCTAGGGAGTGGATTTTGTTGAAAGCCTTTCTCATATCCTTGGTTCATCTTTAGTTCTGGTAGTATGAGAGGTGGAAGAGGAAGTGCTGAATGAGTTCAGGATCAACGAACACCAGTTCATGGTTTTAGAATCATTTTTAACCTTCTTTTGGATTCTGAGTATCCTCGAACATGGAGAATACTGAAGTTGCTTTATCTTTGATTCATAATATCTGTTTTGAAGAGGTTTGAGAGGTTATAGGGATTAGAGAAAATGTCTAGTCCTCTATCTTTGACCATATGATTCAAAATTCTATCTACATGTCTTGATAGTCAAGACAATTTAACCACTTTTCAACTATCTCAGCTGCCAAAAGTACCATCTGATTAATTCATGATCACATCTGATTGAGAGGTGTGTGATTACTCAAGAAGATCTTAAGCCCCTGCAGTTGTCCTAGCTGGTTGAGGTGAGAATATTGTTAGCTATAATTTCATTCTCAATTGAATATTTTTCTTGATGGTTCTGCATGGTTTTGAAATCAGAATAAGATTATGTTGTAAAATGAATAGACTATTAATAGAAAGAACTACTCATAACGTTTTGCTGTTTTGTCTCTCTTTTTGTTTATTATGTACAAAAAAATTGAATTTGGAGTTAGAGGTCCTCAGTTAAAAGATCAATTTATTTGAAATGGGCATAATATATACATACACATGTGTATGTGTGTGTATATGTGTGGGTGTATATGTGAGTCTGTGTGTATGTATACACACATATAGACATTATCGCACAAGGTTCTTACGGACAACATGCTCTGCAAAAACAAAGAAGGAAATAAAACCGATGACAAAAATACTTTTCAGAATCTTTTGAACTTTAGTGTTTACTTGATCATAATTAGGTTTCTTTGGATATTAGGCAAAACAGGTTACTAGAAAAATAGAATAGAAATTCAATTTAGTTGTTCCAAGTTTTATTAAAACTCTTATTTGTAGTCCTGGCCTATTCCTTTCTAGTCCTTAGTTTTTTTTCTTTATGTTAACTTTTATTGTTGGGGTTTGGGGGAGGTGGAAGGAAACAACATGTTACACTGGCAATAGTTCTGTATCTGGAGTCAGATCTAAGTTCAAATTCAACCTCTGAAGCACATTGTTTATTTGATCTTGGGTAAGTCACTTTTGTTTGGTTCACAGGTTTCCAAACTGTGAAATGAGGTTATGCTAGAGAGCATCTAAGGTCCTTTTTGGCTCAAAACCTGTAATCCTGTGATCCTAGATCAACCTTTGTATTTTATAGTTAAGGATTCAGAGACCCAGATAAGCTAAGCCTATAACAGAGATTAGATTTGGACTTAGATTCTCTAATTTCAAATCCATTGCTCTTTCCACTTGATGACATTCCCTTACAATTACAATTACACAGAATGATGTTGCATAAGAGTTCCACATCAAGACAAGTCCTTTTTCTCCTGGGGTCTCAGTACTTCATCTACAAAAAGAAGGCGAATGGAAGATTGGCCTTGATAATCTTTAAAGTCCCTTGCAGCTATAAATCTTATATTCTTATGCATTTTAAGGCAGTAAGTACCCAGAAAAATAAGAAAAGAAAATGAAATATAAGATCATCAACCAGATTTGGAAAAGGATTATTTAGAGATCAGAATTTATTAACCAGGGACCCACATAGAGTTCATGGATAGATTTCAGGGGGTCCATGGAGTGTGATGAGGACAAATATTTATTTTGACTAACTTTCAATTTCTTTTGTAATCCTAGGCATTTTATTTTATGCATTTAAAATTATTATTCTGAGAAGGGATATAGGCTTTGCCAAAGACTGGTTTTTTTTGTCTTTTGGGGAGGGCTTATTGAATCAAAGACTCAGAGGGGAGAGGTCACAGGCATCCCCTTGGACAGTTCCAGCACATGAAGCACCAAGAGGGCAAGGGCACATTGTCCAGGCCTGTGAACTGTGAGGTCAGGCCTATATCCTCAGACTTCTTGAGTAGGCTCAGTTTGAAATGCTGGAGGATGGTGGTGAAGAAGAGAAAGATCTCCATTTGGGCCAAACCTGCTGCTAGGCACATGTGCTTTCCTGGAGCAAAGGGTGTGAAGGCTTTATTTGCTCAGAAGGCCACTTTCTCATCAAGAAAGTTGGTCAGTTCAAAACATGCTGGGTCTTCGAACTGGAGAGTCCCAGTGTATGGATACCAAGACCAGGATTATATGGGTGTCCTTGGACAGAAAGTAACCACAAAAATGTGTATCCTGAGTGATGGATTGAGGCAGGCCCATGAATAAACTGCTGACAAGTCTCTGAATCTTGTGTAGGACCGCATGGGTGTAGGGCAGGGTATCCCTTTAGTCCAGGCAAAGGGCTGTGTCCAAGCCCACCACATGATCTATCTCTTGTGCTTTTTTTGTCACTTTGGAAAATCTGAGCAAAATCAGCAGCCCAGAGTGAAGGGTGGTACTTGTGATTTTGGTGTCTCTGAAGAACAGATTGTGGGATGTCATCACTAGACTATCACTTACCAAAGACTGAAAAAGGAATCCATGAAACAAAAAGCGTCAAGAACCACTGTTCTAGATCTTTGATCTAAATTTGAGTGCAGCATTGTGGTCTTGGTGTATCTTTGTTCTGAAAAATGACTAGTATGTGATAGATTAAGTAATGAGAGATTATTTTCATGACTTATGGAAATCAAGCATCACTTTAAAGTCACCTGGTATGCATTGTGGTGGCTCAATTATGAGAGATTTATGCTCATACACATGAACCCTATCCCAAAAAATGGAATCCTGATAGCACTTATATAAGAGGCAGTCTAAATTATATGATGAGGCTCCTTGCAAATTTTCCTGAAGCTTGCACTGTTTTTCAAACTGACATGCCAGACCTTCTGGTGAAAGGTAGACATAAGGGTTTGAGAAGAATTCTCTGACATTTCAAGACTTCTTAGAAATATGAAATTATAAGGATCTAACCTTAAGCAGATAATTCTGATGTGTTCACCCTAAAATAGCATGATTGATTTTCATATGCAAATTCTCTCTTTTGAGCCTAGCTAAAACTCACAAATGTTCAATTAGTATTACAGGGAAAGCTTTCTACTTTGTTTGGGAAAGTCAGCAAGTTCCTTCAAAGACTTCAGCTGTTCTAGTAGACTTTTTCTTAAAGGGGCCTGAAAGGGGGAAAATATAGTTCTTTGAAGTCATAGCATCATAGCTTCCAATTTGCAAGATAATTTAGGAGCCATCTAGTTTATAAACCTTCTTTTACAGATGAGGAAGCTGAGGCTAAGGAAGGATAAGTGAATTATCCAAGAACATACAGATAATACATGTCAGGGGCAAGACTGGAGTCCCAGTCTTATGAAAGTAAACCCCATTATATCATCCTGCTTCTCAAATGACTTATTCCTTATCTGATAGTTAAATTTGGTGGGAGCAACTTGGGGTGATTCCATAAGGTGATCATGCCTTTAATTTTTTTTTTCATGGTAAAATAAAACCACAGCCTATGGGATTTTATTTCTTTTCATAGGAGGTCTCAGTCCTCCAAATTTATCCATATCATTCAAAATGATTTATTACCTCCTATCTTGTCCAATGGTCCCAGTCATTCAGTATCCCATATCATCCCATGTCAGGATAAAAATTCACATACTTGAGTATATATGAATTAAAAATTACACAACTGATCACTTGTATTGCCCTGAACTGCAACAGCAGGAGCAGTAGGTTTATGGGGGCAGTTGAATCAATTCATTTGCACATTTTCATTAGTGACGGCTTCCTGAGCAGGAACAAGCTTTGATGGCAATTCTATTTCTGGGCACCATCTTGTTTTACTTTGGAAACATGAAAACATGCTGAAAACTTTAAATTCTCATTTTTCCATATGATGTTTTACTTCTCTTACAAAGAAGCTTTAATGGGGAAGGGTGTCAGGAAGGAGTCACATGATATATTTTGCCCTCATGACTTTACATTTTTTCCCATAAATTTCTAATTTGGCACCAAGTACCAAGTTTCATGTCAAATGATTAGTTCCCAAAATAAATGCCTAATTGTGATAGTATCACATTACCTCTGCTAGATTCTTTTACATTGTCATGTCTTGTCATTAACGTAAGCTATCATATTGTAAGAAACAATCAAAGCTATGTAAAAATACTTCAGTTAATAATTATTTCTGAATGTTGTCTTTTGTACAGATGAAATAATATACACATGATATATTCCAAACCTGATTTCCATATTAAAAAGTGTATGCTTTATTTGTGTGAAGTATGGAAATGCATTTTACAGGACAAATGATAGACAACTTTTTTCTCTTATCCACATCACTTTAATTGATATTCTCCTTAGGTGAAGCTTAAATAAGTATATGTATAATACATGTATACACACAACATAATTTAATGATGCCATTTCCATTTTTAATAGGAAATAAGATACAAGATACTTGTACACCACAGATCCTCTTTGGAAAGGATAAAGGACATCATGCTTTACTCATTTTAATTTGTTATATTCAAGAGAATCTTAAGACTAGCTTAGCAAGAATCGGAGAAAGTTGACTCTAGAGTCAGATTTTGACATCTGTTAACTGGTTTTATAGAACAGTTTTTAAAGCTGGCTTCAGAGATCATTATGTAACTATATACAAGAACCAATAATGTCAGCATGCCATAACAACAAGTCACTGTGGTTCGATTTCAAATACTGCTGTGCATTTAATAGCTTCCTGCATGCTTTGTGTTTTTGTCCCAACAATATGATTGCATTTTGGGGCACAAATTAGCAGATTAGTATTGATAGTTCTTGTGTTCAATAAAAAAAAAATCATGCATATTGTTCTCCACTTTCAAGTAGAATCTCGTTTCTCTGAAAAGCTCCGTCTTTAAACACACACACACACACACACACACACACACACACACGCACACAAGAAATGGTTTCATGGTGGGTCCAACTCTGCTGATGCTTAGGTCATCATTTTTCCTTCGCTGCTTCCCTGACACTTTCATGTCAGACTGTATTCTCAGAACAATAGGGTTTTTGATTAGGGATTTCTAAACTGAAGGTGGGAAAAGAAATCTAAAAATCTAGGGAGAATAAATGATTCTGGTTCACACATAAATTGTTTTAGTTTTTAAAATTTTTCCCTCTCCCTTTTATATTTTAACGCTGTGATATGATAAATTTCATTTCCCGTAAGAACAAATAAAATGAGATTTCTAGTATGTTAGTGAAAGAACTCTCCATGGTGGTCTGAAAGAACGATTTCCTACCTCCAGATGAAGTGAAAAGCATGAAATAAATTAATTTCAAGGCAGGCATTTCCCACTCTGACTTAAAAACAAAAATCTTCACCAAACTTTGGTTACAATTTGTTTCACTAATCCCCAGGCTCATAATGCAGGGGAGAGCTGGACAAAATGCAGAACACAATGGGATTCTATCTAAATTTCACTATTGTGCAAAAACAAAGAAATAATCCTCAGTAATAGTTGGTATCAGGGTAAAAAAAAAAATCAATATTTTCCCCAACTAGCCCTCAGCTAGTCCCAACTAGCTGAATATCATAATAGACGCCAGTCTGTTACATGTATGACAAATCCAGCCATAAGGACATACTTAAGCTCTCAAAAGTAAAACTCTAAAGGGAGCACTAAGGCCAACCATTCTTCAGATTTTATTTTACTACAGGAGTTAAAAAAATATCCTGGGGGAATATAAAGGCTTCAGCATATTTTGCATGTTCAATTGTCATACATAAACATATAAAAAGGGATATGGATGATTTGATCCTCAGTGCATATGGATTACAAAATAAATATGAAAACCCTAATTCCTCAGGCCCCATGTTCATTTTAAGAATGATTCTTATATTGCTCTTATAGGTTATTTTACCTTCTCTTAACCATGCAAAAGCTATAGTGTTTCAAAGCTGCAGATTAGTGATGGAGGCAGCTTATTTCTTTTGGTTATCTCCAGCACCATCTTAGTGTCTTGAGGCATAAAAGAATATTATCTGTGTGACAGTTATGGCTGGAGCCATCTATACTGTTCATGCTATCAACACTCAAAGAGGTCTGAATAGAAATCATCCTGTTTGAGACATTTCTCTGTAGTTTCATTAAAAGCTTAAAATCATGCAGTGCTGCAAGTTATGACTAAGGTTAGAGGGAAATTTTCAGCAAGTCTGGTACGTGTGAAAGGGTGTATGTTGTAAGGGCCAGGGATGGGATAAAGACGGGACTGTTCATCTTTTGTAAAGACGATTGACCATAAGCAAGGCAATCTATAAATCTGCTTTCGTTCTTTCTTTTTTTACTTAATTTTCATCACAAATAATGTGTTACTCTGATTGCATGAAATCATCAGGAGTGTCTTCAATTACTGCATGCAGCCTCTGATCAAAATGACTTCCTTTATTCTGACTCTGGGGGAAGGATGGGGTGGAGAAAATGCACAGCTAGTTATGTATTACAAATGTCAGGTTCCTGTGCGAGTGTATATATTCATATTTAATAATCTCTAAGCTGGAGTTGTGATTGTAATAATGGCTCATTCATATCTGCATTTCATTTAAATGCACTGTTTTGACTCACTTAACATTTGTCAACGATACTACTATAGCTAAACTTTTTCACGTGACCACTGAGGTAATGACAGCATTACATTACCAGCACACTGCATGCCTTGCTGATACTTCCATTTCCCTCAGCAGCTTATGAAATAATCAAAATGTGTGCATGAAATGGCGCCCTGTTCTGAATTTATTTTAATACAGAGAGGCTTATATAGAGCAGTGAAGAAGTGCATCGGACCTCAGACACAAGAGACAATGACTTTGCACAAAGCTGAATTTTACTAGCAGGAAAGATGGATATATGGGTATTAGACTTTTCATAGCTATAGGAAGGATAATCTTTCAATCAGATTAATGAGAAAATATATTGCATGGGCCCTACAGCATTTTTTGCTTTCCAGGCTAATACGTGATTTAAATCCCCAAAGTACATTTTCTGCATTACAATATCCTTTGATAATAATGTCGCTTGCACAAAGACAGATAAAAATAAAACAGTCCCCCTTGATTTCCCATTTTAGATTTGAAGTATATTTTCTGTTCTTTGCCTGCAATGAAGTGAATTCTATTGAGGAGAGTCACATTTAATAAGACAAAGAGAATTTTCTAATTATGCTACCTGTCAAGATCGAAATCTATGGGATTGCAACTGCAATTGAAGAAACAGAGGAAGCAATTGCCCATAGTCCGGTTTACTTTGGTGTATGATGACTATTTGCACTTAGATATTGCTGAATGTAAATCAAGCAAGCACCCCAACGCATGCTTTGAGGTAAACACCACAAGGCAGGTTTCAGAATGGATTCTCCCATTCCCATTTCAATTTTCAGTAACCAATTTCCCAGGACTTTCTCATTTGCCTATAGAAAACACGAGGTATCCGTTAAAGTGACAAACAAAAGCCTCCAATTCTGTGTTGTGTTACATAAAGAGCAAAGGTGTGAAATGATAAATATAACATCAGAAATAGGAATGCAATCTTTAAAAAGTACTAAGCATAATTTTGCAGAAGTATTCCAGTCTTCTAAGAGGCAGTGCATTTCAGGAGAAAGATATTCTAAAAAAAATGGAACAATAACTTCAGAATAAGAGTTATGCATTTCATTTTTTGGACCTAATTTGTATTAGAGCTGGGCAAATGTTAAAGAAAATTTCACTGCTATTCAAATGTAACCCTGGAAGTTATCACATGCTATTGCATGGGAATCTCTGGGGACTAGTTCAATGTACCCCATCAAACATTACTTTTTTTTTTTCAGCACAGCAGTAGTGGAAACACTATGGCACATTAGACAGGAAAAATAAATATTGTGTTTGCAGAGGTTTCCTCATATTATATGTATACACAAAACTGGCATACAATCAATTATTATAAATACTATCATCAGCTAATAAATTAATTCTACTACTACTCAGCTGATAATAATTATGATAAACAGCAGTTTTACTAAAATCACATTTTCAGAGGTGCAACAAATTACTACAAGGGAGAAAGAGCTAAATAAAATATATTACATCTGCACGCTTATGATTGGGGTTTTAAAAATTCTTCTTAGAAAACCTTGTTAATCTTTGATCTCCAATAGCATAAATGATGTAGCCCATTAGGCACTACAAATACAATGACAATCCATTTGGCTCTACTCACTCTGCTTCGTATAAGTTTTAAATTGACTTCTCTAACTAAGCGATCGATATTTTTATTTAGTTGTTCTTTTTTCTGTGTGTGTATCTGTGGATGGAGAGTGGGAAATGCTTAAAGCATTGTGGAAAGATTAGGTTCTGCAGATGATTTCTAATCACTAGTAGTGTTTTTTTTTAACAATATTTCTATAAAATATCTCATTATGGTGCTAAAGCTTCAATATTTACATTCATAAGGCCACTAAAATTCATGCATAGTTTGAGAATTGCTTTCTGGCTCTGAGTTTTGGATACCTAAGTATTCAAAAGACTTAGCTCCAGACCATGACAAAAAGGAAACATCATGGGTTCATATTGGCTTTGATATCTGCAGTGCAGACTACCCAAATATCCAGTAATGTAATATATTGTGTGAGTGCCATCAAAACTTCATGTTAAGCTCATCATTTGCTCTTTTTCTTTTCTTAATCTTACTTTTTTGCAGGGCAGGGTAGGGGCATGCTCCTATAGAGTAGGAAGAATGACAAAATGATTAATGAGAGTGACATTGCCATAAATTGGGTTTACATGTATGGAATGTTGGAGGGTAATGCTACCTGAATTAGAACATTCAACAGCTTTTATTAGGTGTCTCCTATGGCCACAACACTCTGCTAAGTTCTGGGAATGAAAAGGTGAAAATGAAACAGAAATTGCTTTCAGTCTCTATTGGGAGAAAACGGTGTATGTACAGACAGATAAATATGAAATTTATGCAAAGTAAAGGCAAAATAATTTTGGGAGGTTAGTTAACATTATTAATTAATAATATTAACAATAATAAATAATACTAATAAAAGGCAATCAGGAGAGTCCTGGTGTAGGAAATAGCACTTGAGGTGAGTCTGGAAAGGATTTAACAATTCCAAGAAGTAGAGCAAAAGATAGAAAGAATTTGAGACAAATGAAACAGCTAACATTTAATGGATAAGATTAACTTGTTGCCAAAATATCTATCTCACACTGTGCTGTGGTCTATATATAACCCACAAAAGAACGGTGGTAAAGGCAATACCAATTTGGCCCACTTGTCTGAAATGAACAATATTATTCACAAAGACAGTTGGAAGTAATGGATTGGTGTGTTATATTATAATTTGCTATCTGTGAATACACATAGTCACAACTTGGTGTGAGAGAGAAAAATCTATTCTATTTCTTTTAATTTTTTTTCCTATTAATATATTTTTGTGGGTGTAGCAAGTTGGAATTTCCTTTTGAAATATATATCAAGAAAGAAGCAATAGGCAAAAAATAAGAAATGAAATGGAATATATATATATGCATAATATACATGTATATGTGTGTGTGTGTGTGTGTGTGTGTGTGTATGAATGACATTTCAATAAACCAAAAAAAAAAGTTTAAGATCTTAGGCAGATGTAATTAAAGGAAGTAAAAGCTATTAATGAGAAAGTTAAGAGATGCAGTCTCTGGTTCCATTTTCCAAATTCTCTTATTATGTAGAATTGGGAAAGTCACTTCATCTTTTTATATTTCATAGTGAAAATTAAAATTAGACTGGTGAACCCTAACTCATCTATTCTGAGAAAGGCCATTGACCCAATTTACAGGTTACTGCTAGCCTAACTAATAAATTGATCCTGCCCAGATAATTCTCTCTTAGTTTGCATTTAATTTTCAAATGTAACATATTCTGCTACTTTGCTGATGCTATGGTTTCAGTTTATTTTAGCTCAATTTCTAGGATTTGCTATGTAGCAAAAAAATCTTTTTTTAATCATAGATTTGTTTTCCCTTTACACATATATATGCCTTCATTTCTTTTTAGTATTTTAGGTAACATTTCTAATATCAAATATTAATAATAATGAAATTCCTTGCTTATCCTATAATCTTAAAGGAAAGTCATCTAGCTTTTCTTTATTATATGTAAAGCAGGTCCTTGGTTTTTAAAGAGGTGGTATTTACCATATTGAGGAAATGTTAATTTATTCTTAGGTCCATTGTTTTCTTTTTAATGGAGATAGTTCTTATATTTTGTTAAAAGCATTTTCTATCTTTTGAAATTATATAGGCTGTTTGTAAGTGATTAATATAGCCTTTAGCACATATGCCTATAGTTATCCTAATATCAAATCAACCACTTATCCCTTATAGAAATCTGAATTTGTTAGAGAATGTAATCTTTGTAACATTTGATTGTAGCTTCTGCTAATATTGTATTCAACATTTTTCCTTAAAAATTAATTATTTGGCTATATATATTTTTTACTTCCTTCTTTCTGTAGTTTAGATGTCAAGGCCAAATTAATGTCATGGAAATCATTTGATAAGATTCCTCCCTATTCTACTTTTAAAAAATATTTATGTTAATGCTGGAATTATATTTATTTTGAATATTTCATAAAATTAATTTCCAAAGTCATATGTTCTTGATGTTTTTATCAGGCTTATGGCTTTTATTTATTTATGATTTTTAAAATATTTTCTGAGATTGTTATGCTTAAATATTCTAAATATCCTATTATGATATTCTATTAATATTACCATTCCATTAAAGTTACCATTTTTGGCATATAATTTGGAAAATTAGTCTAATCTTTTCCATAATTTTGACTGGTTTTGCATTTTTAAAAAATTTTAATATTGATAATTTGGTTTTATTATTTTATCCACAAATGAAATAAAATAATAATTTATCTATTTTATTATTTAAAAAGTTACTAGTTTGCATTTTTTGCCTTTAATTTTAGTATGTATTTTAACTTTCACTTTCGTGTTTGAGTGTTTTTGGGTTTTTTTTGTTTCTTGTTTTACTTTAATTGTATGCTAAATTCATTGATCTCTTTTGTTTCTCTTTGGTTGATTCAAGTGATCAAAGTCATAAAATTTGTCCTCAAGACTACTTTACCTGTCTCCAAAGCTATGCTGATAAAGATTTAACAAACTGAATCTCTCAAAAAAGTATTTACTTTTTAGCTTAATTTTCATTATTAGTATTTTCTTCATCACTTTCTTAAGTCTACTAGAAAATCAATGGAATTATAACTCAAGTCGTGTTTTTGTATGCTTGTCTGTTTTTAAAGTAAAAATGTTTACAGTAAAAATGTAACAATTGGCTTGCAAGCCTGCTTGAGCTGACTCCAGAGTACCGCTGCTGGTACCAGCAAAGTTTTGGTATGTTTTCCACTGTCATAATTTTCTCTGATGGAATTATCCACTACTTTCATTATTTTTTCACTCCAATTCTTCAAAATTGAATTATTTAGTCTCCATTTAAAATTAGACATCTATTTGCAAATGATTATAATTTTATATGTGTTGTGATTACGAGAAGGTGTTAATATATTTGCTTATTCATTTGTAGCTGTAGTTTTAAAGTATTGCTTATAGTTACCTTTTGTAAAAAGTATAATGTTTAGTTAAGAGATATGTATATGCCTTTCTATTCCCATTCAGTAGCAGTCAGAGATAGACCATATCAGAATTTCTAAAGTTTAATTCAAGTCCTTAACTCCTTTCTTATTTACTTTTTGTTAAAAAATTTTGGGAATGAAAGTTGTCCATTGAAGTTTTCAATTATTATAATTTTATGGGTGAGGTCAGCTCATTCCTAGGTAAGATTATTAACTGCATATCTACCACCTAGTCTATCCTTGCACTCTTTCCTTTCTTTGGCATTCTTCTTCATTGTGATTCTTTACAAATAAGAAGGTGGTATAAGAGAAGAAAAGTAATAAAACTATTGATCTATAATTGCAGCACTATGCTTTCACACCACTACCCCCCATTCTTCTCATTTTCCAAATCTTGATTATTAGTTTTGCCCTTTATTTCCTTCTAATCTCCTCTTTATAATCTACTTTCTGAAACTGAAGTTGTTTATTTATGATCACCCTCTTTGTGATACTAACTACTTCTCAGTCTCTTATATCCTCATTGTTTCTCTCTCCACCTGTTTCTCTGTTGGTTCAACATATTTCTACAACAAACTGTGTGTGTGTGTGTGTGTGTGTGTGTGTGTGTGTTTATGTTCACTTTTCCTTTGGTCCAGATAAAAATGAGGTTCATATTATCTCTGTTCCCCTCATCCCTTTTCCTACATTCTTTCATATATTAATTATTGGGAAGTTCCATTCCCTTCTACTTAATTTCTTCTCAGTATATTCATTTTCTCTCCATTTTGTTTCCTTTTCTAAAACCACCAAAAAAGGATAAGACTACTTCATGCCCTTTGTCTTATTTGTTATAAGAAATTAGAGTACTGAATATGCACTTACCTCTTATCCTTTTAAAATTTAAGCACTTTTCACTCAGTCAGTTAGTCATTCCATCAACAAATATTTATTAGGCACTTATGATTTTCCAGGCAATGTATTAAGTGCTAAGGATACAAAAAAGCAAAAAATTGCTCATGGTCACATGTTCTAATGAGGGAAAACAACCAACAAGCAACTATGAAAAATCAGATATATGCAGGGTAAATTCGAGGTAATTGCAGAAGGAAGCATAAAGGAAGATAGGGAAAAGCTTCTTGAAGAAGATGAGGTTTAAACTGTGATTTGAAGGAAGCAGGGAAGATAGGCAGTAGAGAACCTCTACTGAAGAACAGGAGAATTCCAGCTAGGGAAAAAATAGTTCAGTGTCAATGGATTACAGAATGCATGGAAAGGGATACCATCAGATAAATACTGGAAAGATAGGGAGAGAATCTGGTTAGAAAGCCCATGAAAGTCAAAGAGAAGATTTTATATTTGATCCTAGAAGTAATGGTCAGCCACCAAAATTTATTGAGTCTGTATGTGGGGGAGGGCAGGGGTTACATTATCAGACTTATGCTTTAGTAAGATTATTTTATTAGATGAGTAGAGGATGAACTTGAGTAGGAAACAATTGAGGCAAGATGACCAACCAAGAGGCTATTGAAATAGCTCAGGTGTGAGATGATAAAGACCTATATTAGTGGCAGTGTCAGAGGAGAGAAGAGAGTGTGTTTGAGAGATATTATGAATTGGGTTGTTTGTTTGGTTGTTGTCCTTTGTTCTCTAACAGGATCAAAATGACATCATTATTCTAGAGTCCAGTTATAGTGCATCTAACTGTGACTGATCGGACCAATATGAGCTCAGAACGCTCTACCATAGGTCAGGCACAAATAGTCCATGTGAACATTTGGGATGGATTCTTTAAATTTGCACATCCTGCATTTCCTTTGTGCTGTTTCAATTCTGTTTTGCTCATAGAGCACAACACCTTCTCTGACATGGGCACTCCATGTTGAGTGGTCCTCTGCCAGTGTCTCCCATGTCACACTATAAATCCAAAAGTTCTTAAGAGAGACCTTGAGAGTGTCCTTGCATCACTTCTTCTGAACACCATGTGAATGCTTGCTCTGTGTGAGTTCTCCATGAAATCATCGTTTTGGCAAGTATACATTTTGCTTTCAAACAATATGGCCAGCCTATCACAGCTGTACTCTCTGAAGCAGAGCTTTAATGCTTGGAAGTTTAGTTTGAGTAAGGACCTAAGTGTCTGGTACCTTATCCTGCCAGGTGATCTTCAGAATCTTCTTAAGACAGTTCAAATGGAAGTGATTCAGTTTCCTGGCATGGCACTGGTATACTGGCCAGGTTTCACAGGCATACAACAATGAGGTCAGCACAATACTTCTCTAGACCTTTAATGTGGAGTCAGTCTAATACCTCTTCTCTCCAATATTTTTCTTTGGAGCTTCCCAAACATTGAACTAATTCTGACAATGCATGTGTCAACCTCATTATCAATGTGTACATCCTTGGAATGTACACTGCCAAGGTAGGTGAACTTATCCATAGCATTCAAAACTTCTCCATTTGCTGTAACTGATGGACCACTCACAAACACCAATGCTGGTTTGATGAAAATGATGGGAAATTCAGAAGCTGTTAAATGAAACATGAGAACTCCACAGGGTCTATCAGCAGGACAGTTCATCCTTCTCTAAGAGGGCAGCATTTCATGCCATCAAAAGTAAAGTGCAAGCAAAGCTTAGAGAAATGTAGGGTTCTTGCCTCAGTAAGGAGGCAGATGAAATTCAGTTTTATGCTGATAATAGCAATCCAAAGGGCTCTTATGATGCTATTTATGGGTCAAAGACCTACGGTGCATCTCACCTACTCAGTGCAAATGGAGCAACACTGATTAGTTAAGGATATGATTAGATAAGGACATGATCCTAGAGAGATAGGCTGAACACTTCTGTAGTGTTCTCAACAGACCATTAACAATCAATCATGAGGCCATTGACCATTAAGGGTTGAAGTCAATCCCTCCCTAGCTGAAGATCCAGCTGAAGAGGTTTTGAATGCCATTAGGCTTCTTTCATGTGGCCAAATCACCTGGTGCTGATTCTATTCCAACTGAGATTTACAAGGTAGGGGGTCCGTTGCTCATACAAATCTGACTGAAATTTTCCTGGCTATATGGCAAGAGGAGGTTATCCCCCAGGAGTTCAAGGATGCCTCCACTGTCCATCTTTATAAAAGTAAAGGGAATAGATTGTCCTGTAACAATCAGAGAGGAGTCATTATTGGTAAGATTCTTGCCAGAGTCCTCTTTAATAGGCTAATTCTTCACCTGGAAGATGGTCACCTACCTGAGAGCCAGTGTGACTTCAGAAAGAGTCATGGAACAGTCAATATATTTGCTGCCCAAGAACTCCAAGAGAAATGCGAGGAGCAGAACAGAAGTCTCTACGCAATGCTTGTAGATCTGACCAAGGCCTTTGATACTGTTAGTTGTGATGGCTTATGGAAAATTATGTCAAAATTTGGTTGCCTGGAGAAGTTCATCAGCATTGTACATCACTTTCATGATGGCATGTTTGCCCAGGTTCTGGATAGTGGACAATGCTCTCGTGCCTTCCCAGTCTCAGTGGAGTGAAACAGAGCTGTGTGCTTGCTCCCACTCTTTTTAGCATGGTGTTTTCAGAAATATTGTCAAATGCTTTCAGTGAGGATGAACATTGCATCAAGGTCAACTACCATACTGATGCTAAGTTCTTCAATCTGAAAAGGCTACAAGTCAAGACCAAAATGGAGGGAGTGTTGGTGCATGATTTTCTGTTTACAGATGATTGTACACTCAATGCAGCCTCTGAAGTGGAGATGCAACAAAGTATGGATCAATTCTCAGTTACCTGTGCTATGAATTCAGAATCAACTGGACTTGGCAAAAGATTGGATAGTGGTGGATCTGAAGGATTTATGAGTAGAGGATGATATTTAGGTTAGGACTGCGCATAACTGGGAAGATGGTGCTGCCTTGCAGTGATAATAAGGGGGTTTAGAAGAAGGGGGAGTTTGAGGGGAAATGAACTTAGTTTGGGGTATGTTTCATTTAAGTTATCAGTAGGCTGTTCAGTTCAAGATATTCAGCAGGTAAGTGGACATGTGGGATGAGTTCTGGAGAGAAGTTAGGACTGGATAAATAGATCTGAAAATCATTTGCATAGAGATGAAAATTGATTCATGGGAGTCAATGAAATCAACAAGTAAGATAGTATATAGGGAGAAAAGTGAACTCAGCACAGAGATTTGAGTCCACCCAAAGTTAGTGGGCTCAAACTGGATTAATATCCAGCTAAGAAGGAACAGTCAGACAGGAGGATAATCAGGAGAGAAGAGTGGCAGAAAAATCTAGAGAGAGTAAATGTCAAGGAGAAAAGCATCATTATGTCAAAGGCTTCATAGAGGGTAAGAAGAATGATGATTGAGGGGAAACATATTACATAGAGCAAATAAGAGAACATTGATAACTTTGGAGAAGTTTCAGAAGAATGATAACGAGGGAAATCAGACTACAGAGGCTTAAGGCAATGAGAGGAAAGGAAAGAGAGATGCAAAATGTAGTTGTACTCATTGTCAAGGAATTTAATCACAAAACAGAGGAGAGATAAAGGATGATTGCAGGGATTGATGGATTAAGTGAAGGTGTTTTAAAGATGGAGGAGACAAGGATATTCATTCAAGAAAGTAACCAGTAGTCTTTATATCACTTATTTTTATTGTCATTATCAATGATTATTTATTAAATGCCTATTATGTGCCAACTACTGTGCTTAACTTATCTTGTTTCTTTCAGGTATGCTTATCTTTTTTCTTATTAATAAATGAAGAAATGTATAAAACATTTATTAAGTGCTATGTGCAAAATATTATACAGAGATAAAAGAAAAACACAGAGAAAATTAAGACAGCCTTCTACTCTCAAGAAGTTCAAGAAGTACTGGGCACATATAGGTTTCAAGTGCAAATTGATGGAAAGCCCCATGGTTCTTATGATGCAGAGGCTAGGTAGATGATAATGAAAGTTTGTATATGATACTTCCATTAACAAGACCAATATCCATTTCTGATGTTGAACTATTTAACAACATTTAAGTAACTGACTGCCTATATGCTGAATATACATAGAATTCTGATATTGATCCACTGTCCATAGTATCTTTAAGCTTTATATAGTTTAACTATTTATTGATATTGAAATTTTTATTTTTGTCTGAAAATATGATTGCAAGGCTTTATTTTTGGGGGAGAAATCACCTAATACATAACAACTTTTGCTTCACCTTCTAATTTTAATTTTGTATCCATTTTTAATTTTTAAAATTTTATTCCTTCTGAGTAACAATTAGACTAATTTTGCTATTTATTTTGCCATTGTCTTTCATTGTATTTGAGTAGTTATACCATTCCTATATAACTGAATGTGGGTTTTGAGGTTTTGTAGGGAATTTCCAGGGCAAAATTCCCTCTGTTGATGCCAATCAATCTTAGAGAGATTTCTATGGCACAAAAATTTAAATCATTTTTCTAGGATCTCATAGTTAATATAGTTTTGATGTTAAGCCTTATATTTTCTTTTATTTGTTTTTATTGTACTGATTTTTTATTTTCTTCTTTTAAGTCAGCACTTTCTCTGATTCCTTTTTTATGCTGTTTTGATCAAAGTCCAATGCCAGAGGCTCTTCCTTTGGTAAGGTGTGTAGATGTGCAAATACAGAATATCTGTCTCTTGTTTCTTCTTTCCAGGCTTGAACAAAAATTTTCTTTGTTATTCCTCCAACAAGAGGATATAGAAAGGTCTGGAGAAAATTCAGTTCTTCCTCTTCACATTCTCCAGGCTTAAGATTACCCTGAGTCTCTATCTTAGATTTTTTTCCTTTGGTAATACCTTTTTGTTTCCTTTCTCTTCTTCCATCCATTTTTATGACTATTGTAGAAATATGAGAGAATTGATTCATTTTGTTTAGGTTTACTTGGTGATCCAACTTTCCTCTTTATTGACTAATCTAAATTTGAGAAGCTAAGACTTAGAGTTTGAATTAAGCTTGTTTGCTTCTTAGAATTTAGCTTTCTTTTCTTTTTTTTTTTATAATTCCTCATGGTTGTATTATCATCCCAGATTATTTAAACCTAGATTCTTTCAGAGTTGAAGGCTTTTCTTCCAAAATCAAACCATTAGAAGTCACAGAGTTTCAAATGTGGAGGTTTTGCACTCGTTGTGATTTGTGGGTTCAGTCAATTGGTACTTCATAGAATTGTTCATTTAGAGCTAGGAGGCATCTCCGAAATCATTCAGGCTAACACTTGGATTTTACAGATGAAAAAACTGAGAAATAGAGAAGCAAAGTAATTAGACCAGTGACAAAAGAGATAGTAATTAGCAGAAGTAAGATTTAAACCCAGATTCTCTGACACAGACTCCATCACTTTTTGTTGGATTTTATAATTTTATAATTTTCTGCAATAGGTAATTCCAGTTTTAAAGATGTTATTTTTGCCGTTCTGTTTCTTCTTTTTGGTATATGGAGGAGACCTGTCATTCTCAAGTGAGTCTGTCTTCAAGGTTAGTCACTTTGTCTTGTATAGAAATCATGAGTGCCTTTAAATTTCTTTTCTTTTTGCTAATCTTACACCAGATTTTCATTTACATTTTTGAATCTGAAATCTGTCATTTTCCTTTCACAGTAAGATACTTGCTCAATATTTACTTACTTTTTTCCTTTTTCCTCGGGTCTGCTTGGGAGCTCGGCTTATATCGAGGCTCTCTTTTTTGGACTTTGTATCTTTTAGGTTTTCCGTTTGTTTTTTGATTTGTATTGACAACAACCTGCCTCTGGCTTTCCTCTTCACTTTTCGACCTCACCAACTATTCCACCTGTGTGGACAGTATAGTTTTCTTTCTTTGGTTTTGGAATTCTTGGCATTATGAAGTTTGGGATGTGAGGGACAGACCGAATCATTCTCACAGTAATGGGAAATGGGATAATGGGGAATCATAGAAGGAAAAGAATAGGAAATTCTAAGGAGCAAAAGAGCTCAAACTGAATTTTAAAATAACCTAGTTTCTAAAATTAAGGCTATTCACTAATGAGGGAAAGATGAATAGCCAAGAAAAACTAAATAACAGAATACATTCTTTCTTATTTCTAGGTTAATGTTTGAAAAATGAATTGAAGATTTCTTCCTGAAACCATCTAAATTTCTTCTCTTCCATAGGAATAAACACTATTTTCCTTCTAGAGGGCTCTCTCTGGGCTGCTGTACCTTCTCTCCTTCCTTAGTTAGATTCTTTTTTTGTCATACAATTGGGCAGACTCACCATTTCGTACCTCATGTGTGATGAGTTGTTTGGTTAAAATTCAGTCACTTTTGTGAAAGCAAGAGGACATATGTCCCCAGGGGCCTAGAAACCACCTCAGGTGGACTGCGAAGTGCAAGTGTATAGCTTTCTTTATACTATCAGCTATGTCTGACATGTAAAATAGACAAGATAAGCAGGATACTATTTTACTTCTTTGTTGTTATTTCATTAGACTCTTACATTGTATGCGCAGCATTTTTGCCTTCCTACCTTGTGGATTTAGTTTTAGTTTCTATAGATTAGGCACATATTTCATCTTGAAATTGTCAGATTAGAGAGCAGAATACCTACTCTGTCTTAGTAATCAAATATATAATAGAATTTGAAAATGATGTCTCAGTCTCTAGTATTATCCAGTTCCAATCTGACATGAATACTGCTTCCACTAGTGTCCAGGGGACAATTTCCTTGCATTCTTCCTCATCCACATATATTAAGTCTTTCCAAAGAGTACCTTTTCTATCTGAGGGTAACTTTCCTAGCCTACTCCTGAGTAACACTATCCAGAGGATCCTTCACAAAAGAAAGAAAGAAAGAAAAAACAAACAACCCTCCCCCCTCCCAAATCCTAGCAATTAAGAAAACACAATTTATTTTTCTAGGTTTTAATTACTCACTTAAGTTCACTACAATCAAATTACAATTTCACAAAATAATCAACTGGGTCCTTTAATGAGGTGCCATGTAGAGAGGAAGCATAATATTGTAAGAACAGGGCTACTTTAAGGGAAAGGAAAGTGAAGTGCAGATCGTGGCTTTGCCTCTTGCTACCTGTGTGATCTTGGGCAAGAATTTCACTCATTTGAAAATAGAAAGGGCTAGATCATCTCTAAGCTGTAAATCCAATGATCTAGTTTTTCTAGAAATGAAGATTCTAATTATTAATATTTTAGCAAATAAAGATCATAGGATAGAGAACAAGTAAGGGTTCATCTTGGAGCTCAATCCATTTCAGCGTCTCACTGTTGAGTAAGTGTAAAACATAAGAGCAACTATCTTTAAATCAAGAAGACGATTATAGCATTACAGTGAACTCTGATCTTTGAAAAGGCTGAATTTTCTGTCCCACTTTGGTCTATTCATTCCTGAACCAAAATGATCTCTAGACAGACCTTCTGGGTGAAAAATTCCAATTTCTTCTTTCCTAAGAAAATGCTTATGGTGATTTCACTTCCTTGGACTTGCAGAATATTTGCTCAATTCCCGTCTGCCTTTCCCATTTGGAACTAGAAATAGAATAGGGATTGGGGGGGAAGAGGGTGTGTGAGAAAGAAGTCTCATTTGAATTCTGAACTTTTGAACTGGTTTTGGCCCTGAGGGTAATTGTAAAACTTATGCAATTTCTAAATTACAGCTACTGGCTAACTTCCCTGGAGAGAACATTTTCTCTCTTGCTTGCCTTTTATTAAATTACGTCTTGATATGATCACAGAGATAAAGAAAAAAAAAACACACACACACTTTCATCAGTATGATGGAAATAGTATGATCTGTTTATCTTTTGTAGAAGCCTGAATGGCAAATTTGCTAGTCATCTACAAAAGCCTCCCATTTGAGGAGCTTTTTCACAATTATTATAGTAAAAACAAACAATGATATTTATAATAGCATATATTGATACAGTGCTTTAAGTTTCGCAAAGTGCTTTACAAATATTTTGTTTATCCTCAAAATAATCCTGGGATGTAGATGCTATTATCATCCCCATTTTGCAGGTGAAGAAATTGAGGCAGACAGAGGTTAAGAGATTTGCTTGGGGCCATATAGCTAGTATATGCATAATGTTGGATTTGAACTCAGTTCTTTCTGGAACTAGGTCTAGAGGCTCTCTCCACTGTGCCATGTAGCATTACCAGGTTTTTAAACATTTTATATAATTTGATTCTCACAACAACCTGCAGTGAAGGTAATACAGTTGTTATTATTGCTATAATCTCCGTTTAACAGATAAGGCAATTGAGGCCCAGAGATTATTTGATTTGCCCAGAGATATCTACTCTATTTGATTCCAAGTTCAGGTTTTTTTTGTTCTTTTTTTTAATTTAAAATTTGGATCACATCAATAGCATCCAATCTGAAATAAAATTCGCATTCTTACCTCTTATATGACTAAATAGATGTGCCTACCAGAAGGTTACAAAGGAATAAAATCTTTGCTAATGATATTTTAAAGGAACAGATCTTCCCGGTGCATTCGATACTTTTTAAGACGTAATGAGACATTTTTGTTTGGTTCAATAAATTGATTAGAACAAATCAGTAAATAAACATATGCAGAACATCTCCCTGTAAGAAGTACTGTGGTGGGCCCGGGAAGAAATATGGAAAGAATATTTTCAAAGAATTAATAGATTATAAGATGCAAGAGGTACATACAGAAGTTTTTGAGACAAAATAGAATATGAAATTGCATAAGATACAAGCAAAATGAATTTACAGAATGGCAAGACAACTTCTGGTTTAGTGATGGCAGGGGGAGCGTTAAGGAAAAGGAATTAGGGAAAATTAAGTAGAGAAGACTTCATTCAAGCTAGGTGGCCAGTAGGCAACCAGATGGTCCTAGGATAGAGTGCTGGACCTGGAGTCAGACAGAACCTAGCTTCAGATTCAGCCTCAGATACTTGCTTCTCTAGGAAACTTACATTAGCTCTGCCTAACTCAGTTTCCCTGTTCACAAATTGATGATGATAATAATAGAACTTAACCACTCAGGATTGTTGTAAGATAGAGTGGAGCCACTAGCTGTAAAGCATTTTGAATACCTTAAAGCTCCACATAAACACCATCTATCAATCTCGTAATATATTGCTAAGCTCCACATCATGATCTGCAGAAACTCATTATTCTTCAAGATTGCATCAACCCTCAAACTCCCAGGCCCCCAGTCCTCCCTTCCTCCTTCATGTGACTGGATGGAGAACTGTTCCCAGAACCCTCATGATGTTAGGAGGGAGGCCTTGGCTTTCATCTCATCATTGCCCATCCTGCTGCTCTCTCCACTTCACCATCTCCCGAAACTCATTGTTCTAGAAGATAAAATTAATTGTAAACCATACCTTCTGAGAATCCACACCACATGCAGGACTTCATTATCCTCCCACCATTTATCTCTTTAGTGATGAGTATCTCTTTCCCCTTTTAACTTTTTCTTATGTGTTGTCTTTCCCAATTAATTTGTGAGTTCCTGGAGGGCGGGGGTGATCTTATTTTCTTTATAACCCTAGTGATTAGCAAAAATCCTGACACATAGTAGGCAATTCATAAATGTTTAATTTATTCTCCATTTATTATGGGTGGAGTTTTAATTGGCAGGAAAAATAGGCAAGAGAATTATAAATATAGAAGAAATTTCAAGTGTTTTTGAAAATGAATTTATATTTCTTTTAGGTCAATATATTTAGCCTTTGATTGGACCTTTCTATTTTACTTAAAAACATAATGTGTAGATTTGTTGCTTGAGTATGTTAACTTGTTATGTGTGAATTTTTTTTGGGGGGGGAAGCTAGTGATAGCAACCCCAAGTTAAGGAAGGAAGAAAGAAAAGAGTATCAATGAAGCATTTAAAGAAAATACAGAGAAGACATTCGAAGAAAATTCAGTGGTAACATATACAAATGAGAGCTTTGGAACCAAGGATCTAAATTGAATATATATATATTCATATATATATGTATACATATATACATATATATATATTCATATATATATATGTATACACACATGTATATACATATATACTATATGTATGCATATATGCTTATATATACAAATATATGATATATGATTTTTAGTTTCACATAAAATCTATTTTTTCCAATTTTCTTTGTATATATAAATGTTTGCACTTATCAAGTTCAGGATAACTGCTTTTGTTTTGTTTCACTAACAAAAAGAAAGTTACTACAAACCCCTATTTGCGTGACCCAGGAAAGTAACTTATAACCTGAAGGAATATAGTTCATTACGAGTTGTTGTGTTCATCCTTCATTGCTGAAGAAGACCATGCCATCAGAGGAATGATGACATGAGTTGCACTTGACTTTGTTTTGAGTGAGGGAGGGCTGTGCAGGTCACCAGCCTCCATTCTTCTAGCATAGTGTAGGAGAGACAAGGTCAGCTTTGTAGTTAAAAAAAAGAAAAACTGGATTCAAATCATGCTTCTAACACATAATAGTTATGTGACTAGACTGAACAAGACACTTATTAGAATAGTGTTCCCGAGGCTCTGAAAGATTATAGCTTATGGAAATTGCTGATATGTAGCAATGGAGGGAGTTTTCATAATGAGCATTTCTTTGCCTAATGAAGTTACATCACGGTCAAATGTATAAGATGCTACTGAAATTTGTTAGTTAACCTACTAGAATTTGTTGAACAAATCCATAAGAACTCCGAACATAGTAGGCATGTTTTAAATGTTTGTTGACTGAATTAATGAATGAACATAAGGGGCTGCATAGTAAAGTGGAACGATCACTGTATCTTAATTGAGATAATATTATTTGTAGTCTCAGTCTTTCATTAACTATCTCTATGACTTTTGACAATCAACTTCTACAGGCCTCAGTTTCCTTACTTATAAAATTAGAGGGTGAGAGAGAATGACCTCAGAGGACCTTTCCATACTAGGCACATCAGTAAAAAATATTTATTATGTTTCTGTCTTTTTCACCTAAATATTTTCATCCAAAATTTTTATTTTATAACCCATAAATGTTTTGAACACAGACATATATATGTGTATATATATATATATATATATAAAGTACATCTTTCACATAAACTTGCCAATCATAAGTAATTCCACTCCTACATAAAATAATGTCAATAATGCATAGTATTTACATAATCTTCATTATCAAATGTTTTGGCTTAAAAATCCTGTGCTGTATTATAGGAACACAATTGTCAGGTTTTTATTGCTTACTATTTCATCATTTTTTGAGCCTCAAATTGTTACCCAATAATTTCAGTACAATTCTAACACTTCCAAAAGACTGACTATCCATTGAATACAAATGGCAGAGGTGGACCCAATTAAGTTCCTTATCCCCTAGTCAGGGGTGATCCTCATCCAATTTGGTTAGATCCCCTGGAGCAGCAAGTGGGTGCTACCATATAAAAGAAAGTGCAGGTTAGGAGAGACATCAAGTCATCTGACCATGAGGACACAAAGACACAAAGAGATTTAATCCCCTCCCCACAAATATTGCATTTATATCCCCCAAATTTGAAAGACCCAGAGGAAGGCCATGCTCATACTGGATGGACCCTGTGTGGAAGGTTTATGAGTTATAGAGGGGAAGAAGGCAGGGAAGGACTTTGACCTCTATCTCTGTGGGGATAAGTATCCACATCAATGATATCAGAGTTCAATTGGAGTATTAAAGATGCTACTACAAAAAGGATACTGGATCTAGATACAGGATAATTCAGCTTCCATCCAGGCTTTCATACATATGTATATATGTGCATCAACTTAGGCAAACCACTTAAATCCCCTAAGCCTCATTTTTCTGATCTATAAAGTAGGAATAGGATTTATACTACTTTATTCATAAAGCTGATAGAGAAAAAAAACTCTTTAAAGGACAATATGAATGTGAATTGGTATTTTTGTTGTTCAAATTATTTGAGCCATGTTTGACTCTGTGATCCCATTTGGGGATTTCTTAGCAAATATACTGGAATCGTTTGCCATTTTTTCTCTTGCTCATTTTACAAAAGAGGAAACTGAGGCAAACAAGATTAAATGACTCTGCCTTCCCTAGGGTCACACAGCTAGGAAATGTGTGAGTCAGATTTGAACTCACAAAGATGAATCTTCCTGACTCTAGTCCCAGCACCCTCTCCACTGTGTCACCTAGCAGTCTAGTGAGCTGGTGTTACATATTTTAAAAACCAATTAACTTACAAATTCCACCATGACCAAAAGTTAAATAGATATTATATACTACTTCATACATATCAACAAATTTGGGTTGTGCTAGAAAAATTAAAGTGTCTTTGTAAAGATAACTTCCTACTTCTATTTGTCTGGCATAAAATTCTTCCTTTCCTAAGACCCATAAACATTAGACGAATGAAAACTTCTCTGGGCCTCAACTTCCCATCTGTAACATTTTGGACCGAATGACCTCTAAATGTCTCTCTTGGCTCTTAATCCTACAATCATAATTTGTGAATGAATGACATGAACATTCCTATTTTATCATAACTGAGAGAGAGAGAGGTGTGAGCTTTTAGGTCATTACTCAAACCTGAAAAGATTTGGTAGGTGAAAGTCAATATATTGGATTTTATATTGATGATAGAATAGAATTACAAAAGCTGAAGTCAAATGGGATTCCTTGACCCCCTATTTCATAAATACCAGAAAATTAGATGATTCTAAGATGATGAGCAATTTCTAGAAGCCTGACATCCTCTCAATACTCCAGATTTTCAATGTCACTCTGAAAATCTGGTGGCTGGAAATGAACCCATTGTTGAAGTAAAGGTTAACCAATGACAGTTTTCTTGAGATGAGAAAGACTGCATGGTTTTTTGGGCTGCCAATAAATCAATCAACAAGAACTTGCTAAGCTCTTGCTACATGCCAAGTACTAGCTAAGTACTGGCCAACTTCTTTTATTGACACATGCTTGGGTTAACTAAAATCCCTAAAGGTTTTATCACATAAACTATGTTAATCTAGCTTATTTCACTTCCTCAGTATTTCTACTTGGTCATTAGCATTTCCTATAAAATCACATTGTGTAAGCTGTAGGCTCATGTTTCATTGGCACCTACAATTGAAGAAGAGAACAGCTTATCTCGTACGTCCACTGAAGCACTGGAAGTATACTTTCATTTTGATAATATATAAATCCCAAATTAATGGTGAATGTAAAATAATGAAAATTTTCCATTGTGTTAAATATGTAAAAATAAATGTAGACGCATCTATGATTCAAAATGAGTAATACTGTAAAATATATTATGAATCTATCTTTAGCCATTTACCTTAATATATTATCTAAAAACCTTGAAGTGTCTTTTTAAATTTCTTTTTACCTGTCTTTTTGCTTCACTTTGAATTCTAGTGATTTATCCTTTTTTCTTTTTCATCCAACTAAACTTATTAAAATCAAGATCAACTGAATAGACATGGGGCTGAGGAATACTAAGGAGGGATGCTTAGCATGCAGAATAGTAAAGGGGATTATGATATTATGATAAATGTTTTTGGAGGGCTGTCATGTATATGAGTGATTATACATTTTTTTATTTTTGGTTTTTTTTTTGGGTGGGAAGGGCTTTCCAGTGGATAGAATAGTGGAAGTTAAGGAAAGGAACATACTAGACAACCAGATGGCACAGTAGATGGAGAGACTAGACTTGCAGTCAAGAAGACCTGAGCTCAGATCCTGCCTTACACACTTGCTATTTGATTCTTCACGTATCACTTAACTTTTCTAAGACTCATCTTCCTTATCTGTAAAATAGGAACAATAAATTAGCACCTACCTTTCTGAGTTATCATAAGAATAAAATTAGATACCATATAAAGCACTTTACACACCTAAAATGCTATAGAAATGCTAGCTTTTATTGTTACAGATACTACTTACAACATTTCAATGCATGTTATCTCATAGGTATGGGTAAATCTTCACTGATGAAGATTCCAATTCCTTCCCAATTTCGTTGACAGTGGTGATGAGATGCTATATTTGAAGCTATCATCATCTTGTAATCAACCTGTAGATAAGCCATTTTCCACTTGGATTGGCATTCACATTGTTGACAAATCTATTGTTGAAGTTGCACTCAAAGCCCTTGCAGTTTTATAGAACCTGCTAGAACTTCTTTTCTGCTGAAATAATCTTTGAGAATCCAGAATTGTTTTGACACAATGTTGAGGTATCAGAGTAGAACCACAAAATCATATCTTTGGAAAGTTAGAAAGAATGTCAGAGACCATAAACATGCAAAAACAAATCCCAGTATAACATACCTGACAAGCAGTTATCCAAATTCTGCTTGAAGACCTCTAATGAAGACCAACTCATCACCTCTTGAGGGAAGTGATCACTCTACTTGTTGGCAAGGTTTTCCTGCCATGAAATCAAAATTTTCTTCTTTAAAACAGAACCCTCCTGGTTCTGTCCTTTTGGGCAAAATAGAATAGGTGTAATCCCTCCTTTACATATCTACAACTTTCCCCCTTCAACCTCTCTCCAGAAAGCCCTTCAACCTCTACGAAACTTCTTCAACTGATTCTCATATTTCATGTACTCAAGGACTTTTACTAGTGCAGTAGTCATCTACCAAACACTCTCTAGCTTATAAATATCTATAAATGCTAGTGCACAAGATTAAATTTAACAAATACACTCAGATGACATCTGACAATAGGACTTTGGTAGATTTGATGCTTAATAAATGCTTTTTGAATTTGAATGTTTGATATAATGAAAAAAAAATCCTGACAATGCGACCTGCTGAAAAATGAAGATGAGCGCCTTAGTAGAGTTCTATTTCATCGGAAGCTTTAAGAGTCTGGGGACCTCTATTCAGGGAATCTACAGAAGTACTTAATTTTGACTACAACCTGTACTTATTTAATGTGAGTCCATTTCAGGAAGTCTATACAGGCTAGAGACTAGACCTCTGATTTCATTGGTACAGGGAATTCCCAAAAGAGAGGGTTCCAGTCTTAAAAAGTTTCTTGGGATAGAGGAGTCAAACTTGGCAACAAAACTGTCCAGTGTAAGCAAGAATTAGATTAAAATGTAATTATGAAATGTTTGAAAAAGTAAATAAAATACAATAGAACATAGAAAATGTTTATTTATGGTTTTATAAGTCCTCAGGGATCTGTTTTTATTTGATTTCAATAAGACTGTCCTGAGAGTACACAATAATTATGTATCAGAAGAAGGACTGGAACCTAGGTTTTTTTTTCATTTCAAGGTTGGCTCTCTAGCCATTAAACCATACTGCCTCTCATATGAATGTGATATTCTAGTCACATTGGACAACTATATACTCCTAAAACTCAAGAAGTCATCTCCTACTTCTGCACATTTACTCAGAACATTCTTTTTGCCTTACCGTTTACCTTCACCTGTCAACATTTTAGTCCTTCAAAATCTAGTTCAATTTAACAAAGACATCTTCCCTGAAGGAATTTTCCCCCCTTCAAAGTTTTCTAGAGCTCTCTTTTACCTGATCGCATTCTATTGTACATTCAAATTTTCCACATAAATATTATGTTCCTTATGGTAGAGGCCATTATCCTCTTCAGATGTCCAGTGTCTGGCATGGTGCCTCACATATAAGCATACAATTAAAAAAGACGTTGACTTGTATTTGAACACATATAATAATGGATTGGACTAGCTAACGTGAGATTTCCTCTGATTTCAAAATTCTACACATCCATGATTCATACAAAATTTTATGTTGTTGGCATTTTTATGGATTCAAAAGTTCTGTGAAGTGTATGAATAGGTTAAATGAAAGATACATTAGCAAGAAGTAGGACTCTGGTAACCCCTCCCACAACCAGATCTGCCCATTTAAGTTTGTGAAAACTAGAAATGCACATTCCCTTATAGTGGTTTGGAGGGTAGATGTGCAGGGCTTCAAAAAACAGACTAGCTGAGCTCAAGAGATGAAAGCTCAGCAAGTCTATTTTAAACTTAAAATTAATGCATTTGGCCAGTACTACAGTTTAGAAGAAATAAGTACAACCAAGCAATGAAAACTAATGACTATCAGCAATTTTCTGTTAGATAAGGCCAACTATGCTTTGTAAATGATACTTAACAATCACTTCTTCCCATAATGCAACTTTCTCAAATGTCCACAAACCTGTTACTTTGGCAGTTGTTTCAAACAGATGCAGTAAAAGGGATTCTTGACCATCATACTTTCCTTGTAAAGAAATATGTTCATTTGCAACCATAATGAACTGGAAATGCTGACTCCTAAAATATGTAAACAGTTTTATATTTCTAGTACGCATTCCAAATAGTAAGAAACAGTCCTCTTTCCAGCTTCAACTAATTGGTTTATTGTCCCAATGAACTAGAGACAAGAAAAATAGTTGGTTGTGGGGCTTTCATCATAGATTATTCTAAGAAATAACTCATTGAAGCCACTTGAAGCTCAGACACAAGCAGCTACATATGGGAATATGTCTCCAGAGGATTCATTAAATGAATGCCATTCTAGTTTGCAGAATGAACAAATGAATACTACCCTAACCTTTGCTACACAATAGCCTCCAGACTGTGCTCTTTATTTTCTTACTAACATGTCAGAATAACTTCACAGCAGAAATACTTGAATAAGAACTTTTTTTCTATTTAACTGAATTTCAATTTCTATTTAAATGACTTTGTCCCCCCATTAGGAATGGCAATAGATCTTATCACATAAGCTCAGTTGAACTTAGGGGAAGACAAGATAGGGAACAATCTAGAGTTTAATGTGGAAGTAGGAGAAAAAAGTATGTAATAAGACACATTTAATATTGCTTCTAATAAGTGTTTTTAATCTCAGAAAAGGTTTCTTTTCCTAGTACATAGGTATTTTATTTTTGTGACATCACACTAAATTACTTTAAAAACTCAAAATCAAAGTTATACTGAGGATGAATTTCAGATTGTCGGGGTGGTGGTGGTGAGCAATTTTCAAAACTTGCCTTAGGAACACTTTGCATTCTTGCTATTTAATTTTTTTAATATATGACACCTGACTTTGACTCATTTAATAAAATAATAAAATGATGGGAGTTTGAATCTGTACATTTTGCTTCTATGCATGAAGACAATTTTTTAAATGCTATCAAATTCCCTTTTATTTTAAATGGAAAGAAGGCAAATGCAATTGACAAGGATCTTTAGCAGTGCCTGTGAGAATCATACTGATGGATTCTAATTTATAAATACGTGATATATTGGATCAATCAAATATATGTCTTTTTTGAAAGCCTTTGGGTTTGTCTTGTATCTTGATGTCTCATGGACACATTAGCTTCCATTTGAACAATTGTAAGTTTTGATGAGTTATTTTCCTCAGTGAGGTTTTGAACTTCTTTAACCACTTGGAAAATTCTGATTTTTAAGGATTTATCTTCTTCATAATTTTTAATACCTCTTTTATCATTGGACCAATTCTGATTTTTTAAGATTTTTTTCTTTTAGTATTGGTGTGTCTCTTTTACCAACCAATTCTCCTTTCATAATTTTCTTGTATAGCTCATTTCTTTTTCCGTTTTTCCCTCTACTACTCTTATTTGGTTTTAAAAATAATTTTCTAATTGTTGTAATTTTTAACTTTTTAAAAAAATTCTTCTAGGAATTATTGTTAGACTTGTGTCCAGTCTACATTTTTCTTGAAGATTGGCTTGTATTTATTTTCAAGTCATGGTTTTCTTTTGAGTTTCCTTATCACCATCATAGGTTTTTATGGTCAAGCTCTTCCTTCATGTCTTCATCTTCCTCCTCTTCCTCCTCCTTCTTCTCTTACTTCTTCATCTTCCCTTACTTTTTTCCAGACTACTCCATGACTTTGGATTTTTTGTTAGAGTTGGACTCTGCTTACCTCTGGGGGGTGTGTGGGAGTTGACTGGTGTGAGCTTTTACAGCTCTATCTGATTGCATGTGAGTTGTAGGTGATTCCAACATAGCGTGATCCATGGAGAGATCTGGTCACTGCCCTTGTGTTCTGCACACTGGTCCTTACACAGGTAGGGTTTTTACTACACTAGAAAATGGATCACTCCTCTCAGTCCTGGAAATATGAAATAAAACCGAGTAATGGGCAACAGAGCTGCCGAATGATACCCAATCCTGTTCCCAGTGTTAGTACAGTGATCCTTTGGTGTCTCTTTCTGACCAGGTTCTCAATCTCTTAACTGTCTCTCGGCAGTGTTGCTGCTCCACAACCCTCACCTCATGCCTCTTGCCATAGAGTACTCCCAGCCAGTCCCCCACCCCAGTGTACAAAGACCTCATTTTCTGTTTCTTTATGCTGCCTTGGGCTGAAAAAAAATAGCCATTTTTTTTTATCTTTCCTGCTCAGAATTCTGTTTGATACCTTTTGTGCTCATTTATCAAGAGATTTACTTTTTGGGGGATTGACAGTTGCAACTTTTCACTTTGTCATCTTAACTATACTCTCTCAAACATTCATTTAAGTACATTTGTACTTTACTATTTATTTAATGAATCTGTAATCTTATCAATATGGTCACCACCTACAACTGTGTAGTCTGTGACTTATAGTGACTTGTAACCATGTCCTCCCGTTAATATTTTAGAGGCCCCCTCCTCCCTGAAACATTCATGGCCTTCCCAAACAATTCTTAGTGTGCCTTCATGCTATGTGAATACCAGGGATAACAATTACTTTTTAGTGTTATAGCTTACTCTCATTATACACTTTGCACTTATTTGCACTTAAACGTATCTTATGACATACTTTACACCACCTTATAGATAATTTGTTATGCACATGCTATTTTTTATGTTTGCCTATACAACTCTCCATTATGATTTCTATGATTTATGCAGTCATATAACATCACCAGTATATGGATGTTTAAAATATTTTTGGTGTATTTGTTTGTAAATCCTATATACTTCTTTTCGTCCTGTTGGTGGTACCAGGTGGTACACTGGATAGAGCATGGGGATCTGGAATTAAGGAAACTTAGTTACAAATCCTGGTTTAGACATTTACTAGCAGTATGACTCTGGGTTCTTATCTTCTATCAGTCTCAGTTCCTCATTTCTAAAATGGGGATATCAAATAAAATCGTGTATATCAAACAAAACATAAAATGGCATATAAAGAGCAGCTAGTTCTTGCTGCTGCTACTGCTAGTACTACTTCTACTATTATGACATTGAGTCCCTCCATAATGATCAAAAGATAAGAAAACTTAAATCTGAAAGAGGTCTTGGAGAGCTATTTCAAGTCTAGCTTTTTTTCATGAAGAAACTCACCCCAAATCTTCAAAATAGGAATGAATAAAGCCAAGATTCAAACTACATCAGGATTTTTTACTATACCATCTATAGAACACAAATGTAGATAAGTACATGAGTCAAATAAGCAGAACCAGGAGAGAATTGTATACAGTAACAACCATCTTGTTTTAAGAACAACTTGGAGCAATTAAATAATTTTGACTATTTAAAAACCCCAAATAACTTTAAAGTACCTATAAAGGAAGCGACTATCTGCATCCAGAGAAATATCTGATAAATATTAGTATATATATGTATATATATATATATATATATATATGCACACACATACATAGACATATTTGCATCTAATGGAAGTAATATCTGGGGGGGCAGAAAAAAAGAAAAAGTAAAGTTACATGATAACTTTATTATATGTATTAGAAAGAATAGTAAATTATAGTAAGTTGTACATAATAGATATGCAGTTTCATGTGCAATCTTTTTTTCTGCTATGTTATGGAAATGCTTATTTTATTTCTTAAGCTCAGAATAAGATATATATGTTAAAAAACATAATGGGCCGAAATATATTTAGATTGAAAATTCCAGTTCAAAGTCTATAGGGTTCAGTACTCATTAATATAAGAATAGACAGATCTACAGAAAATGTTCTTATACTACATATTCTCTTCAAGTGAAAATACAGTTTTCTGCCACATGCCAGGCTGATGCTGCCTGATGGACAAAGGAAGTTCATAAATCTTGATACTGCAAAGTTAGTCTCCCATTTCATGAAACCCAGTTTCTCTGCCTTAGAGTAGAAGACCTAAGTGTCCTCCATCTTTCAAAAACCTTTTTCTAGATCCTACTATTCCATTACGTCATCAACCCAGGTCTTTTCTCTCTTCTTTAAAAAACTCCTAGAGAGAAAGAAACTAAAACAAAACTTGTTTAAACTTGCTATATTCACTTCCTCTCCTCTCATTTATTCCTCAGCCCTTTAGAGTCTAGCTTCTGAACTCATTGCTCAACTAATACTGATTTCTGCTGCAAAGTTAGCATTGATTCCTTAATTGACATATCTAAAAATCTTTGCTCAGTCTTCATTCTTTCAGAAATATCTATGTATTTGGCAGTGTTGAACATACTTTTCTTGTATACTCTCTAAGTTTTCATGAAACTACTCTTTTCTGGTTCTCCTTGCACTTTCCTTACTTCTCAGTTTCCTTTACAGAGTAATCTCCATATCATACTCCCTAATGGTGGTTATTCCTTAAGGTTCATACTGAGTCCTTCATCCCTTCTCCTTCTAAATGCACTCTCTCAGAAACCTTGTTCACTCTCATGGATTTAACTATTGAGTCTATGCAGATGACTCATAGATATATGTATACACACATACATGTAAATATATGTGTGTGATTGGGTACACACATACAAATATATGTATACAAATGTGTTTGTACCTACTCTCAGTTTCTCCCCTGACCTTTAATAAAACATTAATAATTGCCTGTTGGACATTTCAAAGTGTATGTCCTGCAGATAACTTAAACAAAATATATCCAAAACTGAGTTCACTCTTTT
Organism: Bettongia penicillata ogilbyi; assembly: GCA_023548195.1. NCBI lineage: Eukaryota > Metazoa > Chordata > Mammalia > Diprotodontia > Potoroidae > Bettongia > Bettongia penicillata. The sequence goes on along the minus strand of JAJHZJ010000937.1, from coordinate 339,502 downwards.
CCCTTCCCCAAAACATCTCCCCTTCCAAACTTCTCCATTACTGCAAAGGTACCTTCACCCTTCCAGTAGCCTAGATTTATAACCTCGGCATTACCTTGAACTAAGCAGTTGTTCTTATCCCACATGCCCAATCAGTTGCCAAATCTTGCTGCTTCTGCCTTCATATGTTTTGGTCATGGCCTTTTCCATTGAAATAGTTCCCATGCTAGTTCCTTTCTCTCATCAAATCTCATCTGTATAATTGCAGTAGCCTCCTAATTGGTCACTATACAGCAAGTCTCTCACGACCCCAGTCCATCATATCTACTGTTGCCCAAGTAACTTTACTTTAGTAAATATTTGACTATGAGACTTCTCTATTGCCTCTAAGAAAAAATATGAATTACTTTGTTTAACTTTTAATGCCCTCATGGACTTGGGAATAACCTATCTTGTCTCAAAGGACACTACTTCCCATCCTACCCTCTACAATCTAGACACAGTGTCTTGCTCTGTTTCTTGTAAAATACTCACTTTTCTGTGCCTTTTGCTTTTCACTAGCCATTATCCATTACAGAAATACATTACCTTCTTACTTCTGCCTCATAGAGTCCTCAAATAGTCTCTCTTTCTCCCAGATAACCTATTTAATTATTTGAATTTATTTATATTAACTTTATATTTATACTATAGATATATGTGCACACATATATGTATGTATGTAGACAAGTATTACACCTAAACTCTCTGCACTAGAATATAAGGTATTTGTGAATACAAGGTTTATTTCATTTCTTGGATGTGTCCCGCCATGCATAATGCAGCCATGACTCATACTTAGTGGGTACTTGACATATTTTTCATTGATTATCAATTTGAGTTTTGGGGAAATGCATCCATGTAAAATTGACTTCATAAGTAGAATATTTTGGCTAAACATAGTATGTGAGTGGAAACAATTAAAAGGAAGTTGTTCTTGCATGTAGGAACTTAGGTAACTTCCCTAAATTCCAGAAAGGTGTACTAAGTATAACAGCTTCAAGGAGAGTTTAGATAAATTTGCGAACTGGAGATACATAATGCATTGTTGAGATCTCACTTTACAAATGACAGTAATTCATAATTAAGGCCTATTAGCTATCTGAAAAGAAATTTAGCAGTATTTGTCAGAAGAAGGTAACTGAAAGCTTGAATCACATTTTCTAAGGCATAGGGACAATAGATCACATTTTAAATACTCAATATTCTAGCACATAGAAGTTATACAAAAGTGTTAATTAGAATAGCAACTATTATCTTATGTATATATATATATATATATGTATGTATATACCTCCCTCAAGTACACACACACGTGTGTGTATGTGTGTTTACAATACATATTTTTATGAAGTATTACTAAAACCTTGTCATTCCTCTGCTCAAGAAACTTTAGTGACTTCTTATTGCCTCTAAGATAAAATAAAAACTCTAGCTTTTAAAAACCTTTTGTTGTCTGGATCCAGCCTTCCTTTGTAGCCTTATTATAGATTATTCCTCTTCATGAATTCTTTAGTCAAACTGAATTGACCTTCTAGATCTTTATCACACTTGACCATCTCTTGTCTCTGTGCCTTTATATCAGCCTTCTCTGGAATACATTCGAAACGTATCCTGATGACCCCAGCTGCAAGTGCTTCTCCATGGCCAAGTACCTTCTATATATTTTGAATATATTCTCTGTATTCTTCTTTGTGCACAGGTTGTTTCCCTTGACAGAATGTAAACTCCTTGAAGGCAGGGGCTACTTTGTATTCATCTTTGCTTCCCAACTACCTAACAAAAAAAGCATGTCTCATTCTTGGACAAAATTTAGAGGTTTACAAAGAAACCAAAAATAAATGTACTCACTCCTTTTCTCAGGCCACAGTTTATCTCAGACTGAACTTCTTACTATTAAGTGGGCTTGCTAAAGGAGAAAGCAATATGGGAGAGAAAATCAAGAAGATTTTATTTAATACCTAGCAGGTGCCAAGCAGTGTTCTAAGCACTAGGATAACAAAAAAGGGGCAATCCCTTACCACATAAAAATGAAAAAATAATTTATCACAAATATACAGAGTTAAGCAAAACAAATTTCCTCAATGACCATATACAAAAATTCAAGACTCATTTTATACCCCAAATCAATTACCTCTCTGGAATGGATGACATGCTTTATCATCAGTCCTAGAGAAACATGAATGACCATTCATTGTACTTATAATAGTTCTTAGAGTTTTCAAGGTTTTTGCTTTTACAGTGTTGTTGTTAATATAAAATACTCCCCCTGGTCATGCTTATCTCATTCTTCATGAGTTTGTAGAATCCTCAGATTTGTTCATTTGGATAATGTTGTTACAGTATAAATTGTATTGCACTGTATTAACTCCGTCTGTTAAAACAGATTTTTCCAAGACTACTTTGCAATCATCGATTTCCTCATTTCTTAAAGCACAACAATATTCATTACATTACATCATATGACAACTTATTCAACCATTCGTCAATTAATAGGTATCTTTCTATCTTTCAGTCATCACAAAAAAGTGTTAGTATTTTTTATATAAAGCATCATTTTTTTTGTTACTTTTGGGTATAACTCTCTTCTTCAGAAAGAAGACTTCTAAGGATTTTAGATATGCAATAATAATTTCAAATGGAATTTCTCTATTTCTTCATGCTAGCTTTGACTGATGTTATATAGAAACATTAGTTTTGATGAATTTATTTTATACCTGCAAGTATATTGAGGCTATTATTTCAACTAATTTTTAGCTGGCTGGGTTTCTTTAAGTATACTGTTATATTATATGCAGAAAGTAATATTTTTCTTCTTTATTTAATTTTTTCTTAGTTTTTTCTAGTCTTATTGGTATAGCTAGCATTTCTAATTTTTTTTTTCAAATAGAAGTATAACAATAAACATACTTGTTTTATCCCTGAATTTATTGGAAAGGATTTCATTTAGTTTCCTTTATAGTTGGGCCTAGAAATCTAACTTCAAAAATGAAATCAGACATTTCTTAGATGTGTGAATCTGAGCAAGTCAGAAAACCCCTTTATGCTTCAGTTACCTCAACTGTAAAATGAGGATAATAACAGCACCTTCCTCACAGGGTTATTGTGAAGAAAAACTAAGTAATATTTGTAAAATGCTAAGCATAGGGCTTGGTACATAATTGGTGTTATATACGTTGCATCCTGGGCCATCTCCAGCTGTTCTGATGAATATCAGGCCACTAGACCCAGATGTCTCAGGAGAAGAAAGTGAGCCCTTGCTCACTCAAAGAAAAGTCAGCTGCAAGTCATGTTGTAATCCTGATGGTCCTATTTGAGAATGAAGGACAAATACAACCTGTGAATGAGTAGCAGTTCTCCTCCAGTGTTCCACCCCTCAAAAGTTGTCTTTTTTTCTCTGGATTTACTGGCTACTTTTCTTGTTCCAAACATCAAATCTCAAACCCAATTTTCACTAGAGCTCATAGACTCCACAACAAGTCCCCACCCACATAACACAGAGTGGATTAAAATATTAAATAGTAATTGTTTCTCTTTTACCCAGGAACCTTGATCTGTCTTCCCCTCCCAGTTTGATTTTTTTCTTTAATTAAAGGGCCATCCCTTGAGCCTGTAAGTAAAGAAGCCTATTCATTGAATGGGTGTATCTCACTCAAAGTGAGAATGCGATAAGACCTTAGCCTGAACTGGCCAAGGTCTCCCATTACATCCCAGGCCATCGCCAGTTGTCCTGATGAATATTAGACCACTGGACCCAGATGGCTCAGGAGAAGAAAGTGAGGCTGGTGACCTTGCACAACCTTCCCTCACTCAAATCAAAGTCAACTGCAAGTCATGCCATTATCTTGATGTCATGGTCCTCTTCGAGAACAAAGGATAAACACAACAACAGCAACAACTTGTTATATAAATGCTTGGTCTCTTCCCATTTTTTTCTTCTACTCTCTATACTATTTATTACTTCAAGGCACAGTCCATTCATTCTCATATTTTCTAGTGTTTTATTTTTTTATGGAATTAGGTATTGTTTTGGTCAAAAGCTTTTTTTCTGCATCTATGGATATGATTATATGACTTGCTGGTTTTGTTATTGTATGGTTAAGTTTATAAATTTCCTAAATTCAAGTCAACCCTATATTCTTGGAATAAAATCAACTTGTTCATTTGTATACCCTTTGTGATATATTATCTTATCTCATTTATTAATATTTATTTAAAATTTTTGCATTAGGGTAATTAGAGATATTGGTCTTTAGTTTTCTTTTTCTGTTTTGATTCTCATTGTTTTTGTATCAAGACCATATTGAAGTCATAGAAAGAATGTGGTAGGTTCCCACACTAGAATTAACTGTTCTTTGCGTGTTTGTGAATACAACCACTCCTGAAGTTCCTTTCTTTTGAAGTTTATTTATGTCATATTCAGTTAAGCTACCTAGTTAACTTGAGTTTACTGGCTAGATTTATTTCTCAAAGACCAAGCCTTACACCCCATTCACTATGGATCTCATGGATTGGACAATAATAGATTCCTGCCCAAGCATCACTTAATGGTGATATTTGGGGGCTCAGTTGGCTCAGAGTGAATGGAAATAGTAACTGTTTCTCTTCTTGTCAGCAACCCTAAAGGTGATCCCCTCCTGGCTTATTTATTTGTTTTTATTTAATGACTATCCCTTGACTCACTTCTTAAAGAAATCTATTCACTGAATGGGTATTGCCTTACTGAAAGATAAGAAAAATAAAAAGATAAATAATAAATAAATATTATTAAAATAAATAAAGATTTTTAAGATCTTAGCTTAAAAAGGTCCAAGGTCTCCCATTGCATCCTGGGTCATCTCCAGTTGTCCTGATCGATATCTGACCATTGAACTCAGATGGCTCTGGAGGAGAAAGTGAGGATGGTGACTTTGCGCAGCTCTCCCTCCCTCAAATCAAAGTAAATTGAAAGTTATGTCATCATCTCCTTGATGTCATGGTCCTCTTTGAGAATGAAGGACAAACCACAACTCTTCCTCTAAAATTTGGTTATTTTGATTCTCTATTTCTTATTTTGTTAATTTGCATGTAGTATGTTTTTATAAATATTAACTTATTTTGATTATATTGTCTATTTTGTTTTCATATTGTTGTGTAAAGTACTTTGTAAAAAATCTTTTATTTCTTTTTCACTTGTGATTTCTTTTTCAATTTTGATACTGATAATTTTATTTTGCTCTTCCTTCTATTTAAGCACATTAGGTAACAGTCAATGTATTTATTTTTTTTAAAGGAGCAATTTTTATTTAGTCAAATTATTTGATCTTAATTTTGTCAATTTCTACTTTGATGTTTAATTGGAGGTTTTAAATTGGTTAGTTTTCTAGTATTTTTGGTTATTCTCATTTTTAATATTTTAGTTGGTATTCTAGTATTTTCAATTGTTTGTTCTGTTCTTTTTGGTTAATAAATATGTTTAGAGATACAAAATTTCCCCTAAAGATTACTTTGAGACCAATTTTGGAATATCTCATTGTTAGTATCTTCATTGAAATGTTGTTTCTATGATTAGTAATTTGACTTACTCATATTTTAATGTTAAGGATAGCATCCGGGAGATTTTTAATACTTTTATATCTGTGGCTCTTTATTTAATATAATTTTATTGTTTTGTGATTAGTAAAGTATGCATGTGATATTTCTGATTTCTACCTTTGTTAATAATGTTTTCATATCCTATGACATAATCAGTTTTTGAAATGATGGCATATACAGCTGAGAATTATGCATAATCCTTTCTAGTTTGATTAAATAATCACCAGAGGTCTAGTGTATCAGTTTTATTAAAATTCTGTTAATGTCCTTAAATTATTTGTTTTGTTTATTTTTGGTTTGATTTATCTAAATCTGAGATGGAGGAAATTGAGGTCCCTCATTACAATAATCTTATTTTCTACTTCCACTTATAATCAATTTACCTTTTCCTTTAAGTACAGTGATGCTATGTTCGCATCCATATCCCTGTTGAGTGATTATATTTATGTATCAATCTCTTTGTGTATATATGCACATTGTGTGTGTCTGTTCTCTTTCAAAGAGTTCAGGTAGAAGTGAAGATCAAGTGATTCCCTTACTCTACTAATCTTTCCATGTTCACATATAGTCCTACTTGCACAATACAAGTTCATTCATTTTTTCCCCTTTATATATTCCATTCTTATCTTTTTATACCCGTTTCCCCCTTATCTCCCTCTTTCTCCTTTCTTTTTCTTATACCTTCAAAACAAGACAAAAATATTTATAAGTTTTCTATATCAATATTCTACCTCTAAGACCTTTTATGACATCAGGATTCCAAAAGAAACATTTTATCGCCTCTCCCAATTAGAATGTTACATTTTCTACTTAGAAAATTCTTTCTGATTATTCACTTTTAGTTATTTTTAACAAATTTCCTTGACTTCTCTACTTAGATTTCAATGTTCATTTTGGCTGTCTTTTTTCATTAAAACTACTTGGGAATCCTCTATTTCACTGAAGAACCATTTTTTCTTGTAGGCTTATGCTCAACTTTTCCAGATGTTATTCTCGGTTGTACACTAGTGCTTTTTGCATTTTGACATGTCTCATTCCATATTCTCTGCTCCTTTAAAGTGATAAGTTAAATATGTTGTGTTAGATGTTTTCTGCTTGCCCTATATTCATATCTTTCTTTCTTTTTTCCCTGCATTGCTTGATGTCTAGAATCCTTTCTTTTTTTTTTTCAGGCAGTTCAATGGTTCTTAAATTCTCTCCTGGACATCTTTTCCAGGTCAGTTGTTTTCACTATGAGATACCTTGCTTCTACTTCTTTCAGTTTTTTGGTTTTGTTTTAATATAGCTTGTAGTCTCATGAAGTCATATTATCTATTTATTCCATTCTATATTCTAGACTTCATAAAATATATAGGAAGGAAGAAGGAAAGATATGGATATAGGGCAAGCAGAAAACATTTGTAGTCTGAAGCAGTTAAGGCAACCAAGATTAAGAAATCCAGGGGCGGAGCCAAGATGGCGGAGTAGAAGGATGCACGTTTACGAGCTCTGAAACCACAGCCCATAGAATTAATGTAAAAAGAGACCCCATATCTTCTGGACCACTGAAAGGGGTACAGAAACAGAGTGGAAGAGATTTCCGTTCCAGGGAGCCCTGGAGACCTGTCCCCAGGGTCCGTCGCACCCCGGAAAGCGGACCACACCCCCAGCGCTGCCCTGGCCGCGGCCCCAGAGAAACTGACCCGAGCAGGCTTCAGGGACGGAAGCTCCAGCAGCCGGGAAAGTCCCTCCGCCCACAGAAGCTACAGGTCAGTGAGAGAGGCTGGGCTGGACAAGAGGGGGAGCGGAGTGTCTCCATGACTCGGGCCCCCCGGGAGGAAGCGGTGGCGGCACAGATGGGGACCGGAAGTGGCAGAGGCGTGGGCGGCAGCAGAGGCAGGCAGCAGTGGCGCGGCTGCAGCAGCCTGGGACTTCCCAAGCAGGCAGGATCCTCATTACGGAAGGTCTCTGCATAAACAACCTGAGGGAGCTGAGACTGGGAGACGGCCCTGCCCCACCCCGCTCCATTCCTTAAAGTCTCTGCATAAAGCCCCTGAGGGAGCTGAACCTGGGAGGCGGCCCTGCCCCCACTCCAGCACCAGAACTAAAGCTCACATTGATTAGCGCGGAGCGCACATTTGAATCTCAGAGCCCAAGCACTAGCTGGGCGGATGTAGGCGGGGTTGGACAGGAATCTCAGAAGTCAAGTAACTGGCTGGGAAAATGCCTAGAAAAGGGAAGAAAAATAAGACTATAGAGAGTTATTTCCAACAAATGCAAATGATACCGCCATTCGGATCTGACCAGGACGAGGAAATATTCTTGCCATCAGGGAAAGACGTGGAGGGTGGGGCCTCAACACCCCAGACACCCCAGGGGGATGTCGGGTGGGCTCAGGCCTTGGAAGAGCTCAAAAAGGATTTTGAAAAGCAAGTTAGACAGGTGGAGGAAAAACTGGGAAGAGAAATGAGAGAGATGCAAGAAAAGTATGAAAAACGGGTCAATACCTTGGTTAAGGAGACCCAAAAAGTGCTGAAGAAAATAACACCTTGAAGAATAGGCTCAATCAATTGGCAAAAGAAGTTCAAAAAGCCAATGAGGAGAAGAATGCTTTCAAAAGCAGAATTAGACAAATGGAAAAAGAGGTTCAAAAGCTCACTGAATTTAATAGTTCTCTCAAAATTAGAATGGAACAGATGGAGTCTAATGACTTTATGAGAAACCAAGAAATCACCAGACAAAACCAAAAGAATGAAAAAATGGAAGAGAATGTGAAATATCTCATGGGAAAAACAACTAACCTGGAAAACAGATCCAGGAGAGACAATTTAAAAATTATGGGACTACCTGAAAGTCATGATCAAAAAAAGAGCCTAGATATCATCTTCCATGAAATTATCAAAGAAAACTGCCCTGACATTCTAGAACCAGAGGGCAAAATAAGTATTGAAAGAATCCATCGATCACCACCTGAAAGAGATCCAAAAAGAGAAACTCCTAGGAACATTGTGGCCAAATTCCATGACTCCCAGCTCAAGGAGAAAATCTTGCAAGCAGGTAGAAAGAAACAATTCCAGTACTGTGGAAATACAATCAGGATAACTCAAGATCTAGCAGCTTCTACATTAAGGGATTGAAGGGCGTGGAATAGGATATTCCAGAATTCAAAGGAACAAGGAATAAAACCAAGAATCACCTACCCAACAAAACTGAGCATAATATTTCAAGGGAAAAAAATGGTCTTTCAATGAAATCGAGGACTTTCAAGCACTCTTGATGAAAAGACCAGAGCTGAAAAGAAAATTTGACTTTCAAACACAAGAATGAGAAGAAGCATGAAAAAGTAAACAGCAAAGAAAAGTCTTAAGGGACTTACCAGAAGTCAACTGTTTACATTCCTACATGGAAAGACAATATTTGTAACTCTTAAAACTTTTCAGTATCTGGGTAGTTGGTGGGATCACACACACATGTACATGCATGCACGCACACACACATACACACATGCACACACATACAGAGATAGAGAGCACAGAGTGAATTGAATAGGAGGGGACCATATCTTAAAAGAAATTAAGGTAAATGGTGAGAGAGAAATGTAGTGGGAGGAGAGAGGGTGAAATGGAATGGGGTAATTATATGTCATTTAAGAGGCAAGTAGGAGACTTCTTAGTGGAGGGAAAAAGAGGAGAGATGAGGAAAAAAACATGGAGTTTACCCTCATCACATTTGACTAAAGGAAGGAATAAAATGCACACTCATTTTGGTATGAAAACCTATCTTACAGTATAGGAAAGTGGGGGAGAAGGAGTTAAGCAAGGGGGGGGGATGATGGAAGGGAGGAGGGAGCAATTTGAATTCAACACTTGGGGAGGGACAGGATCAAAAGACAGAAGAGAAACAATGAGAGGCAGGGTAGGATGGAGGGTAATTCAATTAGTCTTATACAACATGACTATCAGGGAAGACATTTGAAAATTTACACAGATATGGCCTCTATTGAGTTGTCTGCCTTCCCAAAGGGAATGGGTGGGGAGGGAGGGATGGGGGGAATTTGGAACTTGAAGTTTTAGGAACAACTGTTTAGTATTTCTGTTGCTACTAGGAAAGAAGACATACAGTTAATGAGGAATAGAAAGTCATCGGGCCCTACAGGAGAAAAGAGAAGATGGGGACAAGAGAAGGGAGGGATGACAGAAGAGAGGGCAGATTGGAGATAGGGAAAATTAGATTGCTTGGGGTATTGGGGTGGGGGGAGGGGTTAAAAGGGGAGAAAATTTGGAACCCAAAATTTTGTGAAAATGATTGTAAAAAGTTAAATAAATAAATAAACAAATAAATTAAAAAAAAAATCCAAGGAAAAAAATCATATTGAGTCATTTTTCCTTCTCATGTCAGTAAAGATAGAGTAAGGCAAAGGTCTAACCAAGAATGGTCACACAGGGAATGGAATTTGGGGAGATGGAAAGAAGTCTTAGATTCAGCAAAAACAGGTATTCAGGACTCAAGAGCAGTTGTCAAATGGCATCTCTGTTGCTCATCATCCAGTTTCTGGTCATAGATACAGTGCAGAGTGAAGAGGGGACCTGAGGAGGAATTGGTATTCCAAGATGGGTATTGGTCGTAGGCCCTAGGCTATATACTGAGCAAGAAACAAGTTCACAGCAAGCAGCAGTTATCTGGCTCTGATCCCAGGAGTAGAGCAGACTAGAATATTGCAGTTCATGCCTACAGCCCAGTTTGACACCTACAGCAAAAAAACAAGGGGTGTAATCCCAGATCAAAGAAGAGCCCTGCAGTTCAGTTGCTCTGAAGCAGCAAAGTTTTTCAGCCAGATAATAATGGTTGAATCCAAAAACAATCTACTAGAACTCCTGCAGGGACAAACCCATAAGTGTGTTGGTCAATTAGGAAATTGCAAAGCTCAGACCAGATAGTAGTGATCAGACTTTGCCTTGGATGAGACAATTTTGGGTGCATTGAGAGCTTCCCATTCTCCAGCCTATGCTGGACATCTTGTAATAATATAACATTTAATATCCTCCACCAAAATAGCAGAAATAATCTAGAGAAAATAAACTCATTCCAGATATCTCTCACAGAAGCACGCAGGGCTGAACCATAACATAAAGTCTGAAGTTAGGAAGCAAGTTGGAAGAATAAGAGAACAAAACATAAAAGCTGTTATAGTGAAAGAGTCAAATCACTAATCCAGAAAGAAGAAAATGACTCCAAAATATCCACAAGAACAACCCACAAAAATGTACCTTGGACACAAGTTCAACTGGAATTCATGGTAGAAATATGTAAACAGAATTTTTAAAAATAAATAAAATGAGAGTACTAGAGGAAAAGAATTGGAAAAGTATCATGAGCTAAAGAAGAAAAAAGATGTAACGTGTACTAATAGTGTTGCGTAAGAGTTACAAAACCTTACCAGGCATCAAACTCCCTAAAAATTGGAATGTAATAAAGAGAAAATATGACTTCATGAGACAACAAGATATATTAAAACAAGATCAAAAGATTAAAAAATAGAAGAAGTGAAAACAACTGATCTAGAAAGGATGTCTAGGAGAAAAATCTAAGAATCACTGAACTGCCTGGAAAAAGGATTCTAGACATCATATTTCAAAAAAATTCAAAATGAAAATTGCCCAGACATCCTAGAATCAGAGGAAAAGAAAGAGGGAAGAATTAAAGGAAGGGTAGAGGATGGCAGGTATCAGTCCTAAGCAAAGTAATTTTTAATTATGATTATGCAAAAATATACCTGCCCTTTTTGTGGTATGCTGTTAGTGTAATGGAAATGATGTAGGCTACCCAACAGTTAGGGAATGGCTGAACAAGTGATGACATACGAGTTTGATCAAAAACTACTGTGCTTTAAGAAATGATAATCTACATGGCTTCAGAGAAACCTGAAAAGATTGATATGAACTGATGCAGAATGATGTGAGTAGATCCAGGAGAACAATGCATTTAATGATATTATAGTGATAACTTTGAAAGACTTGGGAAGTCTAATCAATGGCCACCAAAATTCCAGAAGATCTACTGTGAAACATGCTACCCAGTTTCTGAGAGAAAAGTCATGGACTCAGACTGCATATTGAGGCACGTATTTTCGGACACGGCCAAATTGGGGATTTATTTAGCTTCATCGTAGCATGAGTTTTATTTTTCATTCTCTGGGGGTGGAAGGGAGTAGGAGAGAATGCCAATTTTCATATTAAAACCAATAAATAAATAGTTTTCTGTGGTTGCTTTTTTCAATCTACCATTGCTTAAATTCTGCTATCATAGCTTTCTAGAATTCAGAATTACTTCCATGTCATAGTGAGATATTATGGGAGGACTTTAGTGGAGGGTTACAATTTCAGGCTCCATTAATAGAAGTTGATTGTTAAAAACAATAAGATAATGGTCTCACTGAATCTTACTATGTTGAGACTTAATCTGAATTAGCTCTTTTCTGTGAACTGTATTTTAAGAGTGATGCCCACAAATTGGAAGTAGTCCAAAAAAGAACCACCAGTATGGTGACAAGTCTGAAAGACATGTCATTTGATGCATGGTTGAAGAGATTGGGTACATTTAACTGTTAGAATTGGAGACTAAATGTGAATATGATAGCTGTTTTCTAATATTGAGAGACTGTCATGTTAAAGAGAGATCAGATAGTCTTCATAGCTCTGGAAAGCACAAATAAATCCAATGGATAGAAATTAAATAGAGGCCACATGGGAGATTTAAGAGGAAAAAAAGAATTTTAAGTAACTAATGCTGTCTAAAATTGCAATATGCTAGCATGCAAGATAATGAATTCCCTATTAGGAATAACTTAAGCAGGGTCTTGATGATAAACTGTTAAGGATAGAGGGATTACTACAGAGTGAGGCAGGTTAAACTAGGTGGCCTCTGAGACAATTTAGGACTCTAAGATTGTCTGATTGTATGAATACCTAACCGATTACACCACTAATCAAATACTTTAATTTCTACCTTTATAGATAAACAGTTGAGGCTGTCTTTGAAAGGTATGATTTGCTGTTTCATTTGATGCATATTTGTTGCTAACTTAAGAGTCCCCCTAATCAATGTGACGTTATTTCAGAACTTTGTAGCTAACACACCTCAATTCTTGAGGCTAATGTTCTCAGACTTTTTGTGGTGTTCCAGCTCCTGTGAGTAACCATTATTATTAACTGACCTGTAAACATAATTTTGCTTAATATAACCCTTTTCATAGCTTCTATTATAACCTGTGTAAACTCTTGCACAATTTGGTGACTTCAGTGCAAAACTGGATCTTACAAAGAACTGCAAAAACTTAGTCAAGTAAACTCTTTAAAATTCATTCAATCATCACTCCAACCACCATGGCAAATTCTACGCATCTGAGATAGTACCTGAGATTGATTTGTCTTCACATATTACTTGAAACAGCTTAACTACTAGATAATAAAACCTTTATGAGGTCAGAACAGTATGGAAAAAGCCCATCTAAATTCATTGTATACTTTAAAAGAAGCTGCATTTTATTATTCTCAAGTATTTAAAATTTCTTGAACAAGCCAACAAAATGTTTCCTTGTAGAATTTCTCTGTAAATCTGATTTAAATAAAAAGATATTGCTGTTCATTTATAATTAAAATATCAATTACATACAAAAATTGTCTCATTACCACAAGGAGATGAATTTTCACAGTGAAAAAAGAAAGGTGGGGGTGGTTGTGTGTGTGTATTTGTAAACATACATACATACTTCTAGCTGCTTTTCCTATTCCTGTTTCCTTTGCAATGCCCTTCCTCTCTGCCTCTATTCCTTTTTCTCCCCTCTTCCCCCTCTTTCTCCCTCTCCTATTTCTAGACATAGATATGCACACCTAAGTATACATGGACACATTTGAATATACTTAGAGATACAGATAACTATTACATACACGATGTAATACACATAATATTTAAATTTACATATATGTACACATTTTAAAATATCTGCATATCCTATGGTTAAGCCAATTTGTGCTATATATCACAAGTTTGGAAAAGTCTCAGTACCTCATATATGCATACATTCATGTGTATTTTCATGGTAGTGTATTTGTTTATGGGGAAGGCAGGGCATAGAAAAGTCTCAGTACCACAGACAGCTTTCTAACACTCCAAAGTCACCTAAGTTACAGTAAAAATACTGTTCTACGTTTCTAAAGGAAGATCCTCACTCAGAACCAAGGAAAGCAACAGTATAGTAAACATGCACATTCTGGTATGCACGCACACACACACACACACACACACACACACACTACATAATACAGGTAAGTGAATAAGCTCTACATTTTGATACCTGCATCAAACAAAGCTTGGGCAACAGGGATTACTCTATCCATGTTGGTTTTTCAGTTCACACAATTAGTATAGACTCTTTTCAACGGCTATCACTTTCATCCAGTAGGCTCAGGAATGTTCTGGGCCTTGATTCCCATTACTGCAATGTCATTTTTCCCTATAAAAGAACCTGCCTTTCCTTCAGACTCTGCGCTGTATCTCCTCCCTAATAGTGGTCAAAGCTTTGAGTAAAAATGCATCTCTCTGCTTTCATCACTCATTTGAAAATTGATGATCAGTGCGTCATCAGATAAGATCATCTTTGTTGTTATATCTTTCTAGGAACTTTATCTAACTTTGATATATGGCAGATACCTTGTCAGAGGAAAAACTTTAAAATAGCATTTCTTCTAGCAAATCAAATGCATTCTTGTAGTTAATAAGTATAGTAACAGACTGTATTCTTTACCTCTTTCAGTAAATCATGTGATATTGAAATTATTTTTCTATTATATTAATAACCAATTATTAAATTAGGGTACAGGTTTTCTACCCTCTGTTTCTTCACTAAGGCCCAGCTCCTATGGAAGGTAAGCCTCTGAAGGATGGTTTATAGAGATTAACCCTAACTCATGGGAAATATTTTCCTTTGATTTTGAGCTGGATCCTGCCCAACATACTTCTGTTTCAATTGTAAACAGAACCCCACTCTAGGTGAATTTCTACAACTGAAGAAAATGAGCTCCTGTCAATATACCCCTCCATTAGTGTTTGCACTGACCCCTATCATAAAGGAGCAAACCAACCAGAGTGGGCAGGGTGGAGATGGATGTCCCTGTTTAGATTACTGGAGGTGGCAGAGTCTCATGATCAAGGCATATTCTCAGCAAGAGGAATTGGAGTCTTCCAGCCCAGAACCTCAGTAAATGTTTACTGATTGCCAGCTAGTCTAATTAAAAATTGATTATTGATTACTTGGAAATTTTATCCCTTGATGTATTTCATTTGTCAGAATTGTAAGGAAAATATGTTGAATATTACTTGTGAAAGCCTGCCTGTTCTCTTGTGATATCCTCATCGAGGATGTCCTCAACGCCTCTCAAGAGCTTTCTTTAAAGAGGTTGCAAAGCCAGGATAAGGCAATATGTTAAGGATGTTGTCTTGGTTATTTTGTCAACAGCAGCAGCAGCACCATTATCATTTTCATTAATAACTTTATTAGTATTAATTGGGCTCAGGGGCTTTTCCATACCGTTATCTTCTTCCTTCTTCCACATACCATATGAATAGATTTCTCAACACTTTCAAAACTGTGCTGACTTCAAGATGGACTTTGTGTCTAAATGGTTGAGTCTGATAGATGTTAATACCTTTGATTCCTTTGTGTCACTTCCACTTCCTTTACATACCCATCTGGTACTAGGCTACAAATGCAGTGACTCTATTGTTATTAATAGTGAAAAATATTTTCTTAGTCAAACCTTTGCAAAACCTTTCTGTTGTCTGTTGTCCTCTTACTTTCTTCAAGTACCCCTGCTTAGTTATATTTCTCATCAACTCTCTTCTTCCTTTACTGTTTCTTGCTATTTTATTAGACACCATTGTTAATATGGTTATCTCACCCTTTACGATGAGATTTTAGATTTTCAACTGGTGTTTCCCTTGGCTGACATATGTCTTTGCTTGGCCAGTAGGTCAAGCATTTGCAGACAAAGACAATTTTAAGACATTTTTGGTTGTTGACTTCCTTCTTGTGGTATTTAATTTTTATGTCAGTTAAAACATCTGTATGATATTTTTATAAATGGCTTATCTTTTTTCTGTCTACTCACTTTTGTGTGTCGATAAAACTATCAAAGGCAAAGGTGGAGTTACATAAGTTTCATATCTTGTGTTCTCTGTTTACATTTATTTTTTGACTTTCTATTCATTTTGATCTTTGTTCTAAATCAGCTCTTTGACTCTAGACATACAACTGTTTCAAGAATGATTTCGTATCTATAATCATATGAAAAAGTGCTCTAAATCACTATTGATTAGAGAGATGCAAATCAAAACAACTCTGAGGTACCACATCACACCTGTAAGATTGGCAAACATAACAGAACAAGAAAATGATAAATGCTGGAGAGGATATGGGAGAGTTGGAACACTAATTCATTGTTGGTGGAGCTGTGAGATCATCCAACCCTTCTGGAGAACGGTTTGGAACTATGCCCAAAGGGCTACAAAAATGTGCATACCCTTTGACCCAGAAATATCGCTACTAGGATTCTATCCCCAAGAGATTATAAAAACGGGAAAGGGTCCCACGTGTACAAAAATATTTATAGCAGCACTCTTTGTGGTAGCCAAAAACTGGAAGTCAAGGGGATGCCCATCAATTGGGGAATGGCTGAATAAATTATGGTATATGAATGTAATGGAGTACTATTGTGCCATAAGAAATGATGAACAAGAAGACTTCAGGGAGGCCTGGAAGGACTTATATGATCTGATGCTGAGCGAAAGGAGCAGAACCAGGAGAACTTTGTGCACAGCAACGACCACAGTGTGTAAGAGTTTTTTCTGGTAGACTTGGAACTTTGTAATAACACAAGAACTTACTGAGAAAAAAAAAAATCCTAATGTCGGTCTTCTAAGGCAAAATGCCTTCCACACTCAGAGAAAGAAATGTGGAAGTCACTTGCAGAATGTAGCAGATCATGTTTGTGTGTGGGTGGGTTTCAGTGTATTATGTGTTGATTTGTTATATGATTTCTTCCATTTATTTTAGTTCGACTACATAGCATGAATATAGTGAAAATGTGCTCAATAGGAAAGTATATGTAGAACCTAAACAGAATTGTATGCTGTCATGGGGAGGGAGGGGGGTATTGGGAGGAGGGTGGGGGGGATAAAATCTTAACTTTAAGGAAATGATTGTAAAACATTAAAAAAAATAAAATATAAAAAAAAGAATGATTTCGATTAGTAACAAAAGCATTTTCTATTGTGTCAGTATAATTTCCTTCTTTTGTGTGTATATGTGTGTGTATGTGTGTGTATGTGCGTGATGTAATTCAGTGCTTATCATGACAAGTTCATTTGAAATTGTTATTTGAAGAAACTGTCATGATGTATAGATGGGAAACTTCTGTGTATTATACAAGCCCTTGGCCATTCTCATACTAGTAAACAATGGTCAATAGGATAGGCACAAACTAATAACTTTTTGGATACAGTTCTAAACTGCCTTCAAGAATGGCTGAATCAGTTCATATCTCCACTAAGTATACATTAATGAACCTGTTTTCCCAAAGCACCTCCAATATTTTTTATTTTATTTTTTTACAACATTGCCAAACTTATAGGCACAAGATGGAACTTCAGGGTTGCTTCAATTTGAATTTCTCTAATTATTAGCTATTTAGAATATTTCTTCATATGGCCTCTGATAACTTGAATTTCATCCTCTGAAAACTACCTGTTTATATTCTTTGATCATTTATGAATTGAGAAATGGTTCTTATACATTTGAATCAGTGTCCTGTATGGAGATGGGGCAGTACATTCTATATGCCAGGTACTATACTAAGCACTTTACAAATATTATCTCATTCTATCTATCTTGAAAATGAGATCCTTATATGACACATTTAGTGTGGCTTTTTTCCCCCAGTTGACTACCTCTCTTCATTTTACAGAAAGGAAAGCAAGGCCCAGAGATTTTATGTGTCATGCTTTACATATAACAAGGAGGGATTAGTATCAGAAGTGGGATTTGAATTGAGGACCTCTTAGTTCAAGGTCCAATATTCTATCACTATTGAACTATGAGCAAACCAGATTGTAAACTTCTTGAAAGCAGAGAGTGTCTTTTATCTTTATTTATATCCCTACTTCTCAGCATGGTTCCTGGCACATAGTAGGTGCTTAATAAGTGTTTCATGATTGACTGACTGATCTTAAGAATTAATTCTAAAGTTGTCGAATGTTGGCTCATAAGCACACGCTTATTTTCATGATAGTCTTTTTGTAAATACTCATGCTCATATGTCACATAAAATGATGGCTCAAGGCAACAGACACTGTACTTTATTCAAAAGCAACAGGATAGGGAAGAGTGGAGTAAGAGAGCAATATAGGCTTGTATATTGAGAACATACACATGTGTCAAAATCTAGGAACTAGGGGATAAAACATCTTGTGAAGACTAGTGAAGGCAGAACAGAAAAGGTATTATTATCAGAGTACAAGTCAGATATTATGGATAAAAATGTAATGGATTTGTGGATAAGCAGTTCAGAAAGCAGATTATTTCTATAGTATTTTAAGATTTGCAAAGTGCTTCAAAAATATTATTTCATTAATCCTCACAAAAACACTGGGAGGTAGGCACTATTATTATTCTTGTTTTACAGATGCCATTTAGGTAGACAAGTTAAGTGACTTGCCCAGGGTCATACAGCTGGTAAGTACCTGATGCTAGATTTGAATAAGGTGTTTCTGACTCTACCTACAAAATACTATGTAGCAGCTTTTATTACAAGATGTAGTTGTTATAGGGGAAACCAATTATCTGGACATTTGTTGCAGCTTTCTTCTGTTCAGTCTCTGTGCCTAAAAGTATAAGAACTAATAATTTCCTGGTTTGCCTTAATTACCCCTCAAAAGTTGGGCATTGAACAAAGTGAAGCACCATTGGTTCTAGAATTGATTTTCACCCATGTGGAAAAACTGAGTCTTGTAAAGTGTGCAGGGAACAATGAGTACCTTAGGGGTTTAGTTTGCCATGTTTCCTGGATTGTGCACATTAGACTTCCTAGGACTCAAAGACTGTATAGGTTTCTTCTCAAATCTAGAGGGCGAATCAACCTCAGAGGAATGAGAAGGAAATTCTGAAGACAAAAAGAGGAAAACTTCTGAGGACAAATGGAAGAATTGCCTAAGGTGACTGATGCGGATGAGCAGCAAATTCATTAATCAACTTCAGTTTTTAGAAGAAATGCATAGAAGATCAAAGCAATAGCTGGTAGAAAGAAATGACTTGAGAAGCATGACATTTCCCTATAAGAATAGTGTTGGGAGTGTTAAAGGTCAGAAGGACTTGAATCTATTGTAAACAACTCTGTACAAAAAAAAAAAAAATAAGGCAATAGAAAAGCTTTTATGGGTAGAAAGGATTTTGATAACCAAAGTCAGAGAGTAGCCAAGAAGCACGATTTTTCCACTAAAAACAGAAGAATAAAAATATCTAAGAGTTGGTGCCTAAGTTAAGTAGAAAGATATTAAGGAGTGTTTTGCTGTCCTTAATGTGTTCAAGTCACCAGACCAAGGTGAAGTATGCCACTGGGTTCTAAAATAACTGATTCATGACTTGCTGATCTACTGCAAAAGATCTTTGAATAGTTGAGGAGAATTGTAGAATGGATTCGAATGCCCCAGAGATTTTATCTGAAAAAAACTTGGGGATTTTACTGAAGTGTAAACTCAATATAAGTCAGCAGTGTGATATGTCAAGCTAAGAAAACTAATGTGACCTGACCTTAGAGTGCCTTGAGAAGCGTGAGAGCATATGGGATAAATCATGACATTAATTCACTCCTGAAGCTCTCAAATTCATTTTGGGTTCTCCACTAAGAAAAAATTAGAGAATTGAGCCATTATAATCATGTAATAATTATGCATAAAAGCACAGTAAAAGATAAGAAAATGTTTGTAGTGTTCCACAGAAATTATACAAAATTTATTTCTGAAATAAGATAGGTTTAAGAGCAGAAACTTAGTCTTATTGGTCTTCCTTGGTTTGATCAGAACTGTAGAATTGCGTTTAGTCTTGGACTGTCTAGTCTAGGATTGGCATTGATAAGCTAAATAGCATCAAAAGGAGAGCAAGGGTGGTGAAGAAACTTCAGTTCATGTCATATGGAGAAGGGAGGACAGTCTCATAACTGAATGAGTAATCATTGGTCAATAAACAGTTATTGGGAAAATTTGCCAAAAGTTAAGAGGTTGCAGAGGGAATGAATGGGCTATTTTAAGAAATAGTGGATTTTCCCTCAGTAGAGAGCTTCAGGCAAAGGTTGTTTCTTGTAGAAGGATTCATATTCAGATACGTTGTCAAGGCGTGTGGTGGAGACAAATTTTACTGAAGAATCAGTAAGACAAGGTGGCCTTTGAGGTTCTTTCCAACTGCAAGATTCTATATTTAACAGAAAGTCCAAGAATATTGAGAAATAGCAAGCTATTAACATCCAGTCAAAATTGTTAGTGTGTTGTAAATTAACTTGGTAAAGGAAAACAGAGAATAAAGTCTCCCCCCTGCCCCACCTGTTGAGGTTGGAGATATATTTTATAAAAGCTGTTTTAACCTCAGAAACTTATCACAATCTCCCTCTTCCTAAAGAAAAACCCTTCCCTCAATAAAAATCTCTCTCTTATAGAAACCATAATGCCATCTACTGGCAGCCTCCAACATTTTGTAAACAACTAAGCAAAATGATTTATAATATACTGCACCAAAAAAAAGAAGTATGAATTGAGGTAGATTCTGGATTTAGTGACAATAATGTATGTTAATGTGTTTAGATTTATTTTTAATTATCAAGAAGGATTTTCACAGAAAAAATGCATTCGATTTTTAATGTAGAAAATTAGTTGCACAAAATAAGGATAAATAAAATATATCTTGGAGCAACTCATCAAATTGCTAATATCATCATAATGCTATTACTAACTTTTAAGTAAATACCTTTCCATTGACTATTTACTGATATTTTCAATTTTATTACAGAATTGTTCTAAATATAATTTCACTCAAACATTTCTTCTTTCAATTTAATATTTAACATCAGTAAATATTGAAAAATATAGCCTATAACATGGATATGAAGATTTTATTAAAAACTCATTTTTGTAATAAAAGACTTTAAGAAAACCATACTGAGAATTTCCTGTAGCTACCATCATGTAAATAATCAATTAATAGGATTAAATGGGAAAAATATAAAAATATTTATTGTTAACAAATATTTAATCCTGTTTATTCAACACTACAATCTTATATTGAATTTACATCTTTAATGCCATAAATATATGTACTATGGTCTTATTATTGCAGATGTTTTAATCACTTACTCTCTGGTAACAGAAAAATAATGAATGTAGAAAATCAGTGTTAGCTTGAAAGTACCAATATCCTGTTTCAGAAAGAATCCATGGATCATTTTTATGGGACACTACAAACATTTTCTTATCCTTTTACTGTTCTTTTATGCATAATTATTACACACTTACAAGGGCTTAATCCTCCAGTCTTTCTAAGTGCAGGACACAAAATGAATTTGATAGCGTCAAGAGTGAATTAATGTCATGATTTGTCCCATATAAGATTTAAGCTGTAGTTTTTATTCAAGTAAAACTCCTTTTGTCATTAATGGGAAAACTGCATGCCTGTGACTTAAAAAATCCCACCCCATTGTCTCAGTATGCATAAACTATTCACTTTTTTTGTTTTTAACAATGTTAAATACCTCATCATATTCTGTTTCAGTTAAACTGGAAAAAGAGTAGTTAGAAAGTCCTATTCAGTTCTGAAATGCATTTAAACAGATCGCTAAAAGAGATGTTTAGAAATTTGGTTCCAGGGAATATATATGTATATGTGTGTGTGTGTGTGTGTGTATGTGTGTGTGTGTGTGTGTTTAATTGCCTAATCAACCCCCAACCCTTAATCTGCATTTTTAAAGATGGAGTTTGTAGACAATTTTGGAGTATATGTCTTCATGATTACTTTTTTAGCCAATGTGAAAGCTTTCACTAAAGCTCTACTTCAGAGCCTTATTGTGATTTGAAGGGAACTTGCATTCATGAAGGCTGTACCTGCTCTAAAAGATCCTATCAAGCAGGAAAAGCATTGAATACAAACCAATGGCTTAGATATCAGAAGAAAAGGTCCCTCATTTCTATATGATTGGATTTGGATAGAAACTAAGGCCACATAAAAAAGAAAAATGCAAAACATCCTCAGTCCTATATTTGACTGACAGAAAAGGGGTAGAGGATGCTAACAATCACAAATCTTGTTTATTCAGGAAATGTGAATTTTTGGTAGTCTTAACATACAGTGTTAACGTGACACTTGAGTTGATAAACTCAGCATGGAATCTTAATTATTTTTGTGAGATAGATCCTTTCATTAATCTAGTAACATTTATAAACATTCTCAGAGTAATCTTTTTAAAATATATAAAAAATATATAGGATCATAAAGGAAACCAATAATAACAAATTTTTTTCCATCCAAGTTTATAGATTCCCTAACATCTAACCATGGATGGTTTAAGGGTCCTTGGACCCAAGATTAAGAATCCTTGAATGATAAGCATGTGAAAATGGAAAACATAAACAAGTTTCATAAAAATAGAAGGATAACTCCGAGGTCTTGTTCAGAAAAGGGAATAAGGAACTGGCAATTTAATTGGCTTCATCTTTTGCCTGAAAGCAAGAAAAATAATTTCCTAGAATAAGTGTCATCTTGTTTTGAAGTCTATCCCACTGAAGATGCAAATAGACCACAATGAAGAGAATGATAGATGGCATGCTTTAATCCATTGCGTGAGATAAAAATATAGAGCAATTCATTCATTCACTCATGCCAAGCATGCATGCATTCATTTGCTCTTTCAACAAACTTACTACAGGTACTATGTGCCAGGTGAATGGTAAGTATTGGTGACAACAATGACACAATCCTTGCCCTCAAGGACTTAATATTCTCTTGCTGGGAAATACCATGATCATAAATAAGTAAATATTAAAAATATATAATGTAAATAAAAATTAATTTCTTTTAGAGGTACTGTATGCTAGCACCTGGGGAAATCAATATATGCTTCCTGTCAAAGATGGCACTTTAGCTGACCTTTGAATTAAACTATGGATATTATGATGCAAAAGAGAGGAAGAAGTCTATTCTTTTATCTTTGGGATATATAGAAACTTCAATGTGACAATGATCATAAAGTAAGAAAAGTAAAACTATATTGAAAAAGTTTTTTGGATAAAACAATGGAAGAAGTAAAAGTCTGTAGATTACTCAGAAGTCTCACATTATTAGTACATCATTCTTCACTGATATAATTGAAGGTATATGATTTCATTAAAAATGAAAGTGTTTTAGTAGAGAATCATCTGTCTCCATGAAGTTAGATCACAAAATTGATAGTTCAAATGTCAAATAAATGTAACTTAGAAGGAAGGTGAAAACAATTGAGAAGATATAATGTGCAACTACAGTAAAATACAATATATTTAATGACTGTGAAAATGAAATCAACAAAAACAAGGAAAACATTGACTTGAACTAACATTATTTCACAAAACATTAAATGACTGCAAACTATTCATTACTATAAGGCTAGAAGAGCACAAAATAGGAACTGTTACCAGATATATGATTTCCTTACGGAAGGCAAAAGAACAATGCTAATTTATAAAATATTGTAACACTATATTATGAGTAATATAGCTTCACAGAAAAAGGGAAAGCAAATGAGGAGGGGAGTAAACACTGCATAGAACATGGTATAAAATCCAGAAATTCTCTAGAACATTTGTAGATGATACCAGAAAGAAAATAACAGATGTGAAATTGAATAGATTTGCTAGTGTTTAATATAATGTTATTTTCTCAATGACAGTGAGTATGAAACTGTCATATTTGTACTTTACCACTTCAGTGAGAACAAGTAAGATATAATGGAAAAAAATGATAGATTTAGACTCAAAGTTCCAGGATTTAAGTACTGTTTCTGCTAGTTACTATTGGTGGAACTTTGGGAAAATCATTCTCAAATCATTTATATCAACTTCAGGTTTTTTTTTTTTCTAAGTGAGGGTGTCAGTGCTTATTTTAAAGCTGCTTCCATTTCTAAACTTATACTTGTATAACATTCCATTCATTCATTACATGAGCAATAGACAATCATTCTTAAGGAGTTTGGACAAGGATCTGGATATGATCAAAAACAGAAAGAAGTTCATTCTAGAAAAAAGAATTTTAAAGACACCCAGGAAACTGTCTTTGATTTATTGTCATGAATTATATGTGTGAAGGTTCAAAGAGAAAACATTTTCAAAAGAACTGAAAATAACAATAAGATAGTACATTTTAGAGTTGCTGTATGGCTACAAAGCAAACAATCCCAGTATTTCCAAAGAAGATCAATGAAAAGGCATTGAAAGTCATCAGTGTGCGGCAAACAATCCCCATTTCTAATAAAAATACTAGAAAAGGTGGGGATAAATGGACTTTTCCTTAACATATAGCATATATCTAAAATTAAACATATATCTAAAACTAAAGAGTCAATATTATGTATCATGAGGATAAACTAGAATCCTTTCCAATTCAATCAGGGATAAAGCAGGGAAATAAATTGTCTCTACTACTATTTAATATAGGGTGAGAAATGCTTAGTTTCTTAGCAATTTGTAGCAATGTAAAGTAAAAAGAAATGTATGAAATAAACATAAGAAAAGAATAAAAATATCACTTTTGCTGATAATGTAACATACTTAGAGAAACCTAGAGTATCAAAATAAAATAATAAAACAAATTTAGAGAAACCTAGAGTATCAAAATAAAATAACAGAGAAACCTAGAGTATCAAAAAAGTTTCAGGATATAAATAAATTCATATATATATATATATATATATATCATCATTTCAGTATATTGACAATATAATTGTACTGCAATTGTACTGACAATTAAATTGTACTACAAAGAAGCTACTGTACAAATCATCTAGTGTTATTGTGCAATCTGACTCTTCATGACCTCGTAAGGGGTTTCCTTGGTAAAGGTACTGAAGTGATTTGCCATTTCCTTTTCCAGTGGTTTAAGGGAAGCATACATCAAGCGACTTGCCCATGGTCTGAGGCCAAAGTTTAACTCAGGTCTTTCTGACTTGAGGTCCTGCATTCTGAGCCACCTTTATTGTTTTTAATTCAGTCATTTTTAATTGTGTCCAAGTCCTTATGACCTTCATTTAGGGTTTTCTTGACAAGGATAATTGAGTAGTTTGCCATTTAATTCTCTAGTTCGTTTTTGCAGATGAATAAACTGAGGCAGACTGGGTCAAGTGACTTGCCCAGGATGACACAGCTAGTAAGTGTCTGAAGCCATATTTGAACTCAGGAAGATTATCTTCCTGACTCCTGATCCAACACTATCTACTGTACCAACACTGGTTAAAAAAAGGAAGAATAATCAGCAGGATAGATTAAGCAAACCATATACTGAAGCAAGTAAACACAAAGCCCAAAGATTTTAGCTTTTAATGTAAGTTTTCATCACTTACAAGTATTGGAAAAACAAACAAAACTTTTGATTATGCAGTTAACCCTTCCTCACTGTAGGGGTTAGGAACATGGCCCATCCATGTTTTGGAAAAATGTGTGTAAAATTTTTTGGTCTCCCCTTTCTACCAGAGAAGTCTTAACTGTTATGGTATTAAAAGATAAACTATATTAATATTACATAATACCATACACATATTTTTGTGCATTTCTGAGTTTTTAAACTTTTTCTGTGTCATATCAGCTTTCGTGTGTCATCTGTGGCTTCCACAATGATCCCCACAAATTTCCTTTAAATTCCTTATGCTGACCTAGGATAAATGGAAACTTTGATGGGAAAAGTCATGATGTGGACTATACAGCTTAGCAGTCTGGCAGAAATTAAATTCAGACCAAGCCTAGCAAAATATACAAAGGTAAGCTCCAAAAGAATTCATATTGAATTATAACCTGTTAGATCAATGGAAAGGGGAAATTTTTGACCAAACAAGGGATCAAAATGATCACAAAATATAAAATACAAAATAGATAAATTTAATTACAGACAATTAAAACATTTTTGTACAGATACATTCAAAGAAACTAAGAGCAGAAGAAAAATAAGCTACCTCTGAGTGCAGAGCAGGAGGATTTTGCAGCAAACTTCTCAGTTGAAGATAATTATGGAAGATGTATAAAAAAGTTTTTCAAATGTAGAAGACTAAAACTTATTTTCCAATTGGTAAAAGGCCAAACTGGAAATTTTCATAAATAATTCAAGTTATCAAGTCATATAAAAACTACTGCACATTACTAATGATTCGAGAAATACAAATTTTACCAACTCTCAGCTTCCACATCATATTTAGCAAAATAACAAAGTTGACATAAAAGGAAAATATAACATGTTGGACATGCTATGAGAAAACAGGTACATTAAGTGACATTAAGTGGATCTGTGAATTTGTTTGTTATTTTGGAAGGTCATTTAAAACTAGGGCCCAGCGAAATTAATTTTCACATATCTTTTGACCCAGAAATATTACTACCAAGCTGATACACCAAAGAGATTAAAGGAGGAGAATGATTCATATATACAGAAATATTCATAGCAGCTCTTTTTACACTGGCAAAGAACTGGAAATTAAAGGGATGTGTGTGTGTGTGTGTGTGTGTATGTGTGCGTATGTGTCTATGTGTGTGCACATGAAATGGAATACCACTTTAATGTAAGAAATCACATGAGGAATTGCTTCAGAGAAACCTGGGAAGAACTGACTAAATTGTTACAGAGTGAAGTGAGCATGACTGGGAAAACAATATAGAAAATAACAATGTCATCGTAAAGACAAAAATAAAACTAAAAAGGCTGAAATATAATTCTGATCAATGTGATGATCTATCATGATTCCCATGTAGTGACAACATATAATACTAGCCACTTCCTAGTAGAAGTTCACCGGCTTAATATGTATAATAGATATATTTTTCAACATAGTATGTGAATATCTTTTACTTTATGACATTTTTTTCAAGGGTTTGTTTTTTTCTTTTAATAGGGGAACATTGAAAGGTGAATAAATAAATGCTTAAAATGGAAAAAAAAATTAAGCAATGTAGATGCCTGAAAGCTATAAAGTATATACTGTAAGTAGTATGTCTCATCATTTTTTAAGATGTTGAATCATCAAAAAATTGACTGTTTTTGACAGTTATTCTGAGGCAATAAAAATAATTCTAGTGCTTATCAAAGATCTTGTAACGTAACAAGGACTTAATCATTGATTGTTGACTAAAATCAGCAAGTTTTCATATACTAGCAATGATGACATGAATGTAAGAAATACTTCAAAAGTGGTAAAAGTACCTATGAATACCACTAATGACATTTATATAGTAGTTAAAACTTGAAAAGCACTTTCAAGAAACTAAGACTTGGAGAACCTAAGGGACTTAAAGTCACTTATATAATATGTTTCATACACAGCATTTGATTCCAAATCTTCCATTATTAAAATACATCATTGAAGACATGTATAACTACTATATGGAGTAAACAGATTGTACAGTGAGAATGTGTGATAAAATAGTTACCTTGAGGGGTACATTAATATCTTAAACAAAATTTAAAAACAAATGAAGTCTTCAGGTACATTATGTATATTCTCTGTGGAATATATATGGAAGGGCATAGACAGGCATCCCACAAAATATGAAGATTTAGAGTAGTTGTATGTGCAAATAAAGAAGAAATTATGGTACATAGGATACAGACCAGTCTTTTGTATACAGTAGCTTATGAATAAGGATTATTAATAAAAATAATCTAGTTATGCAAATGTAAGTTTTTTGTGGAAAAAATATCCACCATTGTACTTGAGTTAGAGTCCAATGGATATCTTTATTCAGTCAAAATAACAACCTTTTATTGACTAAAGTCTTTATTATCTATATAAAAGACTACTTTTATATGAAATAAAAAGTTCACATTTTTTAAAAATCAAGATGACACTAACAACCTAAAGGAATTTCACAATCTGTATACTGATAAAACAAATAAGTTTTTGATTTTTATTTCCTAAACAAATAAAATTCAAGTGTAAGGATAATAACCTATATCTTTTTTAAAAAAATTAGTGTACTATTGTATTAAAGAAATATTTAAGTTCAAACCATGGTACTTTGTTGAAATGAAAATGTATTACTTTTGTCCATGGAATCCTTCCAAGGTGGGGGGGAAAATGAAAATAAATTTCCCACCCTGAGAAAATTTTCAGGTAGCCAACTGTTTTGAAATAAAATTCCCTGCAGTTGCTATAGTGATGATAATAAAGTTCTTGTCTCTATTTGCGTGATGGAGGTTCCTAGCAGAACACTTGAAAAGGTAAGCTAATCAAAATGAAGACACTGTTAGTTCTCATTCTCAAAGAAGCCTCCTTGAATTTACTTCACAATTACAGGACTCTTCCATTGTTGCCAGTTTTATTATATGTACATTATCATAATCTTTCTCCATGTAGTAGTAATAAATAATGCATTTGAGATACGACTATTCTTTTTTTTTATAGGTTAAAGTCAGTGGGTAAAGAATATTCAAGTTAATTCTGGACAGTTGTAATGAAATCAACAATTGAATCAAAGACACTGCACTATTAGCTATTTCTGTCCATTACAAATCTTTATTTTTCTAACAATACAATGATTGTATGTTATTTTGCTTCAATGGTACATGTTGTTCAAGTCTCATTTTATCTCACTGTTGATGCAAACTAAAGAGCTTAAAAGCCGAGTTGCTTGTCAAACTGGATGAGTCATCAAAGCCATGTCAAAGAGAAAACAGAAATGCTTAGATATATGTTCCAAAGCAATGATTTTGTTAAAATAACACCATTCACTTCAGAAAATTCATGAAATGAAAATAGCTTTCAAAATAGTTACTGTAGAGGAAAACTATGCAAAAGAGAGAAGTGATCAAAAATATAGAATGTATTTAAAACCATTGTGAAAAACAAGGAGATAAAATATGACTGATTACTACATACAATAAATGATTACTAAGTACAATAATAAGGTTCCTAGGAAGTATTTTACTAAAAGCACTCTAAATTCCCTGCAAGGCTAGAATGAGATGCAAGTCCCTGTGTGCTCATGGGACATACATTTATATGTGTGCATGTGCATGTTGATATCATTATATTCCTATCATACATGTATGTATCCATGCCTTTCCTAAGACTGCTAAGAATGATTACTGTTTTTCAAGATTAGATTATGCTGTTTGTATGATAGTTTTTGAGTATTTTGTGTTCTAGATCTGATATAGAATGTTAAAAACTGGTATTTTAGCCCTAATTAATTACTGTCCAAGATGTTGTTCTCAATTTGAGGTTAATAATGCTTACACTGAATTCAGAGTAAGAAGACTGATAGTTGGAAACAATGTTCTTATGAGTATCATAGAAATTTTATATGACCTCCTGCCATATGAATGGAAAACAAATCACTATTCCTATTTTCCTATGTGTAATGCCTCTCATATGAGCCATATGGCATATGGTCATGACCCAAGGATAAATAGAATTGGACCATGAAGAGTAAAGTGATGGTGTACTGGTAGGAAGCTATGTCTCTAAGTGTTCCTGTGATATTTCCAGTCTCCAAGAAGATGATACTAAGCCAAGGTTGGGAGGGTTAGCTAACACACTGGATGTTATAATAAGGATACAAAAAATCTTGACAGGTTTGAATAACGAACTGAATCTAATAAGATGGAATTTATAGAGATAAATGAAGAGTCTTAAACTTTAGTTCAAAGAATCACCCTCACAATTTTCAAATACGGAAGTATGTTAGATAACAGTCCAATTCTAGTATATTTGGGAGATTAAATGAATTTACAATACAATATGAGTCAGCAATGTGATGTGGAACCGCACCCCCCCCCCCGCAAATATCTAATGAAATCTTGGAATGTATTATGACAGGCATAGTTCCCAGGTATAAGGAGGTGATGCTCACACTCAGAGTATGCCCAGAATACTTGATTTAGTTCTAGATGAAACAATTTAGGAAGGACAATGAAAATCTGGTGAACGTTTACAAGATGGAAACTAGAATGCTGAAAAATCCTAAATCCATGACAAGAAAATCAATTGAAGGAACTAGATGACATATTAATCTGGAAAAAGAGGAAACTTGGTGAGGACTACGGTTAGATGAGAGGTTAGTATTTGATTGAGTTGAAGAGAAATTAAACTTATTATCTCTTGCTCCTGAAGATAAAATAAGGAAGCTATGAAGAGGTATATTTAGACTTGATGGTTTGATATCAGGAAAAATTTTCTAATAATTAGTATAATGGGCTACCTGGAGAGATAGTGGGTTCCTTCTTGCTGAAGAGCTGCAACTATGAAGGAAAAATAAATAAATGGATGAAGTAATAAATGAATTTATATTGAATTGAATTGAAAAGGCATTTACTAGGTACTTATAATGTGTTAAGCACTGTGCTAAATGCTGAGGACACAAATAGGAAATCCAGACAGTATCTAATTCCAAGGAGCTCTCAAGCTAATGGGGGAAAACAAGAAGGACAGGATATCACCTGTAATGGAAGTTATGCCCTTTATCCATAGATTTTGGAATCCCTAAACCTGATGGAGTACATGAATGGGAAAGGCTGGACTCTTGTCAGGTGTGTTTTAGTTGGGATTCTCTTGGGTTAGAATAGATGGCCCTTGAGGTGCTTTTGTATCAAAATTCTACGGAATTGTACGAACTACTAGAAAAAAATAAGCTATATTCTTCCCTTCATTCCCCAAAACCACTATTTTTGGCATTTACTATAATATGAAACAAATAAGAAAAATGATATATTTACTTCAAAGAATTCACATGTTAGTAGAATAGTGGACACAAAAATTAATACCATAGATCAGAGGTGTCAAGTGTGAGTGGCCCAAAACATTAAAATGTAATTGAGAAATATTTAACGAAATAGATAAAATACAATAATACAGATAATGATAACATGTGGTTTTCTAAGTCAATACATGTCCCCAAGGAATAACTTCTGTATGGTTTAGGAGCCCCATTTCTATTTGAGTTTGAAACTACTGAAATAGAGAATATAAATTCAAATTCTTTAGACCGATAATGTCATCATCTATTTACTGCCTCAAAGTTTACAAAGTTCCTTATACAATGATCCTATGAGACAGGTTTACAAGAGAGTTTATAGAAGAATGGGATCACTTCTAGGTGGGGAGATGCAGAAGCAGGTAGAAAGCCTCATGGAAAAAAATTGCCATCTCAACTAGATCTTGAAGGATAGTTGGGATTTCAACAAGTAAAGATGGATATAAAAGTATGTGTGTCTTTGTGTGTGTGTGTGTATTGGCAAGTGGGTGACTCTAGGCAAAGCAAGTAACCTGAGCAAAGGCACAAGTCCAGTTTATGCATAAAGAATGAAAGGGGGAGTAGTATCCTGGAGATAAAAGGGGAATAATTTCAGGAGATAAACTTCAAAAGACAAGTTACGATAATCATGTGAATCTTTTTGTACATCTTGCGTGTCAGGATAAAAGTTGAGAGCCTTACTTGGTAGACTATGGAGAGCTAAATTAATGTTTTGAACAGGGGAGTGATATGGTTGCAACTTTGCATCAGGGAACATACTCTGACCACAGCATATTGTAAATAAGGCTAGGGGATGGGGTTAAAGGTAAACAGACTGGTTAAGAAATAACACAATTGTCTGGGTGAAACACATGATAGAGATAACAAGGGCATGAGGTAGGGTGATGGTGGTAGAATTATTAAGGATGGAATATCCCTGACAAACATGGCAGAAACAGAACCAACTGAACTAATAGTTGAAACACAATAGATGAATTGCTGGACTGAAGTCAAACATGATCTCACAAATTGATTAGTTCAGTGACCCTGGATAAGTCACTTAATCTTTGTCTCAGTTTCCTAATCTGTAAAATGGGGATAATAATAGCATCTACTCTCAGGGTTGTCATGAGGATAAAATGAAATAATATTTGTAAATCACTTTGCAAACTGAAAATCTGAATGCCAGTGATAATGATGATAAAGTTGATGATGGTGATGATGATGTGAGAGGCAAGACAGGTAAAGAACATGTTGAGGATAACTTTGAGGTTGTGAGTTTTTCAGTTCAATAAGTATCAGGGTTTGACTTACATTTAGGCAGAATGGGGAGTTATCTAAATTATGTGACGAGACATTAAGGATTCCCTATCTTAAAAAACATATCAATTTGAGTCAGCTAAAAACTAATTGAAATAATGGACAGCTTTAGCAAAGTTGAAGAATACAAAATAAGCCCATATAAATCATTAGCATTTCTACATGTTATCAACAAAGTAATACAGGAAGAAATACAAAGAGAAATTCCATTTAAAAATAACTGTAGAAAATGTAAAATACTTAAAAATCTACCTGACAAAACAAATCCACAAACTCTATAAATAAAATACTAAACAATTTTCACATAAATAAAGATCTAAACAGCTAGAAAAATATTAAAGGCTGAACCAATATAATAAAAATGATAATTCTATCTAAATCTATTTGTTGAGTTCCATATCAAACTACCAAAAAATATTTTAAAGAGCTAGAAAAGTAATAATAAAATTCATGAGGAAGATCAAAATGTCAAGAATATCAAGGAAATAAAATAAAAAAAATAGGAAAGAAGTAAAGCCATTCTAGATCTCAAGCTGTATTATAACAATCTGGTATTGACTAAGAAATAGAGTGGTGGATCAGTGGAATATATTAGGTAAACAATACGTAGTAGTAAAAGACATAATGATTTAGTGCTTAATAAACCTAAAGATCCAAGGGTTTGGGACAAAAATTCACTATTTTACAAAAATTGCTGGGAAAAATGGAAAACAGTATGGCAATAACTAGGTATTGACCAATCCTCACACTGACTACTAAGACAAGGTCAAAATGGGTTCATGATTTACACATAAAGAGCAAAGAGTAGTTTACTGCCAGATCTATGGAGACAGGAAGAATTAAAGACCAAACTAGATGTAGAGAACACTATAGAATAAAAAATGGATAATTTGGTTATATAAAATTAAAAACATTTTTGCACAAATAAAACCAATGCAAGGAAAATTAGAAGGAAAGCAGAGAATTGGGAAAACAATTTTGCAGCAAGTGTCTCTCAAAGAGGCTTCATTTTTCAAATATATACAGAAATGAGTCAAATTTACAGGGATACAATTCATTCCCCCAATGGTAAATAGTCAAAGGATAGGAACAAGAAGTTTTCAGACAAAGAAATCAAAACTATAATCATATGAAAGAAGTGCTATTGAAAGAGAAATGCAAATCAAAACAACTCTGAGTTACCAACTCACTCCTACCAAATTAGCTAATATGGCAAAAAAGGAAAGTGACAAATGTTGGAGAGGATGTAGGAAAACTGGTACGGTAATAAATTCTTGGCAAAGTTGTGAACTGATCTAACAATTCTGGAGAGCAATTTGGAAATATGCCCAAAAGCCTATAAAACTATATAGTCTATATATAGTCTCTATCTATCTATCTATCTATCTATCTATCTATCTATCTACCTATCTATCTAATCTAACTATATCCAGCAATACCACTACTGAATCTATATACCAACAGGATAAAAACTGGTTGCAGGGAAGGACCTACTTGCACAAAAATCTTTATAGCGGCTCTTTTTCATTAGTGTCGAAGAAGTTTTGGTATATGATTTAATGGGATATTATTGTACTAAAGAAATGACAAACAGGATGATTTTAGAAAAACCTTTCCTGGAAAGACTTAAATGAACTGATACGAAGTGAAGTGAGCTGAACCAGGAGAACATTGAACACGTTGATAGCAATACTTTAGATGAAGAACTGTGAATGGCTTAATTATTCTCAGAAATGCATTAATCCAAGAAAATCCCAAGGACTCATCATGAAAAATGCTACCCATCTCCCAAGAAAGAACTGATGTTATCTGAATACAGACTAAAGCATACTATTTTTCACTTTCATTCTTCCTTTTCTCACTTTTGTTCTTTCTTTTCCTCGGGAACGGGGAAGGGAGGGAGTAAAGGATAGAATTTGAAACTCAAAACTTTAAAAAATTGTTTTTTACATGTATTGGGGGGAGTTTCTTTTTTAAAATTCTTTTCTGCATATTCTCTGATGCTTGAAATTACTTTCAGAGAAGGCTCTCACTCCACAATGAGAGTTAAGATTTCAGATACAAAAACCTAGAGAAAAGGAACACGTACACTTGAAAACAAACTAAAATGTGAATGATTAATATATTTTCCCTTCAATATATACTTAAGGAAGAGAAAAACAGGTTGAAGATAAAAGAGGTCATTGGGTCATTGAAGGGTAGCTATGATGTATCCTAAAATATGGGAATGACATAGAAAATAAGAGCTCGGGAAATACCAATATCTCATAGTTCCATGTAGATGTGGCTTTGCTAGGCCTTGAATCAGTAATAAGGGTAATTCACCTAATGCAGCCCCAGAACAGAAGTACCTATCTTAACATCAGGGAGCAGCAGCCTAAGCTTTGGAAAAATCAAATTCATTATTCATGTAAAAATCCCTCTGCATTCACTGTTAATTTCAACCTGTATTAAGAAATGCACTACCGGTCTTTACATTTTCTAAGGAGACTGCAAGCTTGAATACTGTAATAATCATGAAATTATACTGGATATCTTCTTTTCCTCTGTAAATTTTCAACTAGGATATTTAAAGATTTCAACCATCTAAAAACAAAATGAATAATGTCCAACTCAGTGTCGGAAATCCAAATTCAAGTCAGTGTTCTGAAGAGCAGCATATGTTCTGAGAACAAATACGTAAAATCATTATCTGACCAGTGACATTCATGTCATGAGTACACGTATGGTTCATCAAATTGACTCAATTAACCATCCATCAATTCAACCGCATAATATATCAGGAGACAGAGTCTACCACTATTTAGAATTTGATGTTGGCCCTCAACCCAATAGGACAGAGAAACACTTGGTTGCTATTTGTTTAGCATTTTGTAAGTAGAAATATATTAAGAAAAGCACATTGTTTTATGACTTTTGTTTTTTTTTTTCCTTTTGGAGAGCTTTTTTTTGACAGCTCAACTGATTGGGGGCTGATAGTTTTTTTTTTTTAATGGTTCTTCTTGCAATAAGTAGTGTGTGTAGGTGGAAAGCACATCTTACAAGAAAATTATAGCTCTTCAACTGAGTCTAATCACATTAATGTAGGGATAAGAAAAAAATAAGGTATATTATTTAAACATTATGTAAATTATGAAGAAAGTTAACATGCCACAAACTTATAAGTAGTGACATGGTTGAGTTGAATTATGTGATCATTTCAGACATTCAGTCCTTCTGAAATAATATACATGACTCAAGAAAATGACAACATTCTGTCAAGTTTTTTTTTTCTTAAGTGAGAAATACAAAAAAAAAATTACTCTTTATTTCAAATACTCTAATGCAAAGTCCTGAAGTCATAGAGAAGTAAAAGAGAGTTATGCTCCTGATGAGGAAAATCTTTAAGTAACAACTGTTATGGGGAACATGGGCCTCTACCAAGTTGATCTTGACTTCAAATTTATTGGAATTGGATTTTAGGACTGCAATCAGAGAGGTCAGGATGAGGTCATTAGTCGTATGTCAAGCCATTCCTAGGCCTTCATTTTTCTAGAAGGGCATGAAAGAAGAATCTTCTTTTATTCCTAGAAGTTAAAGCTTCCATTAAATTCCATTGAATTCTCTCACTGTTGTTACTACTTTACAGAAGTAATGGTTATTAAACGTGGGCCTTATTATTATCATAGAGTTCTTTACATGGTGAACTCCATTTCACTGATATTTCTTCCTTTTATCCTAATTTTGGAGGTTGATATAACTGTGTGATTTTTTTCTAATCAATGATTATTGTCTGATACAAAATCATTTTTGTTTTATACTCATGAAAATGGTAGGGCAATGTCCAGTTGTGTGGGATTCTTATCCTTCCTTATCTAGGAAAGTATTAAAATTTCCTAAAATATTATCATTACTATCTATTGCTATATTCTGCCAAATAACAATAGGAGAAATTACTAGATCTCCTTATCTTAACATTTACTATTATTTGATAACTCTGCACTACCAGATAGATGAATTTGTGAGTATTAATGTGACACCCTGATATCCTCTGGAAACATTTTCCTGACAAAAAGTGTGCCTGAAGATAATGGAACATTGGGTTTATTTGACTTTGGGCAAACTTCACTTTCATCATTACACATGTAAAATAAGATACAGTAATGCACTGAATTTGTAGAGCACTTTGAAAAGTTATTTTCAAATGCTTTCTGTCATTATCTCATTTTATCCTGACAGTAATCCCTGTAAGAAAGGCATTCTCATCCGCATTTTGCATATCCAGAAATTAAGACTCAAATTTGAAATAGCTTACCCAAAGTCATAAGCCTAGTTAATGGCAGAACTAGAACTGGATTTCCTGATTCTCATCCTAATATTTCTAGTATGTTCTTCCCCTATTACATGAGGCTGCCTCCAGTCACAAGTGATTAAAAAAAACCACATGACTGGACTTTTAAAATGTCTATCTAATTCAAATAACCTCTTCACATATTGGAATTTCAAAGGAAGACCTGAAAGATTTAAAAAAAAAATATGTAATTTATTTCTCAGCTACCCTACAGGCCAGAATTAATAAACCATACTACTTTAAAAGTATTAGATGTTGTTTTCCCCCTTTTTACTATTATGTATTTCCACAGATTATTCTCTCCTGGTAATATGGTTGTATCCCCATTGCGGTCTGTACTAGAAATGGTAGTAGCAAATAGTATGAATTGTTCAAAACTTTAAAAAGGAAACTTTATGTTTCTTATTTTTATCCTAGTGGTTGCTTTCCATCAAATTGTAATCCAGTATTTCACTGTGGCATGAAGGTGAAACTGGGCTCTTCAAGGTATGCCAATCTGTCATGCTGGTACTGCAGTGTCAGCAAAAGACCATTTTCCAAAGTTCAAGCTAGATAAATATATAGAGAGAGGTTCATCAACATCAGAAATCTAGAAATGAATTCTTAGATTATACAACATAGGAAACCAATGAAAAAATACAAAACAGAACTGTCTTTGTGCAGCCATCCTTCATGTCTCCAATGATGAAGGTAGAAGTTCAAAAAATGTTTTGACATTAAAGTTTTCTTATATGATGCATTTATATTCTATGCATTGATTTGTCTATGTCTAAGATGATATGAGTTAAATTTTAAAGTGGTTAAATCAATGTGGCAAAATTTTTCATGCAATGGTAGTTGAAACAATTATTCATAATTCATAATACTTTCACCAAAATTCTAAGTGCAACCAAAGCACCCAATATGTTTCTTCTTTCTCAAATTTATTGATCTAATGATCTCTACTATGACTTATAGCCTTGTGATATGTTTGGGTACTTATTGACTTGATAAAGAGGTACGTCTTATATAATGGGGGGAACTATACTAAAATGAGAGTTAGGAGAGCTAGCTTTGCTTCTGCCATGTTGTTAGCCATATTTGGCTTTTTTTTACATTAACTGATGATTGTGGAAATAAAACTGAAATAGTAGTAGATTTAGGGTTTCAAAGAAAAACATATAGAGTGGTAGAAAAGAAGGCAGGGAAAGTTCAGAATCACACAATTTTTCCCCACTTAATAGTATTTTATTTTTTCCAATTACACATAAAGATAGTTTTTACCATTCATTTTTGTAAGATTTGAGTTCCTTCCCCTCCCATTCCATCACTTCCCCCCCTCCCCAAGACAACAAACAATTTGATATAGGTTATACACCTACAATCATATTAAATGTATTTCCACATTAGTCATGTTGTGAAAGAAGAATTAGAAAAAAAATGGAGAAATCAAAAGAAAGAAAAAAAACAGTGAAAATAGTAGGCTTCAATCTGCATTCAGACTTCTTGGTTCTATTTCTGGATATGGATAACATTTTCCGTCATATGTCTTTTGAAACTGTGTTGGATCATTGTTTTGCTGAGAAAATCAAAGTTAATCATGGCATCATTTTGCTATTACTGCATGCAATACTCTCCTGGTTCTGCTCACTTCACTCAGCATCAGT
This sequence comes from Bettongia penicillata ogilbyi, assembly GCA_023548195.1. NCBI lineage: Eukaryota > Metazoa > Chordata > Mammalia > Diprotodontia > Potoroidae > Bettongia > Bettongia penicillata. The sequence continues at coordinate 301,579 of JAJHZJ010000937.1, read as the reverse complement.
TCATTTAAGTCTTTCCAGGTTTTTCTGAAATCTACCTGCTTAATATTTTCTATGGAACAATAGAATTTCATTACATTCAAATACCACAATTGTTCCCCAATTGATCTGCATTCCCTCAATTTCCAATTCTTTGCCACCACAAAAAAAAGCTACTATAAATATTTTCATACATGTGGGTCCTTTTCCTTTTTTTTTTAATAATCTCTTTGGAATATAGACCTAGTAGTGGAACAGTTGGATCAAATGGTATGCAAAGTTTTATAGCCCTTTGAGTTATAAAAGCTCCAATTTCATTTCCAGAATGGTTAACATGGTGCACAATTACACCAACAATGTTCCAAATTTTCCCATACATTCTCCAACATTTATCATATTTCTTTTCTGTCATATCAATCTGATATATGAGGTGTTTTAATTACAATTTTTCTTATCAATAGTGATTTAGAACATTTTTCCTATGATGATAGACAGCTTTAATTTATTTATCAGAGAACTAAATATTCATACATATCCTTTTTAAACATTTATCAATAAGGGAATTCTTTTAAGTTTGACTTGTTTCTCTTTATACTTGAGAAATGAGGGCTTTATTAAGAACACTATCTGTAAAAATTGTTTCTCAGCTTTCTTTTTTCCTTATAATCTTGCTTGTACTGGTTTAATTTATGCAAAAACCTTTTAATTTAATGCAATCAAAAGCATTCATTTTGTATTTGATCATATTCTCTATCTCTTGTTTGGCCATAAATTCTTCCCTTCTCTATAGTTCTGACAGGTAAACCATTCCTTGCACTCCTAGTTTATTAATAGCATCAGTCATATATCTAAATCATGTACCCATTTTGACCTAATCTTGTTAGTGTACGAGATGTTGGTCTATGCCTAGTTTCTGCCATATTGTTTTCCAGTTTTCCCAGCAGTTTCTGTCAAACAGTGGGTTCTTATCCCAGAAATTGCAGTCTTTGGATTTATCAGACGGTAAATTACTATAATAATTTGCTATTTCATCTTTTATACCTAACCTATTCCACTAATCCATTACTCGATTTTTTTAGACAGTACCAAACAGTTTTGACAACTGCAACTTTATAATATATTTTTAAATTTGCTATGGCTAAGCTACCTTCCTTTGTATTTTTGATTATTTTCTTTGATATTTTTTGATCTTTTATCCTTCCACGTGAACTGAATTATTTAGTTTTTTTTGTTTTTAGTTTTCAACATTCACTTCCACAAAATTTTGAGCTCCAAATTTTCTCCTTATCTCTCCCCTCCCTCCTCTCCAAAACACCATGCATTCTGATTACTTCTTCCTTGCATCTGCCCTCCTTTCTATCACAACCCTCCCTTCCTTTATCCCCAACTTCTCTCTTTTCTTGTAGGGCAAGATAGATTTTGACACCTCATTACTTATGTTTCTTATTTCCCAGTTGCACGCAATAACAATTCTCAAAATTCATCCCTAAAATTTTGAGTTCCAACTTTTCTCCCTTCCTCCTTCACCCATCCCCACTGAGAAGGTAAGCAATTCAACATAGGCTATGTATGTGAAGTTTTGCAAAAGACTTCCATAATAATCAGGTTGTGGGAGACTAACTATATTTCCCTCCATCCTATACTACTCCCTATTTATTCTATTCTCTCTTTTGACCTTGTCTCTCCCAAAAAGTGTTTACTTCTAATTACCCTCTCCTGCCATTTGCCCTCACTTCTATCATTGCCCCACCCCACTTATCCCCTTCTCCCCTACTTTATTGTAGTTTAAGAAAGATATTCATACCAAATTGAGTGTGCATGTTATTTCCTCCTTAAGCCAAATGTGATGAGAGTAACCTTCACTTTTCCCCCTCTCACCTTCCCTCTTTCCCCCTCCATTGAAAAGCCTTTTCTTGCCTGTTTTATGAGATAATTTATCCCATTCTATTTCTATCTTTCTCCTCCCAATACATTCCTCTCTCACCTCTTACTTTTATTTTTTTAGGTATCATCCCTTCCTATTCAACTCACCCTACGCTCTCTGTGTGTTTGTGTGTGTGTATGTGTGTGTATAATCCCTCCAACTATCCAAATATTGAGGAAAATTTCAAGAGTTACAAATATTATCTTTCCATGTAGGAATGTAAGCAATTCAACTTTAGTAAGTTCTTTATGATATCTCTTTCCTGTTTACCTTTTCATGCTTCTCTTGATTCTTGTGTTTGAAAGTCAAATTTTCTATTCAGCTTTGATCTTTTCATCAAGAATTCTTGAAAATCCTCTATTTCATTGAATGACCTTTTCTCCTCCAAAATATTACATTCAGATTTGCTGGGTAGGTGATTCTTGGTTTTAATCCTAGTTCCTTTGACTTCTGGAATGTCATATTCCAAGCCCTTCAATCCCTTCATGTAGAAGCTGCTAGATTTTGTTTTATTGTGATTGTATTTCCACAATACTCGAATTGTTTCTTTCTAGATGCTTACAATATTTTCTCCTTGACCTAGGAACTCTGGAATTTGACTATAATATTCCTAGGAATTTTTCTTTTTGGATATCTTTCAGGAAGTGACTGATGGATTCTTTAAATATTTATTTTACCCTCTTGTTCTAGAATATGAGGGTAGTTTTTCTTGATAATTTCAAGGAAGATAATATGTAGGCTCTTTTTTTGATCATGGCTTTCAGGTAGTCCCATAATTTTTAAATTGTCTCTCCTGGATCTATTTTCCAGGTCAGTTGTTTTTCCAATGAGATGTTTTACCTTGTCTTCTATTTTTTCATTCTTTTGGTTTTGTTTTGTAATTCCTTGGTTTTCCATAAAGTCATTAGCTTCCATCTGCTCCATTCTTATTTTTAAAGAACTATTTTCTTTTGTGAGCTTTTGAGTCTCCTTTTCCATTTGAATAATTCTGCTTTTTAAAGCAGTCTTCTCCCTGTTGGCTTTTTGGGGTTCTTTTGCCATTTGAGTTAGCCTATTTTTAAAGATATTATTTTCTTCAGCAATGTTTTGGGTCTCCTTTATCAAGCTGTTGACTTGCTTCTCATTATTTTCTTGCATTGCTCTCATTTCTCTTCCCAATTTTTCTTCCACCTCTCTTACTTTATTTTCAAAATCCTTTTTGAGCTCTTCCACAGCCTAAGATCACTATATATTTTTTTGAAAGGTTTTGGATGCAGAAGCCTTGACTTTTAGGTCTTCCTCTGATGATATGCATCGTTCTTCCTCATCTGAAAGGATGGAAGAAAATACCTTTTCACCAAGAAAGTAACCCAGCCAGTTACTTGACTTTTGAGTCCTTTGTCAAGAGGAGGGTATACTCTGAGGACCTCAGCTGCCTCAAGCCAGCACAGCCAAGGGAAAGGAATTTACTCCTCTCCTGGTCTACACTCTGGTCTGGGAGCTACAAAAGCTTGCTACCTAGGATCTGCAAGTAGAATTCCTTTTTCTGAGCCTCTACAAGCTCCAGCACACTAGTATTCTTCCTTACCCTAAGACTGCCACTCAGGTTTGAGACGCAGTTCAGAAAATCATTTCCTCCAGGGTCTTCAGGCTGAGGGCTCCAAAAATGGATGCTGCTGCTGCTATTGTGGCTGCCTGGGGTTGGGGTTAGGGAAGGATCCTGCTCCCTTCGCACCCAAGTGAAAAGCTTTCCCACTGACCTTTGAAGCTGTCCTTGATGTTTGTGGGTTGAGGGATCTGGGAACCACAGCTGCTACCTGGCATTCCACCCCTGAGGCCTGCTTTGGCCCTTTTCTTGCTGGTGTCACATGGCCAAGCCTGCACTGGGCTCCGTGGGCTGCACTCTGTTCTGTACCCATGCAATAAACCTTTCCTGTTAACCGTCCAGGCTGCCTTGGGCTGGAAATCTCTTTCACTCTGTCATTTTGTCACTTCTTCTGCTCTGGAATTTGTTTAGGGTCATTTTTACAGGCATTTTATGGGCTGGGGGTGAGAGTAAGTACATGCATGCTTCTGGTCTGCCATCTTCCCATTCATTCTTTAGGATTAAATTATCTAGTTTCTACTTAATTTTAATCTATCTTTCTGTGGCCCTTTATTGCATGTAGTTTTTATTGCATTATGATCTAAAAAGGATACAGTTAATATTCCTGCCTTTCCTCACTGGTTTGTGAGATTTGTATGCCCTAACACATGGTTAAATTTTTGTGCGAATGCCATGTACCACTGAGAAAAAGGTGTATTTCTTTTCTACCCTCATTCAATTTTCTCCAGAGGTCAAACTTTTCTAAAATTCTATTCTGTTATTAACTTCTTTCTTACTTATTTTGTGATTAGATTTATTAAATTCTGAAAGGGTGAGGTTGTGGTCCCCTACTAGTACAATTTTGCTGTCTATTTCTGCCTATAATCCATTTCTCCTCTAAGAATCTGGATGCTATACTTCTTGGTGCATTTATGTTTAATATTGATATACTTCATTGTCTGTAGTACCTTTTAGCAAGATGTATTTTTTTTTACCATATCTCTTTTAATAAGATCTATTTTTGCTTTTGCTTTGTCTGAGATCATGATTTCTATCCCTGCTCTTTTTTTAATTTCAGCTGAAGCATAATATATTCTGCTCTGGTTTTTTAATTTTGATTCTGTATGTGTGCCTCTCTACTTCAGATATGATGGAGAAGAGTTACTTCACGAGATCCTCTGAGGGTCAGGATTCTAGTTAGTATCTATGGAATAGAAACATTCAAATAGAGATAGCAGTGGAAATTTATACCAGTGATGGTAGAATTCTCTCCAGGGAGTCCAAGATCCATTATAAGTGTGGAACTATGACTTTTTTTCGGCCGGGTCAGAAATGGTCATCTCATAGTTTCCTATGTCTGAATAGAGGATCGGTAGTTTCAGTTTGAGTGTGCTGCTGACTTCATAGTCCCCCCCACTGAAAACCCCATCAAACTTCATCAGGTTTGGAGGGGTGGAAAATGTGAAGATGTGTGACTTGAATAAACAAATTACCTATTTTAACAAGAGAGTACTTTCCTCTATAGAACTTTTCTTCAAATATCTTAGAGCACTATAATAACAGCAAAAATAATAAAAAATTATAGCTAACATTAATCCAGCACTTTGAGGTTTTCAAAGCACTTTACATATACTACAAATAAAATAATAGGTCACTTTATATAATGTGCCAAGAACTGTGCTAATCACTTTATAATAATTATCTCCTTTGATGCTTACAACTCTGGGAGGATGATGCTATTATTATACTTCAACTTTATACACAAAAGCAGAAAGAAAAAAGGAAAAAAGAGAAATGATAGTCATCATTTAACAGAAACAGATGTAACCAAAGAAAGAAATGTTCACAAACTATAGAGTGGGTACTTTATGATGACAAGAAATGGAAAAGTTTTCCCTCAGACAAAATTAATGTAAGATAAAAAGGAAAGCAATCAGTTGGGAAAAATCTTTGTATCAAAAATCTCTAAGAGTCTGATATCCAATATATACAGGCCAATAACAGAATATATAGAATCAAAAGGCATTCCATAATGGTAAATAGTAAAAAAATAATGGTAAATAGCAAAAAAAATATTTAAAAAATGGTAAAAAATAGTAAAAAGAAGATATAAGCACATAGTTCATTCAAACTATTAGTAACTATATGATTACTCCAAGTATATGAAAGGATATATTCTCATATATTCTTCAAATATGTGGAAGAATACACAAAATCCCTAATAAGAGAAATCCAAGTCAAAACAATGATGAAATACAAATTAAACATCCAGCATACTGGATAAATGAAAATAGGTGTTAAAGGAGTTGTGAAAAGAGACATATACTAAAATACTTTTGGTGGAGTTCTGAATTGCTTTTGCCATTGTAACTATTAAGTCATTTCAGTCATTTCCAACTCTTTGTGAGCCCATTTGAAAGTTTTCTTGGCAAAGATACTGGAGTAATTTGCATTTTCCTTCTCCAGCTCATTTTACAGATGAGGAAACTGGGACAAATATAGTTAAGCGACTTGTCCAGGGTCACATAGCTGGTAAGTGTTTGGGGCCAGATTTGAACACAGGAAGATGAGTCTTTCTGACTCCAGGTCTGACACTCTATCCAAAATCAGTTTGGAATTATGTGAAGAATGTGACTAAAATATCAATCCATACAACCTGCTATTATTCAAATATACCAAGGAAGCAAAGGATACTCCAAAAAGACCTATAAATTACAAAACACTATTTAAAGTTTCACTTTTGTGATAGTAAGGAAAATGGAAACAAAATATGTGCATTTTGACCATGGAATAGCAAAAATAAACTGTGATATGTAATGGGCTATTATTATTATGTATGAAATTATAAATATGATGAATACAGAGTCGAATAGGAAGATTTGTCTGAATCAGTGCAAAATGAAATAAACAGAATCAGGCAAAAAATATACATGGTGACTACAAAGATATAAAAGGTAAGAAACACCAATAAAATAATGGAAACTAAATCTTGTGAAACTATAATGAAGATTGCTCCAAAGAAAAGATACAATGAGATATCTTACCATTTTTTTTAAAAGGAACTCTGGGTGTGGTACCTTGCATATAACATCAAACTCTTTTTTAATGTATTGGTTATGTTTTACCAAAGTCCCTCCTTTATATTTGTGTTTTCTTCTAAGGAATGGTTTCCCATGAGATAGAAGGTGAATAACAACTCTGGGAAATCTTAGTGATTTTAAAAGGACAAATGTGTTTAAATGGGTTTCAAAATAAATATAAGCATAACACATTATTCAGGACCTGAGTGCTGAGCTCGCACGACTCAGATTTAGCGTTTGTGGTCCTTCTCTGCTAACACAGCCATCCCTCATTCCCCACACTGAATTCAAACCTTTGTGAGAATCAGAATTTGGCCCTTGCCTCTGTCAGAGGCTCGCTCTTCCTGTTCCCTGCTTTATACCTCAATACTACCCTTGTAAGCAGTCATGCTTATGGTACAATGAACAGAAGAACAGGCTTATTAACTAAAGGAATAAAACAATAGAAAGCAATAAATGTAATCCCCTTTTATTTGAACTTTGTCACTGAAAAGCTGTCTTCAACTACGTAGAGAAGTACTACCTGTCTACAGTTTTGCTTCTCTCACTAATTACTGGACTGAATAGCCTTCGGTGTACACACACACATGTGCACAAACAAACACACGCATCTTTGTGTTAGAAAATCCATGATCTCTATCAAGCAATTAAAAGACCTTTCAAACTAAATTTCACCATAAAGACCAGTTCTAGATATAAGGTCATTTCCATAATCTGGGTAATAAGGAAAGCCTTATAGCGATTAACTCTATGCAACATAGATTTCCTTTGTTCCCAGTCCATGGAATAACCACTTTTCCACTTTCCCTAAAAGAAAATCACTCAGCTATGTGCTGTTTGTTTGCCTTGTGGGTGAACATCATTGAAGTGAATCCTTTATGGCTTGTTTGGTCTTTTTACTAAATAGTATTTGTTCCCAGCTTCCTTTACCTCTCTAAACTTCAAAATCTCAAGCACCTAAACAATATGTACCTAAGCAAAACTCATCTAAATGTCCAAATCATTCACAGAAACTAAACACTCAAATAGAGAAAAGAGCCTGAAGGAGGGAAAAGGTATATGGGAAAGGTATGTGCATGATGTATTCTTCTTCCCCTTACCCTCCTCTTCTGTCTTCAGAGCATTTCATTTCACTCAGTAAATCAATAAAGCTTCACTAGACATCAACTCTGTTTCTTCAGAGAAATATAACGAAAGCAGTGTAGTTTGAGAGAGGGGGCATGGTGTAGTGGCACATAAACTGAACTTGGAGTCATCAATCCTTGACTCAAGTTGCAGCACTTATACTTATTAGGCATACAAGGCCAAGAATTCTTCCATCTAAGTGAGCCCTTATTCCCTCATCTGTAAAACTAATAGTAACAAGAAAAATTAAAATTAATAATATTAAGTAGGTAACTCCTACAAGAAACAAGCATTTCTTAAGCTGGAAATACAAAGACAAGCAAATGACAGCTTGTGGGAAAGTGGCAGGAGATGGAATGGCCAGGTCATGGAACCAGTAGAAGCCCTCCTTTGTTTGGAACCTAGAAGAGATTCCAGGGGAGTGAGGTGAAAGAAGGCTGGAAAGGAATTCCAATCAATCAATCAAGCAAGCAAGCATTTATTAAGTGTCCACTATGTGCTGGCACTGCCCTAAACTCTGGGGATATAACGGCATAAAAACAAAATAGTCTTTGCTTCTAATGGGGCAGATCACACGCACATAAGTGGATACATGCAGAACACATATAAAACAGGTACCAGGTAGCTTGAAAAGGGGAAAGTACCAGGGGAGACCAGGAATAGCCTCATGCAGAAAATGACCCTAGAACTGAGTGTCAAAGAAAAGCAGGGATTCTGAGAAGTAGAAGGGATGAGGGAATGCATCCCAAACAAGGGGCATCACCAATGCAAATGCATGGAGAAAGGCATGGAGATAGTAGATATAGCAGGAATGTACCATACATTATGTATGTGTACATAATAGTATACATGTACTCATTGCATGTAAACATACAAATATATGAATATAAACACCTACATATGCATATGTATATATGTGTATATATGTATTGGTATGTATATTTGTAGATACTTAAATAATTGTAAGCTTTTATTATTACCAGCATATTATTTTAAACTAAAGTCATTAAGTTTTTCATAATGGGCTTTTAGGTATACCTTGCTTTAAATCAAATGAATTGTTTCTTGCAGGAGTCACCTACTTTAAAAAGCTCCACAGTGGCTGATATCTCCTTTTTTCTCAGACAGAGTATGTTGTTTATGGCAGTTTGGGACAGAAACTAATTAATCTACATTTTAGATGGCACAACCACCAGTTTCTGACATTCTACTTACCATTCATATAATTCTCTTTATAAAACACCTATGATACTTGTGTGAATTTCCCTAAGCAGGATCCATCTGACTTCTCAACATAGCTGAGCATTTTCATTATGCCTTCCATTTTTATAGGGGAATTAATTCTGTTACTTCACATTTCTGAATAACATTTAATTCAGAACAAGAATTTTGTTCATACAATTTTATTTGTTCTATTTTTTTCTCCCCAAAAGGTTTATTTTTTAAATATAGATAGTAAATACAGCACGATTACTTTATAAAGTCATAAAAAACAGCTGAAAGACAATATAATGATAAGCAATAATCACCAGAAAGTCACCTCATTATGTTGTTTTAGCATTTGATAGGAGCTTTGCCTAAGGCATAGCCAAGGGTTTCATTTATTTCAAAAGGATAAAGACAAGGAAATCTGCACATTACATATTAAATATTATTATGCAATCATGGTATATGGGGGTGAAAAATTTATATTCTCTTGTACATTCTCTCTAACCTGATGAAGCTTTCTGGTGACCACAGGGACACCATTAGCCACTGTATTCTGTAAATCTAACAGAGGCTCATGGCAAAGAGCAGACGATTGCCTACATCTTTGTAACACCTGATTTCCATATGACAAGACATTTACTATTATCTGTTATTTTTTTAATTGCAAAGCTGATGAGTTTAAGTCAACATATTTCCTTACTGCTCCTTCTGCTTGTCAGCTGTAGCTGGATTGATAAAATGCAAATGAACAAATCATTAACGAGTGCTGGTTATGAATCTCTCAGGCAGTTCAGGACCCTATCAAATCCTGCACCTATTACTTTGTGTGATTGATGTACTATTGTAAGTGATTGTTCCTGATCTTATTAAATCTTATTGATTTTTCCCAGTTTCTATTTTATGCAGGACCAGGCTTGGACTATTATGAATGTTGCTGAACACTGTTAATCAAGCTTACACAGCTATTTTGATGGCAAACAATTAGAACTCTGCAGCTATACCTTGCAATTAGCTTCAGGGATATGGACCTCAGCACCGTAATAATGAAAGAGACCTCCTTCAAGCAAGGTAATGAGATTTACAATTATGACCCCAAATAACCTCTGAGAAATAACCAATCTACAAACTTAGATGTATTTATCAATAATGTGTTCTCCTTTTATGAAAATGTATTTTTAAATTTTTTTCCTAGTAATAATTTCTCCTAGAAAAACCATTGTTTCTAGCAGTGCACAGCATTACAAACAAACCTCAGAAAATAAAGTTTAAGTATCTTTACCGTTTGAAATTAGTGTGCTGTTAAAAGTATTCTTGAGTAGTGGATTGTAGAAACAGCAGAAATTCTAAATAGTAGCAAGTAACAGTGAAGTATATACATACATATACACATATATATGTGAGCATTATGTGTGAATTTGCTATATATTTAACAATGTTCCATGCTTAAGCATATTTGTAAATAGTGGGTAAAGGTGAGTAAATACAAATGCTATTAGGGAAAAGAATTAATAATCATACATACTACTTGATGACATTTCAATATAGTTTAATTTACACTCATCTAAATATAATAAGTATATAAATAAAAAAGCAGATTTTAAAAGGATTCACCCTGCTATAGGAACAAACGGTTATTCTCCTGGATAGATTGTACTACTAACAGAGGTTATGGCCCTTCACTAGTTTCTTTTAGTTTCAAACACTTTCCCATCTTGACTTTTGAGATAACTTTACTTCATACATTACTAAGTTCAGCCCCACATAGGGAGACCATCCTCTTCTCCACATTAAAATGTGTTCACCCATCCCCCTTCTCTTCCTTCTGATACTAGAGGCAGAAGAGTCTTTATTTTTGAAGTCAATTCCTCCAAATTTGCATTTTGTTCCATTTTTTCCGTAGTCCTTTGGACTACACTCCATTTATTAACTTCTAGCATCCACAATAATTTTCCCCCTAGTTTCTTTCTTTTTCCAAAAATGCACAAGTATTCCTAATTTCTGAAGAAACAACAATAATACCAAATGCTTTGCGTGAGCCCAGTGTCTTCTCTAGCTACCAGCCGATTACTATTCTTACCTGTGCTGCCAGACTTCTTCAATCAGAAGTCTACACCTCCTGCCTCTACTTTGTATTATTCACCCACTCCTTAACTCACTATAATCTGATATGCACCTTGATCATTCTACAAGAACTGAACTCTTAAAAGCTGCTGAGGTCCTTCTAACTTACAGATCAAATAGCCTTTTTTAGTTTAAATGAATAAATGAATGCATAAATGTCAAGCACTGTTTGGGATACAAAAATAAAAAATGGGGAAAACAAGATGCTTAGAGAAATGGTGACTAAGAATACATACTTTGATCCCAGAAAATTACAGGGATGGGTAGCAGTGGCCATAGAGGATTAAATCGAACCCTATCAGGAACAATGGGAGAGATGATTTGATCATATTATGGTCCCACATCTAGAGGGAGCAGGGTTGGAAAGAGTGCATGATTTTTCATTTTTTTAAATCTCTCTATCTCCCCATACAACAAATATATAAGTACAAACACACACACACACACACACACACACACACACGCAAATACATAATCTCTGTGTGTTCATCTACCACTTTTTAAAATCCCTAAGCCATGTCTTTTTTTTATATTACACTAAACCAGTGAATCTGCCTATGTCTTCTACTTATCCTTATCTGGTTTTTTCGATGTTTCCACCACAAATGCAATCACACCAAATTTCATTCTTCTTTGTTGTAAGATGTTAACTCTTTTCCCTTCTAATATCTACTCTTTTTAAAGAGATTTTTATTAATGTTCTTTTAAAATAATATCATTTCCCTTTTTTAGTCTTTATCCCCCTTAGGCACAACCAACTCTTGTAAGAAATACTCAAGCAAAAGAAATCAACACATTGGTTACATCTGAACACGTATTAATATATCCTTCATTTCACATTTAAATCTACTGCTTCAATCTGTCTTCTGAAATGATAGTTGGCCATTTCATTGATTATCATTTCAATGATATTTTTCTTTTATCTTTCTGTGGTTATCATTTAAATTTTTCTCTGAGTTCTATTTACTTTAATCTCTATCAATTCATATAAAATCTTCTTAAGTTTCTCTGAATTAATTTTATCTGTCATTTTTTATGGCACAGATATGCCACAATTTGTTCTGCTATATTCCACTCATGGTGATTTGCTTTTTTCCATTCATGGTCATCTGCTTTTATTTTCAATTTTTTTGTTACCACACACATAAATGTCTATATATCTCTATGTACTATACTGTGTACACATAGTATATATTTCTATATATGCTCTAGGGTATATACATGTACATATTTATGTGTATATTCATATATATACATACATGCTTATATGTAATACATTTGATGCTTAGTATTACATGGATAGGTTCATTTGATTGTTTTTAATCTCCATGGGTTAAATGCTTTAGTAATTGTACTGCTTTGCCAAATGGTAACTATACTTTAATGACTTCCTGAAGTATATTGTTTTTCCCTGAACAACTGGACTAATTCACAGCTTTACCAACATGAATGCCTATCCTTCCAAAGTCCCTCCAATATTTATCATTTTAATCTTTTGCCATCTCTGTTAAACTGATGTGTTTCAGGGCTGCTTTAATTTTTATTTTTCTTATTATTAGTGACTTCTAGCATTCTTTTATATAATTGGTGATAGTTCGAATATTTCAGAGGACAAGTACCTGTTCATACCCTTTAAAAAAACTTATCTAATGGGGAACTGCTAATGTCTAATTAGACCTTTATCAGAGATAACTGGTTTGAAGATTTCCCCTCATTTAGTAGTTTTTCTTCTTATTTTAGCTGCATTGATTTTGTTTATGAAAATGTTTTTCAATCTTATGTAATAGAAACTATCAGTTTCTTCTTTTATAATCACCTACATCCATTTTTTAGGTTAAAATCCCTCATCTGTATCTATTGCTAATTTGTATATACTACTTTCTAGTCTTATCAGCAATTTTTTTTGTCAGAGTTCTTACTCTGGTAGTTGGAACTTTGGATTTATTAAGAATTAAGTGATAATATTTAGTTGCTTTCAAATCATGCCTAAATGCTTACCTAACCAGTTCCACTGATTAACTTTTAATTTCTTTAACCAATATTCAATAGTTTTGATAATGATTGCTTTGTTCCCATCTACTCTCATTACTTTAATTCTAATCCTTACAAAAATGCATTCCAAAGCGATTTCTTCTCATGCTTTCTCCTGAGTGTCATTCTCATATCTTTAGATTCTGATTATACTTCTTCATTACAGAATTCAAATTCGACATATATAAAACTAACCTTCTTATTTTACTTCTTAAATAAACTTCTTTGCCTAGTTTCCTTGCTTATCTCAACAATCTAATAAGTCTCCCAGTCACTTAGATTTAAAATATTGTATCTATTGTTGATTTCTCTGTTTTCATCAGTCTCACATGTAAACAGTTACCTAAGTTTTATCAATTCTTCATTTGAAATTTCTTTGTATTTTTCTTCTTTTCTACTTCCAGTTTTACCATCTGGTTCATTCCTTTATAAACTCATGCTTTATCTACTATAATAGCTTCCCAAATGTTTTTCCTAAATATTCAGTACCATAGCTCCTCCCAATTCTTACACAAACATCTCCATAATAACCACATTACTAGTCCTGAAACATCATTTGAATAAAATTTCTCTAAAAAGAAGTCTATACCAGCTGCTTTGTCATCCATTCATTCTTCTTATTCTTTTTTTTTATTTGGGGGATAGAATGACAGATCCAGGATAAAAGTACAGAAAACTAGTAAGGAATCTCCTGATTCCAATACAGTTGAAAATTGCATTGTAATTTAAAACCTTACTTGTCTGCAACACTTAGAAGTTAGGCAACTTGGTCACCATAATATAGCCAGTTTATTTAGACTGTATCTCTAGCCAGTATCCCACACTGCCTATTCAGTCCTTAATCTTCAATAATCTGGCCATAATCATATAATGCTCTCACAACTTCAGTGACTTTCCACTGGGTGCAGTAGGCAATCTGAAGTTTATAACCTTGAACTAAGGGCCTTATCCAAATTGTCTCTAAACTATCTTTTGGACCTTCTCCCCAACAACTCCCCAGTTCAGTCTCTCCTTTACTGCACTACTCTACTATAGCTCTATGAAACTGCACTATTAGGAGAATGTCTTGGCATTATTCCTCTGTTCTATTATTTTTTTCTTGATATCTTGATAATCTTTTTAAATTTTTATGTATTTTTCCAATTACATGTAAAAACAGTTTTAACATGCTTTTTTTTTAAATTTTGAGTTCCAGATTATCTCCCTCCATCTCCTCTCCCATCCTTAGAAGGTAAGCAATCTGATTCACACTACACATGTGTAGTCATGCAAAATGTACTTCTATATTAGCCATGTTGTGAAAGAACACATGTTTTTTTGGGGGCCAAAAAAAAGAAAAATAAAATTAAAAATTATGTTTCAAACTGTATTCATAACATTGGTTCTTTCTCTGGAAGTGGATAGCATTTTTCTTTCTTTTTATTATTTTATTTATTTTCAGTGTTCTACAATCACTTCCATATAACTCAGACTTCTTTCCCCTCCCTAACCTTCCTTCCCTTCTACCTCCCCCCTCCCTCCCTGAGATGGCATACAGTTTTATATAGGTTCCACACATACTTCCTACTAAATACATTTTCACCTGAATCATGTTGCATAGAAGAAATAAAATGAATGGGAGAAATCATAAAACAAACTAAAAACATAATACAAAAGAAAATGATGTACTTCCTTCTGCAATCGAATTCCATAGTTCTTTCCATGGATGTGGAAGGTATTTTGCCTTAAGAGACCATTGGGATATTTAAGTCCTGCATTGCAATGAAGTACTAAGTCTACTAGAAAAAATCCTTGCACGCTGTGGTTGTTGCTGTGTAAAAAATTCTTCTGGTTCTGCTCCTGTCACTCAGCATCAGTTCATGTAAGTCTTACCAGGCCTCTCTGAAGTCTTTGTGTTCATCATTTTTTATAACACAATAGTATTCCATTACATTCACATACCACAATTTATTCAGCCATTCCCCGGTTGATGGGCATTCCTTTGATTTCCAGTTTTTGGCTACCACAAAGAGTGTTGCTATAAATACTTTCGTATGTGTGACCCTTTTCCATTTTTATGATCTCTTGGGGATAGAGTCCTGTAAGTGGTATTATTAGGTCAAGGAGTATGCACATTTTTGTAGCCCTTTGGACATAGTTCCAAATTGCTCTCCAAAATGGCTGGATCAGCTCACAGCTCCACCAACAATGAATTAGTGTTTCAACTCTCCCACACCTTCTCCAACATTTGTCATCTTCCCGTTTTGTCATGTTAACCAATCTGATAGGTGTGATGTGGTATCTCAGAGTTGTTTTGATTTGCATCTCTCTAATCAATAGTGATTTAGAGCACTTTTTTCATATGACTATAGATATCTTTAATTTCTTCCCCTGAAAACTGCTTGTCCATATCCTTTGACTATTTATCAATTGGGGAATGGCTTGTATTCTTGTACATTGGACTCAGTTCTCTATATATTTTAGAAATGTGGCCTTTATCACAGACACTAGTTGCAAAAAATCTTTCCCAGTTTTCTGTTTCCCTCCTAATCTTGGTTGCATTGGGTTTCCTTGTGCAAAAGCTTTTCAATTTAATGTAATCAAAATTATCCATTTTGCACTTCATAATATTTTCTATCTCTTGTTTAGTCAAAAATTCTTCCCTTCTCCATAAATCTGATAATTATACTATTCCTTGCTTCACTAATTTGTTTATAGTATCAATCTTTATACCTAGATCATGTACCCATTTGGACTTTATTTCTTTGGATAGTGTCAGGTGGTCTATGCATAGTTTCTGCCACATTGTTCTCCAATTTTCCCAGCAATTTTTGTTGAACAGTAAGTTGTTATCCCAGAATCTGGGATCTTTGGGTTTATCAAACAGTACATTGCTATATTCATTGATTACTGTGTCTTGAGTACCTAACATATTCCATTGGTCTACCCTTCTGTTTCTTAGTCAGTACCAGGGGTTTTGATAACTGCTGCTTTATAATACAATTTGAGATCTGATAGAGCTAGGCCACTTTCCCTAGCATTTCTTTTCATTAGTTCCCTTGATATTCTGGACCTTTTGTTCTTCCAGATGATTTTTGATAATTGTTTTTTCTTGATCTACAAAATAATTATCTGATAGTGATTGGTATGGCACTGAATAAGTAAATTAATTTAGGTAGAATTGCCATTTTTATTATATTAGCTCAGCCCACCCACAAGCAACTGATGTTTTTCCACTTACTTAGATCTGATTTTGTGCAAAAAGTGTTTTGTAACTGTGTTCATATAGTCCCTGGATTTGTTTCGACAGGTAGACTCCCAGATATTTTATAATGTCTACAGTAGCTTTAAATGGGATTTATCTTTCTATCTCTTGCTGTTGGGCTTTGTTAGTAATATAAAGAAACGCAGAACATTTGAGTGGCTTCATTTTGTAACCTGAAACTTTGCCAAAGTTGTTTATTATTTCAAGTAGTTTTTTACTTGATTTTCTGGGATTCTATAAGTGTACCATCATATCATCTGTAAAAAGTGATAACTTAGTTTTTTCTTTGCCTATTCTAATTCCTTCAATTTCTTTTTCTTCTCTTATTGCTACAGATAATATTTCTAGTACCATATTGAATAATAATGATGATAATGGATATCCTTGTTTCACCCCTGATCTTATTGGAAATGCACCTAGCTTATCTCCATTGCATATCATGCTTGCTGAAAGTTTTATGCAGATACTACTTATTATGTTATGGAAAGTTTCATTCATTTCTATGTTCTTCAATGTTTTCAGTAGGAATGGGTATTGTATTTTTTCAAAAGTTTTTTTCTGCATCTATTAGGATAATCATGTGATTTCTGTTAGTTTTGTTGTTGATGTGATCAATAATGTTAACAGTTTTCCTAATACTGAACTAGTCCTGCATTCCTGGTATAAATTCTACCTGATCATAATGTATTATTCTCATGATATGTTGCCATATTCTTTTTGCTAAAATCTTATCTAAAATATGTGCATCTATATTCATTAGAGAAATTGGTATATACTTTTCTGTCTCTGTTTTGACTCTTCCTGCTTTAGATATCAAAACCATATTTGTATCATTAAAAAAATTTCAGAGGACTTCTTCTTCCCCACTTCCCCAAATATTCTATATAGTATTGAAATTAATTGTTCTTTAAATGTTTGATAGAATTCACTTGTGAATCCATTCAGCCCTGGAAATTTTTTCCTAGGGAGTTCATTGATGGCTTGTTCACTTTCTTTTTCTGAGATGCGGTTATTTAAGTATCCAACTTCTGTTTCTGTTATTCTGGGCAATTTATACCTTTTAAAATAATCATCCATCTCATTTAGATTGTCAAATTTATGGGCATACAATTGGGCAAAGTAATTTCTTACTGTTTTAATTTCCTACTCATTGCAGGTGAGTTCACCATTTTCATTTTTGATATTGGTAATTTGGTTTTCTTCTTTCTTTTTTTAATCAATTTGACCAAAAATTTATCAATTTTGTTGTTTTTTTCATAAAACCAACTGTTAGTTTTATTTATTAGTTCAATAATTTACTTAATTTCATTTTATTTATCTTTCCTTTGTTTTTCAGTATTTCTCATTTGGCATTTACTTGGGGATTTTCAATTTATTCTTTTTTGAGCTTTTTCAGCTACATGCCCAATTCATTGATCTCTTCTTTCTCTATTTGATTCATGTAGGCATTCAAAGATATCAAAGTTCCCCTAAGAACTGCTTTTGCAGTATTCCATATAATTTGGTAGGTTGTCTCATTATTGTCATTCTTGTCAATGTTGATTGTTTCTATAATTTGTTGTTTAACCCACTCATTCTTTTGGATTACATTGTTTGGTTGCCAATTATTTTTTGTTTCTATTTCCATGGTCTTTTATCATATATAATTTTTGTTGGTTATGATCTGAGAAGGATGCATTGACTATCTCTGCATTTCTGCACTGGATTGTGAGGTTTTTATGGCCTAGTACATGGTAAATTTTTGTATATGTGCAATATATCACTGAGAAAAAGGTGTAGTTCTTTCCCTCTTCATTCAATTTTCTCCAGAGATCTATCATATCCACCTTATTCAGAGTTCTATTTACCTCCTCAACTTCTTTCTTTTTTATTTTGAGGTTAGATTTATCAGGTTCAGAGAGGGGGAGGTTGAGGTTCCCTACTAGTATAGTTTTGCTCTTTCTTCCTGTAACTCCCTTAATTCCTCCTCTAAGAATCTGGATCTTATACCCCATGGAGCATATATGTTTAGTAATGATATTGCTTCGTTGTCTATGGTGTCTTTTAGCAGATATAGTTTCCTTCCTTATCTATTTTGATTAGATGTATTTCTGCTTTTGCTTTGTTTGAGATTAGGATTGCTACCCCTGCTTCTTTTACATCAGCTGAAACACAAAAGATTCCGCTCCAACCTTTTACCTTTATCCTGTGTGTATGCCCCTGTTTCAGATGTGCTTCTTGTAAATAACCCATTATTGGATAATGTTTTTTAATCCATTCTGCTGTCTCTGTTTTATAGAAGAGTTCATTCCATTCACATTCACTGTTATGATTACTACCTGTGTCTTTCCCTCCATCACCTTTCCCCTTGTTTATGCTTTTCATTCTCAATGTTCCTTTCCCCTTCACAATAGTTTTAATTTTTGACCACTACCTCCCTCAGTCTTCCCTACCCTTCTTAAGCCCCCTCCCTTTTAATCCCCATTTCCCTTACTACTTCTTACCTCCCTTTTAGCCTCCCCTTCCTTTTCTTTCCCCCTTCCCCTCTTATTGCCTATAGAGCTAAATGTATTTCTATACATAACTGAGTTTGTTGTACCTTCCTTGAAACCAATCAAATGAGAGTACATCTCAAACAATGCTCATCTCCCCTCTTTCCCTCTACCGTAATATATTTTGTGCCTATTCCTGTGATGGAATTTATTTTTTCTGCCTCCTCCTTTTCACATCTCCCATTACAATCCCTTTGCACCCTTAAATCACATTTGTTATTATCACATCATTTAATTTATACCTACTTCCTCTATCTATGTGTATACCCTATACATTTCATAATAAATATACAATTCTCAAGATTAACAGTATCATCTTCACTTATAGGCATGTAAACTTTGCCCATATTATGTAACAAGCTTTATCCCCCCCATTTACCTTTTTATGCATTTCTTCTGACCTGCGTTTGAAGATCAGATTTTCTATTGAGTTCTGGTCTTTTCATCAGGAAGGTCTGGAAATTCCTTAATCCATTAAATATCCACCTCCTTGCCTGAAATATTATGCTCAACTTTGTGGGGTAATTAATCCCTGGTTGTAGTCCCAGCTCCTTTGCCTTACAGAATATCATATTCCAATTACTTCCATCTTATAATGTAGAAGCTTCAAGGTCCTGTGTGATCTTGACTGTAGCTCCTAGGTATTTGAATTGTTTCTTTCTGGCTGCTTGAAGTATTTTCTCCTTCACTTGATAGCTCTGGAATTTGGCAACGATATTCTTTGATGTTTTTAGTTTGGGGTCCCTTTCAGGAGGTGAACAGTGGATTCTTTTCAATGACTATTTTGCCCTCTGTTTTTAGGACTTCTGGGAAATTTTCCTTGATAAATTCTTGGATGATATTGTCTAGGCTCTTTTTTTTGGCAGACAAATAATCCTTAGATTTTCTCTCTTGGATCTATTTTCCAGGTCAGTTGTTTTTCTGATTAAATATTTCACATTTTCTTCTATATTTTCTTTAGGTTCTGTTTGACTGATTCTTGATATCTCATAGATTCATTAGCTTCTACTTGCCCTATTCTATTTTTTATCAAATTTTTTTTTCTGTTAACTTGTGCACCTTCTTTTCCATCTCTCCAATTGTTCCTTTTAAGGAGTTATTTTCACCACATTTGTTTTGTACTTCCTTTTCCATTTGTCCAGTTGTCCTTTTAAATACTTCTGTGATTTCTTTTTTCCTATTTTAAAGTCACTGGTCAGTTTTTCTTCTGTTTCTCTAATTTGGGTTTTAAAATCCTTTCTGAGATGTTCCAAGAAGGCTTGTTGTGCTTCAGACCAGTTAATATTCCTTCCTGAAGTTTCAGATGGGAATATAGTCTCAATGCTGACCTCCTATTTATTTGTGTTTTGGTCCTTGTCCCCACAGAAAAATTCTATGTTCTTTTCTTTTTCTGCTTTGCTTCTTACTAATGATAATAACTTTTCCCTGGCTTTTAAAGTAGATCTCTGCATCTGTGGCACAGGGAGCTCTGTCACACAGTAAAACTTGAGGCTTTGTGTGTTGTGTGTTGTGTCGGCTAGAAGCTGAAATGCTGCAGCTTACCTGGTGCTGAGCTGGCTGATTCTGGAAAGCGGAGGGCAGGGGAGGTCTTTTTAGGTTTCCCCGCAGTTACCCTGGAGCTAGCTCATTAAATGTGGGATAGGGGTAGTCTGGTCACAAGAGGTCTCCTCTGCTGAGCTAGAGCATAGACAAGCTCAGCTGTCTATGCTAGTGTCTTCGGGATTTCCCTGTAGTGCTGAGGCATGCCTGGGGTCCTGGTGTTGATGGTTTCCAGCTTCACCCCCCCAGGGCTCAGAATCTTCTCCCAGTTTGTTGAGGTGGGGCTGCCTGGGACAGCTCTGATCCTGCCACAGCAAGAGGAATCCTCCCTAGTCATCTTTCTAGCCTCATGGACTAAGAGTCTGTTTACCCCTTCTGCTGCTCCCACTGTTCCAGGGATAGCATTTTTCATCATAAGTTATCTTGGATAATTGTACTGCTGATTATAGCTAAGCCATTTACAGTTGATCACCATATAATATTGCTGTTACTGTGTACAACGTTGTCCTGGTTCTGTTCATTTCATTGTACATCAGTTCATTTCACATCTTTCCAGGTTTTTCTGAAACCCTCATGCTTATTATTTCTTCCTGCCCATAAAACAGATCTTCATCATTATCATATAATACACTTTATTCAGCCATTCACCAATTGATGAGCATCTCTTCAGTTTCTAGTTCTTTGCCACCATAAAAAGAGTTGTTATAATTATTTTAGAATATATAGGGTCTTTTCCTTTTTCCATGATCACTTTGGGAAATAGACCTAATAATGTCATTGCTGGGTCAAAGGGTATACATAGTTTTATAATTGTTTGGACATGATTCCAGATTGTTCTCCAAAATGTTTGGATGAGTTCACAACTCCACCAATAGTGTATTAGTATTCCAATTTTCCCACATCCTCTCCAACATTTGTCATTTTCCCCTTCTACCATTTTAGCTAATCTAATAGGTATGAGGTGGTACCTCAGAGTGGTTTTTATTTGCATTTGTCTAATCAACTGTTATTTAGAGCATTTTATATAACTATAGATAGTTTTGATTTCTTCATCTGAAAACTGCCTGTTGCCTTTGACTATTTGTCAGTTGAGGAATGACCTGTATTCTTATAGATTTGACTCAGTTCTCTATATATTTGAGAAATGAGAACTTTTTCAGAGAAACTTGCTATAAAAATGTTTTCCCAGTTTTCTGCTTTTCTCCTAACGCTCAGGAGAAAAAAGTGAAACTGGTGACCTTGCATAGCCCTCCCTCACTTAAAACAAAGTCCAGTGCAAGTTATGTCATTATTTCTCTGATGTCATCATCTTCTTCAAAAACCAAGGACAAATACAGACCTCTGAGTAGACTAAGCTGCTTGAATGGGGACTCAGCTAGCTGGGAAACTCAGCTTACCTTCTCCCTTCTGTACATCCCCTTCCCTCTCCTCTCCAAAGAAAAGTAAAATTGGATGGTCAGAGGAGACCTGGTGAACTTGGGGTTTATGGGCCAATTTTGTACTTTCCTTTTTCCTGGAAGCTTTGAAATTATAGTTATTGATCTCAGTCACTGAGTGGGGACAGGATGGATAGCACACCATATGTCCTTAACAGTTGCCATGTGTCTGTGAACATATGACACCTCTGTTCTTGTTTTGTTTCATCTTTTCCTGTTTTCAGGGGTGGGGAACCTTTGGCCTCAAGGCCATATGTGTCCTTCATGGTCCTTAGGTGTGACCTTTTGACTGAATCCAATTTGTACAGAAAAAATCCTTTTAATAAGGAAATTTGCTCTGTGAAGTTGGATTCAGTCAAAGTACTGTACTTGAAAACCGAGAGGGCCACATGTGGCCTTGAGATCACAGAAACCCCAGTTCTAGGTGAATGAACATCCAGGGAAGGAAAGGCACAGGTTATGACTTCTTTATCTTTGAAAGGTGTGAGGAGACATCATAGGTGTCCTCAGAAACTATTTGGTAGCAGAGGCCAATGTAGCAACAATAGCTGTGTGAAGAGTCAATACTATAGAGTCACTTGTTTGACCAAGTTCATAAGTTGATTGACACATGATTGGAAATATTCTGTCCTCCAAGAAGTTAATCCAGATGAGTATTCATCCATTAATTATGTTACCCCTAGAAGTCAACTTGATAGAGACTCTACAAATCAAGAAAAGAACTCCTGAGCCCAATATGTATCCCATAAGTTTCTTATGAATCTTTTCTTATGAACTCAGAATCTTTTTACTTGAAGTTTGAGGAAAGTGTTATCTGGTCTTTGTGTTCACCTAAGAGTGAATGGGCCCACATCTTGGTAACATTTTATACCAACATCTTTAAGTTTGAGACCACTCTCAAGAGAAAGCCTTCCTAGGGTAGGGAACTCATGTTTTGTACTTATATCCTTGCTATACTTTTATGGTAATTATCTCTTTGTAAAAGTTAATCAGTATCAGCTGATTAACGAATATTTGGAAGAATACACCTAATAGGGGTTCATGAATGACAGTATCAGAATTCATAAACCCTTAGGTTTATCCCTAGCACTCTAAAAGGACCAGCTCCTAGCCATCTTCTGAAAACTCCATATGCTAATGTAGCATGATCTGAGAGAATAACCCCAGAGGAGGTACAACATTTTGCACTCAATAAGTTTATTACTTGATTATTTATATATTTTTTATTTTTTTATAAATTTATTTATTAAACTTTTTACATTCATTTTCACAAAATTCTAGGTTCCAAATTTTCTCCCCATTTGTCCCCACCCCCCCACCCCAATACCTGCTCCGGGAGCCCCTGTCCTCTGCTTCCCCTGCCACTTCCTCCCAAGGGGGCCCGAGCCATGGAGACACCCCTCTCCCCTCTTGGCTGGTCAGATAGAGTCTCTCACTGACCTGTGCGCCTGTGGGAGGAGGCACCTTTGCGGCTACCGGAGATTCCATCCCTGAAGCCTGCTTGGATCTGCTCCTCTCGGGGCCATGTGGCCAAGGCAGGGCTGGGCTCTGCTCTGGGTCCAGGGTGGGATGGACCTTTGGAGTCAGGTTTTCAGGACTCTCTGGAACAGAAATCTCCTCCACTCCATTGCTGTGTGGCTTCCACTGCTCCAGAACCCGTTGGGAGTTCTTTTTATAGATAATTTATGGACTGTGGGTTCGAAGCTAGGATATGTGAATCTTCCTTCTCCACCATCTTGGCTCCTCCCACCTACTTGATTATTTACAAAACCCAAATCACCTGATGTGTAAATGGATGATTTCAGTAATACCAAATGATATGGTCTACTTCCTAGACTACAGAACCTTAAGAATGCTTGGCAATGAAATACAAAGAATAAGCTTGGCCCCAAAGAAGACACCTCCCCTTTCGAACTCCAGAGTTGGAAGTTTCACAGGTCTAAAAAATTGCATATATATTCATATTTTTTTTGATGCATTTCTTGATTTTACTGTTTCTCTTTTTTTCCCCCTTTTCCTTTTCCCTTTCTTATGGGATGGTTCTTTGTCATATAAAATAGAGAGGGGGAGGTGGAAGAGCGCTGGGAGAAATGTAGGTCATGAAAAAACTTAAACCTGTATTTAAAAAAAAAGAATGATTGTGCAAACAGCAAAAAATAGACATTACAGCAAAAAAATGAATTGTTATTGTAATAAGGGCCACAAGGAATCAATGAGAAAAAATCTGGCTGCTCTATCAGAGCAGATCCCAAGAATACATATAGATATGGCCTTAATGATTATCACTTTATTCTGGACACTGGAAAAATTTACAGCACAAATTTTTTTAAAAAAATTATCTTTTTTCCAAATTACATCTAAGGACAATTTTTAACATTTAAGGTTTTAAAATTTTGAGTTCCCAATTTTCACCATCTTTCCCTTACTTCTGCCCACCCTAAGACAATAACCAATTTTATGTGGGTTATACATTTGTAATCATGCAAAACATATTATCGTATTAGTAATGTCATGAAAGAAGAGACCAAATAAACAAAAATGGGGAAAAAAGAAAGTTAAAAAATTAGTATGCTTTAATCTACATCCAGACTATATCAGTTCTTTCTATGAAGGATAACATTTTTTGAGTCATGATTCCTTTGGAATTATCTTGAATCACTGTATTGCTAAGAATAACTAAGTCAATCACAGCTGATCATTGTACAATTCTACTGTTATTATGTATAATATTCTCCTGGTTCTGCTCACTTCACTTTGCAGTTTGTGTATATCTTTTCAAGTTTTTTTTTTTTTTAAATCATCCTGCTCATCATTCTTTTTTTCTTTTTCTTTTCTTTTATTTTTTAATTTATTTAACTTTTTACATTGATTTTTCACAAAATTTTGGGTTCCAAATTTTCTCCGCATTTATCCCCTCCCCCCACCCCAATACACCGAGCATTCTAATTTTCCCTATCACCAATCTGCCCTCTCTTCTATCATCCCTCCCCTCTCTTGTCCCCATCTTCTCTTTTGTCCTGTAGGCCTAGATGACTTTCTATTCCCCATTAACTGTACTGCTTATTTCCTAATAGCAAGAACAATACTAAGCAGTTGTTCCTAAAACTTTGAGTTCCAAATTCTCCCCATCCCTCCCTTCCCACTCATTCCCTTTGGGAAGGCAGGAAATTCAGTATGGGTCATATATGTGTAGTTTTGCAAATGACTTAGATAATAGTCATGTTGTGTATGACTAACTGTATTTCCCTCCATCCTATCCTGCCCCCCATTGTTTCTATTCTTTCTTTTGATCCTGTCCCTCCCCGAGTGTTGACTTCAAATTGCTCCCTCCTCCCACTGCCCTCCTTTCCATTATCCCTCCCTCCCTGCTTATCTCCTTCTCCCCCACTTTCCTGCATTGTGAGATAGGTTTTCATACCAAAATGTGTGTGCATTTTACTCCTTCCTTTAGTCTAATGTGATGAGGGTAAACTTCATGTTTTTTTTCTCAGCTCTCCTCTTTTTCCCTCTTGAATGAGAGATAATTTACCCCATTCCATTTCACCCTCTTTCCTCCTACTACATTTCTCTCTCACAATTTACCTTACTTTCTTTTAAGATATGGTCCCATCCTGTTCAATTCAATCTGTGCTCACTGTCTCTGTATGTGCGTGCATGTGTGTATGCGGGTGCATGCACATGTGTACATACGTGTGTGTGCACACACACGTGTGTGTGTGTGTGTGGTCCCACCAACTACCCAGATACTGAAAAGTTTTAAGAATTACAAATATTGTCTTTCCATGTAGGAATGTAAACAGTTCACCTTTGGGAAGTCCCTTATGATTTCTCTTTGCTGTTCACTTCTTCATGCTTCTTCTCATGCTTGTGTTTGAAAGTCAAATTTCCTTTTCAACTCTGGTCTTTTCATCAAGAATGCTTGAAAGTCCTCTGTTTCATTGAAAGGCCATATTTTCCCCTGAAGTATTATACTCAGTTTTGCTGGGTAGGTGATTCTTGGTTTGAGTCCTAGTTCCTTTGACTTCTGGAATATCCTATTCCACACCCTTCGATCCCTTAGTGTAGAAGCTGCTAGATCTTGTGTCATCCTGATTGTATTTCCACAATACTGGAATTGTTTCTTTCTAGCTGCTTGGAATATTTTCTCCTTGAGCTGGGAATTCTGGAATTTGGCCACAGTGTTCCTAGGAGTTTCTCTTTTTGGATCTCTTTCAGGCAGTGATCGATGGATTCCTTCAATACTTATTTTGCCCTCTGGTTGTAGAATATCTGGGCAGTTTACCTTGATAATTTCATGAAAGATGATGTCTAGGCTCTCTTTTTGATCATGGCTTTCAGATAGTCCCATAATTTTTAAATTGTCTCTCCTGGATCTATTTTCCAGGTCAATTGTTTTTCCAATGAGATATTTCACATTCTCTTCCATTTTTTCATTCTTTTGGTTTTGTTTTATGATTTCTTGGTTTCTCAGAAAGTCATTAGCCTCCATCTGTTCCATTATAATTTTGAGAGAACAATTTTCTTCAGTGAGCTTTTTGAATCTCTTTTTCCATTTGGCTAATTCTGCTTTTGAAAGCATTCTTCTCCTCATTGGCCTTTTGAACCTCTTTTGCCAATTGAGCGAGCCTATTTTTCAACATATTAGTTTCTTCAGAATTTTTTTGGGTCTCCTTTAGCAAGGTATTGACCCGTTTTTCTTGCTTTTCTTGCATCTCTCTCATTTCTCTTCCCAGTTTTTCCTCCACCTGTCTAACTTGATTTTCAAAATCCTTTTTGAGGTCTTCCATGGTCTGAGCCCATTGAATATCCATTTCGGATATCTGGGATACAGAGGTCCCAACCTCCACGTCTTTCCCTGATGGTAACAATTATTCCTCATCATCAGAATTGAAAGGCAGAAACATCTGTTCCCCAACAAAGTAGCTTTCTATGGTCTTTTTTTTTTTTCCCTTTTCTGGGCATTTTCTCAGCCAGTTACTTGACTTCTGAGATTCCTCTCCCCGCTGCCTAGATCCACTCACCTAGTGCTTGGGGTCTGAGATTGAAAGTCTGTTCCCCAGCCTCAGGGCTTTCAGGGGTGGGCGCAACTGCTATTCAATGTGAGCTTAAGTTCTGGTGCTCAGGTGGGGGCAGGGCCACCTCCCAAGCTCAGTTCCCTCAGGGGCTTTATGCAGAGACCTTAGGTAATGGTCTTGAGGTCCTGCCTGCCCCAGGAGTCCAGGGTCACTGCTGCCTCTGCTGCTGCCTCCCGAGGGGGCCCAAGTCACAAAGACACCCTGCTCCCCTCTCAGCCAGCCCAGAGTCTCTCTCACTGACCTATAGCGCCTGTTGGTAGAGGGACCTTCGTGGCTGCCGGAGATTCAGTCCCTGAAGCCTGCTTGCATCTGCTCTTCTCAGGGCCATGTGTCCAGGGCAGGGCATGGGTGGGCTCTGCTGTCTGGTGCGTGACAAACCCCTAAGCTTTCCAGGGCTCTCTGGAATGGAAATCTCTTCCACTGTGTTTCTGCGCGGCTTGCACTGCTCCAGAATTTGTGGGGAGTTCTTTTTACAGGAAATTTATGGGCTGTGGATTCGGAGCTAGCATATGTGAGTCTTTCTACTCTGCCATCTTGGCTCCTCCTCTCATCATTCTTACAACAAAATAGTACTCCATTACTATCATAAAATTCATATTGCTCAGCCATTCTCCAACTGATGGGCATGCCCTCAAATTCTAATTCTTTGCCATCACAAAAAAGAGCTATTATAAATATTTTTGAACAAATTGGTCCTTTTCCCTTTGTAAATTTTTATCTCTTTAGCATACAAATCTTGTAGTGGATCCAAAGATGTGAACAATTCAATTGCCTTTTGGCCATAATTTTAGATCAACACAAAAATTTCTTGTATTGACAAATTCAATAACTTTAAAATCAAATTGTCATTTACAATAAAAACAAACTGGGTAGAAAGGAATGATGGTATCTCATGTAATGGTTCAAAATTTTGTGAAGGTGCTAGATTACTCCCTCAAGTAATCATTTACAATATATACTAGTACAAAAGACTAGCACTGATTATCCAATTATATACATGCTGTATTTTCCCAGTGGGCTCCTTGTAGGTAAGTATTGTTTTATTTTTGCTTTTATTTCTTAGTGTCTTGGACATAGCTGAATTGAATCTGACCAAACTGAAGCTAATATATTACTGAAAACTATACTGGAGTTTCTCTAAGTTTTCCTTAAGGTCCAGGTTTTGGGATAACTTTATATATCTTATTTACATTGAGGCATCTCTGATAGTTTAGTAACCTGAATTTAGGAAGAATGCAGTAAGAAGTACATTGAGTATGGGGATAGAAGATGTAGAGTGAAATTCTGGTTCTGATATATATTACCCTTGCTAAGTCACTCTTCACCAAGACTATTTCATAATCTATAAAATGATCAGTTGGTCCAATTCTAAATAACAGGATCATATGATCATACACTTAAAGTTGGACAAGACATTAGCGGTTATCTATTTTGACATCCTCTGATTTTATAGATAAGAAAACTGAGGGTAAAAGAGATTCATTGATTTGCCCAAGGTCACACTAGTAATAAAGTGGCAGAGCTGGGATTTGGACCTAATTCTTTGTACTCCAAGTCCAGTGTTTCTTTCTAATGTATCATACTGCCTTAAAACCTATGATCTTAAGCCATTGTGAATAGGATTCCAGAAAACATTTTTCAAATTAAACTAAATTTTCTTTCACATTGAATTTATTGTCATAGTCAGGTATTGATAAGAAAATTATTGTTTTTAATTTGCAGTATATACTACAAGTTCTAGGTCCTTACTGACAGAGTCAAATTGTTACTGAATACCGGGAAAGTTACTATCCCTAACTATCTTTTGTGTTTTAGATAGTGAATTGAAATGGTTCAAAATGAATTGACTAGAATTGTTTTGAATGGAATTGCATTGAGTTGAATTGAAGTGAACTGAATGGTAGGGAAGAAAAGCTCTTGTTAGTCCTCTCTCTGCCTTAACCTATAAGGAATATTTTATAGCTGTAATTGTATCTGATTGACTCTAATCAAGCTGCTTCTTGTGAGCCATCTTCTTAGCTTTAACTCTCCCATCCCAATACATATGTACATATGAAAATAACAACTCTGAATTCCCTCTTATTTATTTAATGATTTATTTATTAATATCTATGTATTTTTTATAATATTGTACTTTTGTGAAGAAATGGAAATATAAAATGAACTTTGTTGGAACTACTCTGTATTGATTTAGAAGCTTCAAGTAGTTTTACCTGTGTGGTACAAAGTGAAGAGTTAATTCTTTGTTATGGCATAAATATGGTCAATAGTTGGCATTTAAAAGATTTCTTTCTTAGGGAAACAAAGATTATATTTTGCAAGGGCAAGGAATGTTTTTTAATTGCAAGATTTTCAAAAGTAAAATTAAGGGAAAGAGATTGCTTAAAATAGGTATTTTAAACCAAACTCCAATATTGTAACCATGTTATACACATCCACATGTAAAACTATAGCCCTAATATTACAGGAGTTTTCAGATATTTCATCTAAATATTTTTTATCTCATTGAATATATTTATATGACACAAAAATTCCTCCTTTATAGCTCCTTTTCCCCATTCCCTGTTCTCCAGTGCATAACAGAGAGGTGTCCTTTTACATCCTCAAGAAACCACACTCATTCTCTAGTGAGCTCCCTTTGTGCTTCTCCCTCATAAAGTATGCATGAATAGCACAGAAATGAGAGTGGAACAACGTAAGTGTTTAGAGGTCTGAATAGATGGTCTAATCTGTAAGTGAAATATAAGCTGTTTTTCCAAGCAGGACTAACTTTTAAGTGAAGGGGTAAAAAATGGATTCAAATAAGAGTGGGAAAATTACAAGAAGACAAATGGATCAAAAGACTTGCTCTAACTTGCTTCTACCCTGCTTGCAATTGTATTTATTAATATTGGATAATTATCCTGATAACCCCCTCGGTGCCAGCGGTAGCAACATGTCTCTCTGCTGGCGATGGGATTCATGACAGGAAATTTCAATTCATCAAACTAAACAGCTCTGCATATCCCATCATGCATGCTAACTCTCTAATAACGGTGTATCATCTCTGAGTACTCACATTAAAGATACATACATCAAAGTAAAATACTCATGCCATGTTAGAGTTGCCTTTAATATGTGGACCTGGCTTTTCCAAGATTTATTTTTTTAGTTTTCTACTTTAAAAAAGGTTATTTTTGTTTCTCTTAGCCCTGCTTTGCATGAATACCAATTTCATGTAGACAGGGGAAGTCATGTTTCAACATTTATTCATCCATATAAATTACATTCAATTCAGCCTTACTCATATCTTAATTCCTCCTGGAATAGGGGTCCATAGTTGGAATAAATATAATAAAAGGTTAGGTATTAAGTGAAATAAAATCACCCAACCATAGAAGACTCAGTGTACACAAGCATAGATACTCAACCTTAAAATTTTTCTTAACTCAGGTTGTAGGGCATTGTGATTTGAGGGAGGCTGGTTGGTGTTATTTTTCGTTGTTTTTAAAGAATATTCTAAACCTATATTTTCTCAAGGAGGACATGACATTTTGGTAAATTAGAAAATAGTGGATGTTGGTGCCTTTCTAAGGATATAAAATGCTTCACTTGGTACTAATGTACATAAAGCAATTAGTTACTTGTCATGATGGGTGTTCCCCAAGGCAGTGCACTTTCTCCATTAGTATTTATATCTACATGCCATTATACATTGGACAGCACTAAATAGATGAGGTACGCTCAGAGATATTAGCAAACATTATTAGCATACAGGTGGAACGTGATCACTTAGATAGACAGTCACCAATGTAATGTTTATTTTCTAAGCACTTGACTGGAATGCAAAACATGAAATAAGTTGATTAACCCTGAGAAGAAATTATTTCTTTATTTGCCAGGATAATATCTTTTGGATACTTAACAATCATGACATCTGTCTTAAAATTTCATCTCCAATTTCTTCCTTTAGTGGAATATTTAGATGCACATCCTTTCATATATATATATATATATGTATATATATATATATATATATATATATATATGTGTGGGTATATTACTCCTTATAATTCCAAAAGGATGTTATGCTGTTTACACTAAATCTGCTTCTATAGTCATAACCAAGAAGAACCAAAGGAGGTTATATGAATATCATAAGAAGCAAATAGTTTGGATGACTTCCTTTAGGATAAATGCTCTATCAAAGTTCCCAAAAAAGGTTGGGATAATCAGGTTTGGGGTCATCAACTCTGAACAGTGGAAATGTCAAATACAAACACTTTCTGAGGTATATGAAGGAGCACTAAGATGGAAGGGATAATAGGTAGGGTGGTATTTGAGTAGAGCAGATAGTTCATTTAACACATTTATTGAATATCTACTATGATCAGATTATAATATGGTATATTTCTGAAGCACTTTAAGGTATACAAAGTGGTCTCCTTATGACAACTCTGGGAAGTAGGTCATATAAGTAAAATTATTTCCACTTTATAATTGAGGAAATTGATACCAAGAGAAGCAAAACAACTTGCTCATGATCCCACAACTAGTGTCAGAGACAGGATTCAAACCTAGATCTGCCAACTCTTGGTTAAGACTACTTTTTAAAAAAAATTTCATGGGTTATTTTTATGTTATACTTATAGAATACTCACAATTTGTTAGAGAGCTCTTGTAATAAAATAAAACAGTTAGGTAAAAGTAATAATAAAATGACCTCATTTGAAAGTGTATGCAGCATCTCTCATTTGTAGTACATTACTCTATTAAAAAATATATATAGAAGTCTATTTTCTCCCCATCCACCTCCTCATATCACAATGGGAACAAAAAAAGAAAAAAAATTTCTAGTAACAAATATGCATAGTCAAACAAAGCATACAATTTCATTAGCTGTATATATACATATACATATATATGTATATACATATATGATGTGTATTTACATATGGAGATATAGCTACATATGAACATAGACATAGATATAGAAATATATCTAGATACAGCTGCAATATAAATCTCCCATGTCTCCATAATGGATAGCATGCTTCCTCATTGGGCCTTAGGAACTGTGAATGGTAACTGTATTGATCATAGGTCTTACAGCTTTCAAAACTGTCTTTTTACTGCATTGTTGTTATTGTATAAATTGTTCCCTTGGATTTGCTCATTTCATCCTTCATCAGTTTATAAACTCCCTGAAAATTATTTGTTCATGATCATTATAGTATCATTTATACTACAACATCCATGAATGATTATTCTATTAATGATTCTACTCATGAATGAACATAAAATAAAAACCTTTCCTTGATTTGCATCAGTTCAAACAAATTTTCCCGTGGCTCTTTGAAATGACTTATCTCCTCGTTCCTTACAGTACAATAGCATTCCCTCACCTTCATACACCACACTGCTCTTTCAGCTGGACTGTGCTGCTGCTTGACTGGTTTGGTGAAAGTGGAAGGCACAGGGAGGGAAAGAGCAAGAAGTAAGGATTTTAATTTTTGTATAAAATTGTGTTGTTGTGAGAATGAAATGGTATAAGAGATATAAAGATTTTATACACCTTAAAGCACTAAACAAAAGTCATCTATTGATTTATTCTGCAAATTACAGATGAGGTAGGCCTACCATTGTAATAAGCAGCAGGGTAACTTCACAACTCTAGCTGAGAACTTTTTTCTTCGTCAGACTTTCCTTTCCAACTACATACTAACCATTTCTACAAATATCCCCAAAGTATATTATCTTCTTTTCCTAAAACTTGTTTTTCTTAATGAACCCCATGTTTTTATGAAGGGCACTACCATTTTCCAAATAAAGCATGCTAAAAAAAATGGGTGTAATGACTTCTTCAGTTTCTACATGTAGCCAGTTGCCAAATCCTATTTTTCTTTCTGAAATGAATTTAAATCAATTGAATTAAAAATTTATTGTGTACCCAATGAGGACAAAACACTAGGTTAGATGATATATAAATATATAAATAATATATATAAATATTTTTACTTATTTATATAAATATCAAAAATGGCATGGTTTCTGATCTCAAAGATCAGAGAGTGTAATCATGGAGTTAAAATAGACACACAAATGGGTGATTTAAAGATTATGTATGATCAGGTCAAATAAGAGAACTAGACAAGTGATATAAGAAATTAAAGCAGAAAGAAAATACATCGAGTTGGTAGGATCAGCTAAGGCTTTATGAAAGAGATGGTACTTGAGTTGAATATTGAAAGAAAAAGGGGGATTTCAAAGGTGATGTGTGGAAGGAGTGCATTTCTGTTAAGGAAATGATCTGTAGAAATGCATGGAAGCCAGTGAGCAGGGAGACTGGGAAATAATGAGTAGTACATTTGTTACACACAGAGTGAATCAAATAGAGCTATATAAATAAGATTGGGGGATGGGGAGGGGAGGTACAATGGATACAGTGCTAAGCCTGGAGTCAGAAAGGCTCATCTCCCTGAGTTCAAATGTGACTTCAAATAATAGATATGTGCGACCCTGGATAAGTCACTTAATGTTGTTTACATCTGTAAAATGAGCAGGAGAAGAAAATGGGAGTCCACATTAGTATCTTTGCCAAGGAAACCCCAAATGCAGTCACAAAGAGTCAGACACAACTGAAAAATGACTGAACAGCAAAAGATGTTGCAAAGATATAATGGAGTCCAAATACAGATAGTTTTGAACATCAGACTAAGGAATTTTTATTAAATCTTACAAAATCAATAGTGACAACTGTTCCCTATTCCTGGGACCTATTCTTTAATTTTTGATGTATTTTTACCTGTACTTTATCAAATGTTACCTCCTTCATTAAGTTTTAATAATACCCTGACTGGTACTGACCACAAGTCTTAATTTCAAATCAAAGAACCTAAATTAAGCTTACTCTGGAACTTAATATCTGTATGATCTTGGAAAAGTAACTTTGACTTCTGACAAATCACTCTCTTTCAGCCTTGGTCTCCTGATTTGTAAAATGAAAAAGGTGAACTAAATAATCTCTAAAATAGCTTGTAGTTTTAAATCATATGCACTTCCCCCCCTCAGAATTCACAAGTCTTTTTGTTTCATACTTCTTTAGTGAATTTATTGGATAATTTTTTTTATTATAGTTACCTATGCCTGCCATATCTTTTATAAGAGCAAGGATTTGTATCTAATCTTTGTATCTAGATAAGCACCTAGTACAGTATTCTACAAATAGGAAGTATGCAGTGAAAGTTTCTTAAAGCCTTCCCTGATCCTCCCAGTTGAAGTAATATGTCTTTTCTTCATAACTCCCATAGAGCAAGAAGGTGCATGTGTGTGTGTGTGTGTGTGTGTGTGTGTGAGCGTGAGAGAGAGAGACAGAGACAGAGAGAGACAGAGAGAGAGACAGAGAGACAGAGACAGAGACAGAGAGACAGAGACAGAGAAACAGAGACAGAAATATTGAGGGAGAGAAGTAACCAGAATGGAACTGGAAAAAAATCATAAAATCATATTGACTGAGCCCTCTATACATTTCTGCTTGCTTTAATTGGGCATTTAATAAAGCATGGCAATTCTACTTCCCCTCCCTTATTGATTCACTTTATCACTCACCATAACAGTTGATTCAAGCTTTACTTTTTCTCTCTTACCACACTCGTTTCCTTTGATAAGTACATCGTCTAATACTTACACTAAACTTCTCCACACCAGCTCTCCCTCTTTTCCACTCATCATCTCCCATATACTTAATACTGTCCTCTATTGTCCCTGATGACACATGGCCATTCTCCTTGTGAAGTTCAACCCCCTTTACGTGTAACCTTGAGCTCATCCTCTAGTGTCTCAGCTAGACACTTTGTAGGGAAAAAAAAGAAACCTCTAAGAATATAGTCTTGTGAGATTTAGGGCTCTGATTCCTAATGATTCAGAAATACGGATATCCTGTTGTATCTTTTATAAACATCAGTAGTTCTCAAACTTTTTGGCCTCAGCACCCTTTTATATGCTTAAAAATTACTGAAGACCCCCAAATGCTTTTTGTGTGGGTTATAGAATATTTATCCCAATTTGAAATTAAACTGATAATTTAAAATATTCACGTATTAATTTGTTTTAATATAAAAATAAAACCTTAATATATAAATAAATATATGAGCATATGTTTTTTTTTATGAAAAATAATTTCCCAAAAAGTTTGGGAAGAAGAATGGCATTAACTTCTTTCTTTTTTTCATTTCTGCTTTTCAAATCTCTTTTATGTCTGTAGAAAGTTATATTCCTACATCAACTTCTGAACTCAATCTGTTCCAGTATTTTGCTTTGCTTGAAGTACATGAAGATATTTGTCCTCATATAGATGTATTGTTGGAAAAGGGGATATTTTAGGAGGAAAATAATACCTTAGCATTTTTACAAAAGTAGTTTTGATTCAGACTCCCTGAAAAGGTCTTGTGAACCCCTAGGGGTCATTGGGACCACCCTTTGACAACTGCTGATCAACATAAATGGTGATTTAATTCTACCACATTGAAAGAGCCAAAAGAATTAGCTAATAAACTTTAATTTAAAAAAATGTTTGTATTAGCAGTTTACTATAAAGAAAATGTAAAATGTTTGGATAGAGGAAAATTAACAGAAAGAATGCCACTTGTCCCAATGAATATATATCACTATTTTCTAATATATTGAGATGGTAAATAACTGCATCTGAAACTAAGATATTTGTCTCTTAAAGAAGTTCAGTTAATCCTTATTTTATTACCAGAAAGACATCAGTATGGGATATTCCAGTATATTCAACGTGCAAAAAATAATAAATGATATTAGAACTAATATCATTTCTCTAAGTGTTGGTATCTGAGATTCAGGTATTAAACACCGTGGCAGCTAAACATAAGTCACAGAGAACAATATATTTGCTACACTATCATAATCATTTCTATAATAAAGTATGGGACAAAAAATACATTAAATTAACTCTAATTCTAGTTTCTGAACATTTGGCTCTGAAGACAGAGAGAAGAAGGTATTGATACACATACTTGCTTTAAAAATTCTCTGCCTTATCTTCAGTATGGGTCACTTCCCAGTACAATATATAAACAGGAAATGTTCAACATAAATTGTCCTTGAAAGAAGATATTCTATTGTGTATCTTGGACAGAGAGAACTTAGCCTTGAATATAGACCCTTGGGGAAAATCTATGGAGAAAAATAGCGTGGATAATCCAGACATATTTTTGGGCTAACATTCCTCATAAGTAAAAGAACTTATGGAAAAAAATTTTTGCCAGACAGATTTAAAATCTTATATATGATAAGTCATTCTGCTTAGGATATAAAGGTTAGTAGCCAAACTAATTATAAAACTCTACACAGTCAAGTCTCACAGTTGTTTTCTAAATAATATTTTTTTAAAAAAATGTTTTTTCAGATAATCACATTCATTTTAAGAAAAATCTAATAAGCAGCCTCATGACATTTATTCAGATCATACTATTACATAAAAATTGATGTAATTTTAACTTCTCTAATCACAGGAATACTAGGAATCAGAATAAACAAACTGCTGAGTATTCATGTTAGAGCAAAAAAAGGGAAGACCATGCTTCATGTCTGTCTCCATGCCAAACTAACACTAACCCAGTGAACCACTGCCTCTGGCAACAAAAATGAACGAATCAAAAACACAAACATGTACTAAGTTTCAATTTAGGCATTTGCTTAAAACAACACATACCTTGAATGATGGAGTGTCCCATTAAGAGATCACCAACTGATTTGTGTTTCATCTATTTTTTTCTCTCCATGCTCACCCAATAAGGGTCAATAATGAAAGGGGAAAAGAAGAAATCGCTACCATTTGTTCAACACATATTAGTTGAATGCTTACTATAGGTAAGGTTTTTTAGAAGGTATAAAACTGCATCTGCCCTTAGGGAGCCTCGAGCTGAAAGAATGACGTTAATTCATTTAATCATTCAATTGGATTCAATTCAACACAAAGCACTAGGTGCTGGACAAGATTCAGTGTCAGATATGATATAGCTCCTGATAGTCAGCAGAAGTAGGAGTGATAGATGAAGCTGCAAACCACAAGCTTTGGGCTCAACACAATGGGAAAATGTCCAACTGGGAAAACCTTCCAAAATGGGATTTGCTGTTTTAGGAGACAGTGCATACCCAGGAACTGTAGAACTTTGAGCAGAGACTGGATGTTAATTTGGGAATTTCCTCCAATAATGCTGGTTACTACCTGTTCATATTTGTTTTCTCTTCCTTTGTAACTCTTTTCCTTGTTTTTCCAAGAGTCTATCGCCAGGGGTGGGGGACCTGTGGGTTATGTCAGGGCCACATGTGACCTCAAAGCTGCAGGTTCCTCAAAGTATGTATGAGTCCTCCCTTGATTTCTCCTGACATTTCAAAGATAGCAGTAGAAGATTCTGGTTGGTGATCTTTGATCCCTTATTCTCTTCATGTAACTGCCTCACCTCCTCCAATGATTGTACAATTCCTTGATGACATCTTTCATTCTTATTCTTATTTGTCACTTCTCATAACTCATAACTGCATCCTGCTCCCACCCACCAAGAATGACTCCTGGCTCCATCTCCTGGCTTTATTCAAGAGTCAACTTACATCCCTCATTCTAAAGAAGACCTTTCCCAGTAAGGCGTTTTCCTCAGGTACTACTTTATCTTTGAACTGTATGTATGTGTACGCACATAGCTATTTGCATATTGTTTCCTCCATTATAATGTGAAGTCTTGAGGGCAGAAAAGGTATTTTTGCACTTTTTTTGTTTTCCCAACACTAACTACAGATCCTGACACGAAGCAAAGCTTAAAAAATACTTACTGACTCCTCACTGACCTCTGTGTGACACTTCTTATTGGTTCTTTTTAGGCAATTGCAGCCCATGCCTTGTATACATTTGGTAACACTATTAGAATACAGGCATACATCACTGTATTGTAATTCACTTTATTCCACTTTGCAGATAGTGGGGGTTTTGTTTCGTTATTACAAATCAAAGGTTTGCAACCCTCTATCAAGCAAGTCTACAAGTGTCATTTTCTCAACAGCATGTACTCATACTCATATTTAGTCTCTGAATCACATTTTGGTAAATCTCAAAATATTTCAAACATTTTCATGATTATATTTGTTATGGTGATCTGTGATCAGTGATCTTGGATGTTAATATTGTAATTATTTTGGCCCACATGAACAGCAAACTTAATAAATGTATATGTTCTGATTGCTGCACTGACCAGTGGTTCTACCATCTCTCTCCCTCTCCTTAGGCTTGCCTATTCCCTGAGACACAATAATATTGAAATTAGGTCAATTAATAACCCCACAATGACCTCTGAGCATTTAAGTGAAAGGAACAGTCAATCAGTACAGGAAACTTCATTGTTGTCCTATTTTAAGAAATGGCCACAGCTACCCCAACCTTCAGCAACCACCACCCTGATCAGTTAGCAGTCATCAACACTGAGACAAGACCTTCCATCAGCAAAAAGATTAGGACTTGAAGGCTCAAATGATGGTTAGCATTTTGTAGCAATGAGTATTTTTTAATTAAGGTCTGTATATTTTTTAGACATAATACGATTCCATGCTTACCAGACTAGCATAATATAAATACAACTTTTATACTCTTTTTGTTGTAGTAGTTTTGAACTAAATCTGCACTATCTCCAAGGTAGGACTATATCAGCAGTGCTAAAAAAGACCCTTGTTTTTAATGTAAAGCTTAAGATGAAAAAAGGAAGTTTACGAAGTATCCTGAAAGCAATTCACACCTCTCTAACCCTATTAAACTTTGGCCCAATTTGTTGTTTATTCATACTGTCTGGGCCAAATATGCATACTAATGATGCATTCTAATGCATATTCAAACTGAACAACAGAAAATTATCTACCAGCTCTCCACTCCTGTAGAAACAGTCAGGCCAAAATTCCTTTGAGTAGACAATTTCCCTGTTCAATTGGCAGCTGGACTGGTTCACCTAAAAGCAGACAATTTTTAAGTTTATTTCTAGTCCTATAATCCTATGATGCAATACATCTTCCAATTCTGAGATAATATGGTTATGACTCATGGAATATTCAGTTTCATAGGAAGATATGACATGTTCATGAAGAAATAACTTATCAACATTTAATTACCTTTGATTTCACTGATAAGGAAATTCAAACAATACAGATCATAGCCCATCACTAAATTAGTAGAGGAATCTTAGGTTATACCTCAGAGAGATTCAGTGACTTGCCCATGATCACACAGCTACCAAGTGTCAGAGGCAGGAAAACTATGATTTAAATATCTAAATGACAAAATAATGGAAATTAAGAACATCAGTACCACTTATAGTGGTGTGTGGAGGACAGTCATTAGTTTTGACACACAAGCAACTGGTACTCTGTTTCCTCTTTTGTAAATTGGAAATAACAATGTATACACTGTCTACCAATTCACAAGGTTATTTTGAAGCCAGTTTTTTATGAACCTTAAAAATGTTAAATAAAAATGAGCCATTTTCTTTTCTTTTCTTTTTCAGAATACAAGGATAAGGGAAGACTTTCCAAGGAAGGTGTCATTTGAATTGCTTTAAAAGATAGGTAGCAACTTGACAAGTAGAAGGTTCAGGGACAGTATTTTAGGCATAGGGAGAGCAAAAGTACAAGAACCAGAAAGTTTTGTATATGTATTCTGGCTGTTTTGTGGTCTAATTTGGCTGGAGTGTACTGTTATGTAGAGGGTAGTACTAGAACTAAGAAGTACATCCAGAGAGGCAGTGTGATTTCATATTATAGAATTGTAGGCAAAGGAGTTTGAACTCTACCTGATAGTCAATAAGGAACCACTGAAGGGTTTTGAGCAGAGGAATTAGATGGCCAGGTCAATTCATAAGATAAGTCTGTCAGGGATGAAAGGAATAGTTAGGAAAGAGGAGATTAATGTGAATAGCTGTTAAGAGGCTATAACAGTAGTCCAGGTAAGTCATAAAGAGAGCCTGTAGTTGGATACTATGCAGAAATATAGAGGCAAATGGGAGATTTTTTTCTTAGAGGCAGAATTAACAGAAATCGCTATCTGATTAGAATGAAGGGAGGGGAAGAAGAGAAGAAAATGCCAAGGTTTTAAACATGTGTTGATCCACCAACAGAAATAGAAAATGAAAAAAGAAGAAAAAAACACAAGAACCTGCATTAGTAAGGAAAACAATTATCTCAGTTTGGGAAAATAACTAATGATTAAAAATTCATTCAACACATATTTCAGTTTCTGTTATTTATTTGCAAGGTAACAAGTAGCATCTGTGGGAAACACAAGGAGATAAGAATACAAATCTACTACAACACAAGCCTTTACATGATAACTGCTCACATGACTGTTATGTATTCTAGGAGACTGTAGGGACACATTAGCATCTTGAGAGAGATCACAGAGGATTTAAGAAGAACGTAACAGCACTGCTGGGTCTTAACGACTCGGTGGAGATAGAGTTATGGCAGATCATACCAGACTGACAGCATGAGTAGAGGCAGAAAGGTAAAAAGCATAGATCATATTCAGGTGACAATAAACAGAATAGCTTGGCCAAAGTAAAGGTTTTGCAGAGGTTAATATCATGTGCTGAGTTCCCTCAGTATACTTAGTGTACTTCTTTAACGATGACAAGAAAAGCATCAACTTCAACTTGACACTAGTTTGCAAAGTCTAGGGCTACTCTGTCAGGGATAATGAGAAGAATTGATAGGACTCAGTTAATAACTGTAAGGGGGCAAAGGAAAAGGTATATTTAAAGATAACCACATGTTATCAGAGGCAGAGGAAAAATGGATGGGAAACATTCACAAGTATACATTTAATCCCCAAAATTAAGATACTGATGTACTTAAAAGTAAGAAAAATGTAGAACCTTCATAAAAGAAGTATTCAGATAAGGTGTTTCTTTCCAGGAAAGTATTCATCCTTACCCTGAGGGATAGTAGGAATTCTTGGAATAATGGCCAGTATCATGACACTAAATGGTAGAATTTGATGGGCAAGGGAAGAAAAGCATCCAAGAAAACCATTCTCCTATCTTTATTGTTATATCTGAACCAGAGTAGCAAGAATCTAATTGGAATTTCAATCATATTATCTGAGACAAAGTCCAAGTAAAACTGACTATACAGCTTCTTTCTATAGTAGGTTATGGGATAATTGACCAATATTATGTGAAAAATAGTCATAGGAAAATACCCTCACTGTCCTGAATAATTTGATGGCTTGCAAATAGATGTTTGCAAGAGGGTCACCCTGACCAAACACAAACCAGTCTCCCTAGTTCCACTAAAAATAAAGACAAACAAAAAAACTGAGAAATAAGGTAATATTGATAGCTCAATTTTTCTACATGTTTTTGCAAACTAATGTTATATTTTAGAATCACATAATAACCTAGGTAACATTCCATCAAACATTATTTCACATTTCAAGCATACAAGGATGCTTCCGTAGTTCCAAATACTTTGCTTCAATAGATGTGTGATCTCATCCATATAAATAGTTCCTCCAATGGTTTAGATTACGACCAAATGATACCTTCTCATATTGTGTGACTCTTCTCCATATCCTCCCATAAATCTTAATCAAGATAATCAAAAAATATGCCTAGGGGATAATATAAAGAACTGGACAAAATAATAATAAAAGTTCTCCAATATCAAGGGGAATATTGAAAAAAATATATAAATGAGGAATAGAATTTCCAGATTTAAACCATATTATAAAGCACTCATTATGAAAATGCTGAGGTCAGTTTAAACAGAGAAAAAGTAGATTAATGGATAAAACTGGATAAAGATGAACCAGAAATAACTGAATTCAAGACCCTTAGTATAGAACCAGCCCCCAAACATAACTTACCTGTTGAAGTAATCCCTATTTGATAAGAATTGTTTGGAAAATCAGAAAGCAGTCTGACAGAAATTTAGACCAACACCTTATGCTATATACCAGAATATATTCAGAACAGATATACGATTTGAATATTAAATATCATACCACTTGAAATAGAAGAGAATCAAATTAGGAACATTTCCTAGTTATAACTAGGGGGTGAATCCTTAGACAAGGAATAGAGATAATTAAAAAAAGAGAAAGTAGATAAATCTCAATGCATGAAAGTGAGAAACTTTCATACAAACAAAATTAATGCAACTAGAAAAGGAAAAGTAGCTATTGACTGGGGAAAAAAACTTGACATCAAATATCTTTGATAAATGTCTGCCATCCAACAAATACAAGCAACTAAAGGAAAGAGAATAAAAATCAATCAATCCCCAATGTATAAGTAGTCAAAGGATAAGAAAAAAAAACAATTTCCAAATCACAAAGTATTACTAGTCAAATAAAAAACTTCAAAACAATTAGAGAAATACCCATAAAAACAATTGTGATATTTCATTTCAACAAAATAAACTGGGAAAAATGGCAAAAGATAAGTGCATTCACTATTGGAGGGACTATGAAAAATGGTCATGTCAATTCGTTGGAGCTGTGAATTGGTCCAGCCATTCTGGAAAGCAATTGGGAATTATGTGACAAAAATAACGAAAACTTCCATGTTCTTTGACTCAGAGATCCTCGTTCTGGGGATTACCATAAAGGAGGGCTGCAACCAAAAGAAAGGCACCACATACAACAAAATATTTACAGAGGCACTTTTTTGGAGAACAAAGAACTGAAAACAAAGTAGGGGTCCGTCAGATGTGCAAAGGCTAAACAAGCTGCGGTAAACGACTATAATGGAATGTTACTGAGCAATAAGGATAGATCAATGTTCAACACAAAGAAGTGTGTTTGAAATATTGGTCTGAACTGATATGAAATATGCAAAACCAAGAAAATAATACATGCAATAACTAATCAATACAAGTGTTGGGAACAATATAAAGAAAGCAGAAAAGTAGAAACAGAATGCTATGAAATCAAGATGACCAAGCTTGGTTCCAAAGAAAATATATTTATTTATATAACAATATAAAATATTCATTTATTTCAAAATATATTTAATTATATGACTTGTTAACAAGCATTTATTAAGTGCTTACCACTATGTGTGAAGTACTGTGCCAAGCCCTGGGAATATAATAAGGAGAAAGCAAGACAGTCCCTATAATTTTTTTTTTATATTTTAATGAAGATAAACAGCATAGAAAAGGAAGGTGGAAAGAGGGTGGATGGCTACATGATAAAGCCTGTAGTCCAGCTGGGAGACGAATGAGACTTGATGGGCTTGTATGCCCTCTTTAAATGGAGTTTCTGGGGGGAACCATTCAATACGAAGGTGAGGTCACAGGAGCAGAAACAAACTCCAAGTATGTGAATTACAGGACTATGATGAAAAGATTTCTAGTGCAAAAGAAGTCAGGAGTGCAGCCTACAGAGGGCTGTTCTTAGAACTTGGGTGGACTACAGATGGGGA
The DNA here is from genome assembly GCA_023548195.1 of Bettongia penicillata ogilbyi. NCBI lineage: Eukaryota > Metazoa > Chordata > Mammalia > Diprotodontia > Potoroidae > Bettongia > Bettongia penicillata. Next base: position 258,261 of record JAJHZJ010000937.1, on the reverse strand, counting down.
GCAGGGAATATAGCCAGACTTTTATGAAAAAATATGGGTTAGTTATGCTGACCCCCTTTTTTCTTCTTTGTTGTAAGATATTGCCTTCTGGGAGGAGAAAGAAGGAAAATCCACTAGGAAACATAGGTAACAGAAGAAGATGTCACTAGATATACATTGGAAAATTAAGTAAACTTATACAACTAAAAAGAGCCATCTCTTAGTCAACTGTTATTATATGGAGATAGACTTTAATGACAGGTCTATATGCTTTCCTTATGAGAAATTTTTTGATGTCATTTTATGTAGTTTCTTTAAAAAAAAAATGTGTATGTGAGGCAATTGAGGTTAAATGGTTTGGCCAGAGTCACACAGCTAGAAGGTGTCAAGAGGCCAGATATGAACTCAGGTCCTCCTGACTTCAAGGCTGGTACCCTTTTTTGCCATTTCTTGTATATAATTCTTCCATAATAATATGATGTATCCTATGTAATTTCGCCATATTTCAAGGCCTACAGACTTAATTCTTTGATGTCTAGGTTGTTCTTCAAGTGAGTGTAATGTAATGAAAGCTTCATGAAGGCAAGGATTGTCTCTGTTTTGTATCTGTATCCAGTGCTTAGCATAGTGCCACACTTGATAAATACTTTTTCACTGATAATGTAAGTTTCTTGTGAGTAGGCAGTTTCATTATTTTTATTTTTACTTGTCTCTCCAGCACACAGCACTATAGACATATTGACTGATCACAAGAAGAATATCAATATTAAAAAAATGGGTCTTTAGTACTAAGAGAAGTTTGAGGCAATTAAAACCACCCCACAATTTCCCAAGTGTGTGAAGAAATCAGATCGTGGAAGCAACCTGATGTTGGAATTTCATAAGATGTGAGTTTTGAGAGGGAAAGGAATCCAAGAGTTGAAACATAATTTTAATTGATTAGAATTCCAGAGGAAGAAAGTGAGGAAAAAGTAGGGGCAATGACCTAGAGAACAGAAATTTTAAGGTCCTAGAGTCCATAATAAAAACAAATAACAAGGTTAGAAGAAATAACACAGAGCCAGAGATGAAAAGGAAGGAAGGTTAGTTCCACAAGTGTTTATTAAGTGCCTATTTTCCTTTATACTTTCAAAATATTTTTACTATTCTCTTCTATACCCATTTGTGCACTCTCTCAGTATATAAAAACATATGTTGATTTAATTGTGAGGGAAGTCCTTATTGAGCTGTTCATAGAATTTCTTTACCTCTGCTGGCTCTGTACAGATGCTCCTACATATGGTTTAATTATCTTTATGGTTTTTTTTTCTTCAAAACTCAAAATAAGCACTATAATACAAGATGACCAAATAGCCCATGAACTGATGGTTCCAGAAATAATGACCTAATGTTGTAGTAGAGTATATGACTTTTAAAAAAAATTGAAAAAATATTTTACATTTTATAAAAACTCTTGATTTTAAATATTTTTAAAACACACTTTAACATTTTCAGCGGATAATTGAGTCATGTGCATTTTAAGTCAAATATTGGGAAATGAAATGTTCAATACCAATGTCTATACCATTTAAACAATGAAAGCATCAGGTAAGTAACAACATTTGGACAGCAAGTCAATATGACTATGAAAGGTCTCCAATAATGAGCAAATTCAGACCAATATACTGTTTGAGTATCTGGCCTTCTTATTGACAAAGGTTGCTTTCAATCATGCTGTATCTATTACCATATCAATCATCACTCTAAATGAATACAACATTATCATTGACGAAGACATCACTTATGCAGGGAAACTAAAGGTTCTGTAAAAGCAAGTAATGAAACTTAGCTTGATCACAGAATGAAAATGAGAAATATGCATTAATATATCCTCATTGAAAAGTAAACAAATTGAAGTCCAAAGGGTGAAGTCTGTTGCTTGCTTATAAGGTTATTGAGGTAGATGAAAATTGATATTGCATTGTTAATTATTAAAGATAATGCAACTGAATACTTTCTTTGCTGTACAAATTAAGATATGGAATTGAACTGATGAAAATGATTTACGTGCAGGATTAAAATATTGGCAGCTTTATAGAGTGAAATGTCACTATACTGCTGTACCTTCAAGTTTTACATTTCCTCCTTTGAATCCCTGTCAGCCTTCATGAATGCTAGAGAGTTTAATCAATGCTTGTAGTAGCCATAACATAACACTGAATATTTTACCTATGTTATAATCAAATGGATATTTAGTGGGAGTCACAAGAATAAATGACATATATACATATATATATATATTATTCATCAAGTCTGCAATATAATAAATGATCTCTATTAAAAAAAAAACTTCACATATTTCTAAAGCTCTTATATTCCTATTAAAAAAAATGTATACTTTTCAATAGCTGGATGTCCCCAAGGTAATCAGCTTATATTAAGGTTAGCTCAGAGGTCATGAAACTCAAAACCTAATGTGCTATTTTACTTGAAATAATTTTAAATTTATCTGACACACAATACTTATGAAATAAGGGTTTTTATCTTCCTTTGTTGTTCTGAATTTGGAAATGAGACATAGGATTTTAGACCCGGAAAAGGTGTTAAAAGATCACCTTGTCCAACCTTCTCACTTTCCAAATGAGGAAAGAGAGGTCTACAGATGTTAAAATACTTATCCAAGATTATTCAGGCAGGTGAGAGCAGGGTGGGGATAGAAATCCAAATTATCTGACTCAAAGTCAGAATTATTTCCATGGGGGTAGAGCCAAGATGGTGGAGTAGAAAGACAAACATATGCCAGCTCTTCCCCCACAGCCCATAAAATATCTATAAAAAAAACTACTCTAAACAAATTCAAGAGTAGCAGAAACCACAAATCAACAGACTGATAGAGATTTCCAGCCCAAGATAGTCTGGAAGGCCAAGAGGCAAGGTCTATCCCATAAGATATGGAACAGAGCACAGTGTGTGTAGCCCAGACCAGCCCTGGCCAGGTGAAACTGGCAGGAACAGGACTGGAGAAGTCCTCAGGAGCAGAATCTCCAGAAGTAGTTGCAGTTCTCAGATCTCTTAACCCAAAAATGCCAAAGAAAGCTTCAAAGGTCAGTGAAAAAGCTTTTTCACTTGGGTGAGAAAGTAGAAGGGTCGTCCTATAGCCTCAGTTACAGGAGGTAGTGGCGCTGGTGGCAGCAGCAGCAGCAGCATCCATTTTTGGAGCCCTCTGCCTAACGCCTCTGGGAAAATTGAGCTATTGATCTGGATCTCAGTCCTGAATGGCAGTGTGGGATGAGGAAGAGTGCTGGCTGGAATGGTGGAGCTGGTGGAGGCTCTGGAAAGGGAATTCTACTTGCAGATCCTGGGTAGAAAACTTTGGTAGCTCCCAGACCAGAGTGCAGACTAGAACAGGGGTAAATGCCTCTCCCTTGATTGTGCCACCTTGGAGAAACTGAGAACTTACAGGTGCCCAGAATATACACCCCTCGACAAATAAAGGGGAAAAAAAAATAAGACTACAGAAGGATACTTTCTTGGTGAACAGGTATTTTCTTCCATCCTTTCAGAGGAGGAAGAACAATGCTTACCATCAGACACCTCCAAAATAAATATACAATAGTATCACACCATGGAAAAGCTTGGAAAGGGTTTTGAAAATCAAGTAAGAGAGGTGGAGGAAATATTGGGAAGAGAAATGAAAGTGATGCAAAAAACCAAAAAGATGCCAAGAAAATAACACCTTTAAAAACAGGCTAACTCAGTTGGAAAAAGAGGTTCAAAAAACCAATGAGGAGAAGAATGCTTTAAAAAGCAGAATTAGTCAAATGGAAAAGGATGTTCAAAGGTCACTGAAGAAAATAGTTCTTTAAAAATGAGAATGGAACAGATGGAGGCTAATGACTTTATGAGAAATCAAGAAATCACAAAATAAAACCAAAAGAATGCAAAAATGAAGATAATGTGAAATATCTCATTGGAAAAACAACTGACCTGGAAAATAGATCTAGGAGAGGCAATGTAAAAATTATGGGACTACCTGAAAGCCATGATCAAAGAAAGAGCCTAGACATCATCTTTCATGAAACTATCAAGGAAAATTGCCCTATATTCGAGAGCCAAATGGCAAAATAAATATTCAAGGAATCCACCTATCAACACCTGAAAGAGATCCAAAAAGAGAAACTCCTAGGAACATTGTGGCCAAATTCCAGAGTTCCCTGGTGCAAGAAGCTAGAAAGATACAATACAAGTTGACAGTTCATCCCATTCATATTCAGTTATGATTACTAACTACATATTTCTCTCCACTCTATTTTTCCCCACTTATACTTTTCTCTCTCCTTTCACATCATCTCTCCTCATGAGACTTTTACTCCTAACCGCCACCTTGCTCAATCTGCCCTCCCTTCTATCACGCCTCTTTTCTTTCCCCTTCCCCCTCATACTTCTTCCTTCCCTACCAGCCCCCCACTCCCTTTTCTCCATTTCCTTCCCTCACCCCTCTTGCTTTGGAAATACAATCAGGATAACACAAGATCTAGCACCTTCTACATTAAGGGATCAAATGGCATAGAATATGATATTCTAGAAGTCAAAGGAAATAGGACTAAAACCAAGAATCACCTACCCAGCAAAACTGAGTATAATACTTCAGGGGAAAATATGGTCTTTCAATGAAATAGAGGACTTTCAAGCATTCTTGATGAAAAGACCAGAGCTGAAAAGAAAATTTGACTTTCAAACACAAGAATGAGAAGAAGCATGAAAAAGTAAACAGCAAAGAGAAGTCATAAGGGACTTACTAAAGTTGAACTGTTTACATTCCTACATGTAAAGACAATATTTGTAACACTTGAAACTTTTCAGTACCTGGGTATTTGGTGGGATTACACCCACACACACACACACACTCACACACATACACACTCATACTCACATGTACACACAGAGACAGAGAGCACAGAGTGAATTGAATAGGATGGGATCATATCTTTTAAAAATGAAGTTAAGTGGTGAGAGAGAAATGTATAGGGAGGAGAGAGGGAGAAATGGAATGGGGAAAATTATCTCTCATAGAAGATGCAGGCAGGAGACTTCTTGGTGGAGGGAAAAAGGGGAGGAGAGAGAAAAACATAAAATTTACTCTCATCACTCATTTTGGTATGAAAACCTATCTTACAATACAGAAAAGTAGGGGAGAAGGGGATAAGCAGGGTAGGGGGTGATGATGGAAGGGAGGGCAATGGGAGGAGGGAGCAAATTGAAGTCAACACTTGGGGAGGGAGAGGATCAAAAGAGAGAATAGAAGCAATGGGAGGCAGGATAGGATGGAGGGAAATACAGTTAGTCTTACACACCATGACTATTGTGGAAGTCATTTGCAAAACTACACAGATATGGCCTATATTGGATTGCCTGCCTTCCCAAAGGGAATGGGTGGGGAGGGATGGGGAGAAGTTGAAACTCAAAGTTTTAGGAACAACTATTGAGTATTGTTCTTGCTACTAGGAAGTAAGAAATACAGGTAATGGGGAATAGAAATTTATCTGGCCCTACAGGACAAAAGAGAAGATGGGGACAAGGGAAGGGAGGGATGATAGAAGAGAGGGTAGATTGGTGATAGGGGAAATTAGAATGCTTGGGGTATTGGGGTGGGGGGAGGGGACAAATGGGGAGAAAATTTGGAACCCAAAATTTTGTGAAAATGAATGTAAAAAAGTTAAATAAATAAATTTAAAAATAAAAAAAATAATAAAAAATAGAATGGAGCAGATGGAAGCTAATGACTTTATGAGAAACCAAGAAACTACAAAACAAAAAGAATGAAAAAATGGAAAATAATGTGAACTGTCTCAGTGGAAGAATAACTGACCTGGAAAAGAGATCTGGGAGAGACAATTTGAAAATTATGGGATAACCTGAAAGCCATGATCAAAAAAAGAGCCTGGACATCATCTTTCATGAAATCATCAGGGAAAATACCCTGATATTCTAGAATCAGAGGGCAAAATATATATTGAAAGAATCTACCAATCACCTCCTGACAGAGATCCAAAGAGGGAGACTCCTAGGAATATTGTAGCCTAATTCTAGAGTTCCCAGGTCAAGGAGAAAATACTTCAAGCAGCTAGGAAGAAACAGTTCGAGTATTGTGGAAATACAATCAGGATAACACAAGGTCTAGCAGTTTCTACATGAAGGGATTGAAGGGCTTGGAATATGATATTCCAGAACTCAAAGGAACTAGGATTAAAACCAAGAATCACCTACCCAGCAAAACTGAGTACAGTATTTCAGGGGAAAAGATAGTCATTGAATGAAATAGAATCCTGAGGAATCCTGTGGATCCTTTTCCTGGGGAAAAGATCAGAGCTGAACAGAAAATTTGACTTTGAAACACAAGAATGAACAGAAACATGAAAAGGTGAACAAGAAAGAGAAATCATAAGGGATTTACTAAAATTGAACTGTTTACATTCCTATGTGGAAAGATAATATTTGTAACTCTTGAAATTTTTCTCAGTATTTGGGTGGTTGGAGGGATTATACACACATGCACATACACACACACAGAGCACAGGGTGAGTTGAATAGGAAAGGGATCATATCTAAAAAATAAAATTAAGGGATGAGAGAGGAATATATTGGGAAGAGAAAGGGAGAAATGGAATGGGGTAAATTATCTCTCATAAAAGAGGCAAGAAAAAGGTTTTTCAGTGGAATAGAAAAGTGAGGAGGTGAGAAGAAAATAGTGAGGCTTACTCTTTTGGCTTACGGAAGGAATAGCATGCCCACTCAATTTGGTATGCAAATCTAGCTTACACTACAAGAAATTAGGGGTGAAGTGGACATTATTCCTCCCTGGGGCCCCTAGGTTGAGAGATATCTGTTAGGTTACTGGGCAGGGTTGGGTAACCTTACCTAGCAGCAGCATTCTGTTGGGCCCCTGTCAAAACGCTATTCCCCTTGGATTGTTAAATATCTGTTGAGTTGCTAGCAGCCATTTTCTGTTGGGCCCCCTTGCCTGGCAACAACTTGGGCCCCCCTGTCAGAACTGTTCCTGCTGGACCCCCTTTGCCAGGCAACCACTTTCTGTTGGGCCCCCTTGCCTAGCAGCAGCTTGGGCCCCCCTGTCAGAACTGGTCTGTGAGAAATGTTTGTTGTAGAAACTGCAAGGCTGTACTGAGAAGTGTTGAAATGCTTAACATGTGCACACACACACACACACACACACACATCTTAGTTCGGGGCTGTCTCCTCTGGGTTTTTCCATGAGGCAACCGCCAGCCTGGCTAATAAAGACGCTCTTAAAATTCCCAATTGACTCTTGCCTGTGAAGAGTCCGTCCATTTCAGGGGAGAAGGAGATAAGCAGGGGGGGTTTGGGGGGAATGATGGAAGGGAGGACAAATGGGAAGAAGGAGGAATTAGAAGTAAACATTTTGGGGAATAGACCGGACCAAAAGACAGAACATAATAAATGGGAGGCAGGATATGATGGAGGGAAATATAGTTAGTCTTTCACAACATGACTATTATGGAACTCTTTTGCACAACTACACATGTATAGCCTATATTGAATTGTTTTCATTCTCAGTGAGGATGGCTGGGATGGGTGGGGAGGGAGGAAACGAGAGAAGTTACAACCCAAAATTTTAGGAATGAATGTTGAGAATTGTTTTTGCATACAATTGGGAAATAAGAAATACAGGTAATGGGGTATAGAAATTTATCTTGCCCTACAAGACAAGAGAGAAGATGGAGATAAGGGGAAGAAGGGGTGTGATAGAAGGGAGGGCAGATTGGGGGAAGGGGTTTTGGGGTGGGAGTAGGGGAAGGATGGGGAGAAAATTTGGAACTCAAAATTTTATGGAAATGAATGTTGAAAACTAAAACTAAACAAACATTTAACAATATAAAATAAAAAAAATAAAAATGGAGGAAAAAAAGAATTATTTCCATGATACCACTCTGTCTATAAATTTGAAGTCTGAAATTTTGCTGCTTTCCATTAAAAAGTAATTATCTTTTAAAATTCATCTGAAGTTGGGAACAGAAGGGGAAAGGGTGCTAACTTTCTTCCTGCTGTTAGCAGGAGACACTCAATAATTTTGATTGACTCTAGAATAAATTCTTGGAATTCAAGACATATAGGGTCAGGGAGTTAGATAGAAAGAAAAAAATATGTTATTAAGTGATAAATGAGAAATTAAGAGCAAAAATTCAGGCAGATTCAACAGAGATAAGAGTAAAATATGAAAGAGCAAAGGAAATTTAGCTGTTAAAGAAAATCACAGAAAGGAAAAGTGAGAGATGGCTAGATTGAAATATTACTTTATGGTAGCTGAAAGTAAGAATGGATGAAAAGAGGATACAGTAAGCTAAAAATTAAAGAAGTAGTGAAAGGTTTAAAGCAATCTAACTATTGAGAAATGACTGCTATTAAACTGTAAATTGCATCACAGTCTATAAAATATTTCATTTTTAAAGGAAAGGAAATATTTTCACTGTCCACCAATGTATTAATTAGAAGAGTCAAACACACAGCTTTTGGCAGTAGTCTACAAGTAGCCCACAAAAGTAGCCAGAAACAGATTAAAACCTAATTGTTAGATATTTAACAAAATAAGTAAAAATATAACAAAACATAGGTAATGTTATTATGTGGTTTCTTTTTTTCTTTTAATATATAATTTATTTATTTTCAGTTTACAATATTCACTTCCACAAGACTGAATTCCAAATTTTCTCCCCATCTCTCCTCACCCCAGGACAGTGTGTATACCATCTGCCCCTTCCCTGAATTTGTCCTCCCTTCTATCACCACCCCCTTATTCCATTCTGTTCTCCCTTCTATCACTGCCCCCTTCTCCTATTCCTCTTCTCTCTTCCTGTAGGACAAGATGGATTTCTACACAACTTATTTCCCAGTTGCATGCAAAACAATTTTTAACATTCACTTTTAAAGATTAAAACTTGAAATTCTCTCTCTTCCTCCCTCCTCATCCACTCTCATTGAGAAAGCAAGCAATTAAATATATGTCATGCACATATAGTCATGCAAAACACTTCCACAACAGTCATGTTGCAGAATACGCACCACATTTCCCTCTATCCTGTCCTGCCCTTCATTTATTCCATTCTCTCTCTTGAGCTGTCCCCGCCACAATAATGTTTGCTTCTGATTACCCCTTCCCCCAATATGCCATCCCTTCTATTATGCTCCCTTTTCTAAACCCTTCCTCTCTGTTTTCCTGCAGGGTAAGATAGGTTTCCATACCCAACTGAATGTGTATGTTATTCCCTCCTTAAGTCAAATCCAATGAGAGTTAGGCTCACATATTCCCCTTCATATACCCTCTTCCCCTCCATTGTAAACACTCTTTCTTGCCTCTTTTATGTAAGATTTTTTGCTACATTCTAACTCTCCCATTCTCTCTCTGCCAGTGCATTCCTATCAACAGTTAATTTTATTTTTAGGTACATACACCTACATACACATATACATACTCATATATAATATTCACTTACATACACACACATATTCCCTGTAATTACCCTAATATTAAGAAAGGACCCAAAAGTTAGAAATATCATTTCTCCATGTAGGAATGTAAACAGTTTAACTTTAATGAATCCTTTATGGCTTGTCTTTCCTGTTTACCTCGTCATGTTTCTCTTGATTCTTGTATTTGAAAGTCAAATTTTCTATTTAGCTCTGATCTTTTCAACAAGAATGCTTGAATGTCATATTCCAAGCCATTCAATACCTTAGTGTAGAAGCTACTAAATCCTGAGTTATCCTCATTGTATTTCCACAATTGAATTGCTTCTTTCTGACTGCTTGAAATAGTTTTCTCCTCGACCTGGAAAGTCTGGAATTTGGCTGCAATATCCCTAGGAGTTTTCCTTTTGGGATCTCTTTAAGGAGGTAATCGGTGACTTCTTTGCATTTCTATTTTACCCTTTGGTTCTAGAATATCAGGGCAGTGTTCCTTGATAATTTATTGGAAGATGATGTCTAGGTTCTTGTTTTGATCATGGTTTTCAGGTAGACCAATAATTTTTAAATCATCTCTTCTGGATCTATTTTCCAGGACAGTTGTTTTTCAAATGAAATATTTCACACTGTCATTTATTTTTTTTTCATTCCTTGGGTTTTATTTTATAATTTCTTGGTTTCTCATAAAGTTATTAGTTCCTACCTGTTCCATTCTAATTTTTAAAGAATTCTTTTCTTCAGTGAGCTTTTAAACCTCCTTTGACCAATTCTGCTTTTTAAAGCACTCTTCTCCTCACTGGCTTTTTGGACCTCGTTTGCCATTTGGGTTAGTCTATTTGTATAGGTGCTATTTTCTTCAGCAATTTTTGGGGTCTCCTTTAGCAAGTTGTTGACTCACTTTTCAAAATATTCTTGCATCACTCTCATTTCTCTTCCCAATTTTTCCTCCACCTCTTTTACTTGATTTTCAAAATCATTTTTGAGCTCTTTCATGGCCTGAGATCATTATCCATTTGTTTGGGAAGTTTTGGATGTAGAAGCCTTGACCGTGATGTCTTCCTCTGATGGTATGCTTTATTCTTCTTCACCTGCAAGGATGGAAGAAAATACCTTTTCACCAAGAAAGTAACCTTCTATAGTCTTAGCTTTCTCCCCTTTTGGTGCATTTTCCTAACCAGTTACTTGGCTTGTGAGTCCTTTGTCAAGTGGAGAGTATACCACTCTAGACTTCAGAGGTTATGTATAGCTCTTCTCTGAGATATCTCTAGAGACCTGTAAGTTCTTAGTTCCTCCAGAGTGCCAAAGGCAAGGAAGAGGTGTTTACTCCTTTCCTGGCCTTCACTCTTGTCTGGGAGCAACCAAAAGCACTATTTTCTGTCCTGGAACTGTGAGTAGGATTCGCTCTCCACAGACGCCACCAGCTCTACCATGCCAGTGTTCCTCCTCACCCCAGAACTGCCACTCAGGACAGACCCAGAGAAGTAGCTTGATTCTCCCAGGTCTTTAGGCCAAGGACTCCAAATGGATGCTGCTGTTGCAGTGGCTACAGCTCTTCTGGGGCTTAGATCATGCTCCCCTCTTACCCAGGGGAAAGAGCTTTCTTATTGACCTTTGAAGCTGTCTTTGGCATTTGTGGTTTGAAAAGTCTGGAAACTACTACAGCTGCCAGCAATTCAGCACCCTGTGGCCTGCACCCATTCTGTCTGGGCCAGCACAGTGTGGGACATGCTCTATTTGAGCCTGATGCAGTGGACTCTTCCTATCAGCCTTCCAGACTATCTTGAGCTAGAAATCTGTTTCACTCTGTTATTTTGTTGCTTCTGCTGCTCTAGAATTTGTTTAGAGTCATTTTTTTAGGTATTTCAAAATGTTTGAGGGGAGAGCTGAAGACCAAAAAGCATATGTTCAAAATATTTATAGGAAATACTTCCATAAGCAACATAATTCCTCTAACCCAAAATATTTAATAAGCTGATTGAAATTAAAAAATGATTTTCTTTTTAGCCCACATTTTTAAAGAAATTAATTTAAATTTTTCTTCTACTTTAAATTGCAAACTTTTAGAAGTTATTTCTCTGGATGTAGATAGCTTCTTCCTTCCTATATCCTTTGGAGTTGATCTGAGTATTTGAAATATTCAGAATTAATTTTTTTCTTCTCTTTTTGGATTTTTTACTGATAGCCTTTGTTTGTTGAGAGGCAGTCATTAAAGAGATTTGTGTGACTCTGGGCAACACAATTAATTTCTGTTTCCCAGGAACCTCTCTTAAACTAAGGTGTCTAGGAAGATACACTTTGCCATCACATATACAACCTCCCCTCAAAAAACTTTTATTCTTACATCACCTTTATATTTTTATTGATTTATTTTAGTTTTCAACATTCACTCCTTTAAGATTTTTAGTTTCAAATTTTTCTTCCTCTCTCCTCTCCAAGATAGCATGCAATCATAATATTTTACACATACATTCATATTAAACATATATTCACATTAGTCATGTTGTAAAGAAGAATTAGAACCACTAGAAATAAGAAAGAAAACACATGAGAGAGAACAAATAGTATGCCTTAATCTGCATTCAAACTCCACAGTTCTTTTTCTGGATGAGGATAGTATGTTCCATCATGAGTCTTTTGGAGTTTTCTTAGAGCATTCATTACTGAGAAAAGCTAAGTCTATCAAAGTTAGTCTTCATGCCATGTGACTGTTATGGTATACAGTGCTCTCCTGGTTCTGTTTGCTTCACTCGGCATCAACTCATTCAAGTCTTTACAGATTTTCTGAAGTCTGACTGCTCACCATTACTTACAGCACAATAGTATTCAATTACATCCATATACCACAACTTATTCAACCATTCCCCAGCTGATGAGTGCACACTCAACTTCCAATTCTTGGCCATAACAAAAAGAGCTGCCACATATTTGTAAATGTGGAGCTTTTTCCCATTTTTACAATCTCTTTGGGATAGAGACTTAGAAATGGCATTACTGGGTTAAAGGGCATGCACAGTTTGATAGCCCTTAGGTTATACTTCCAAATTGCTCTCCAGAATGGTTGAATCAGTTCATAACAATGCATTAGTATTCCAATTTTCCCACATCTTGCCCAGCATTTATCATTTTCCTGTTTTGTCATGTTAGTCAGTCTGATATGATAGGTGTGATGTGATATCTCAGAGTTGTTTTTATTTTCAGTTCTCTCATCAATAGTTATTTAGAACATTTTTTTCATTCAACTGTAGTTAACTTTATTTTTTTCATCTGAAAACCGCCTATTCATGTCCCTTGACAATTTATCAATTGAGGAATAACTTGTATTCTTATAAATTTCAGTTCTCTATGTATTTTAGAAATAAGGCCTTATCAGAGACAATGATTGTTAAAATAATTTCCCAGCTTTATACTTCCCTTCTAATTTTGGTTGCATTGTCTTTGATTGTGCAAAAACTTCCCTTGCTCTCCTAGTTTGCTTATGGTATCAGCCTTTATATCTAAATCCTGTATCCATTTTTATTTTATATTCGTGTATGGTGTAAGATATTGCTCTGTGCCTAGTTTCTGCCATACTGGTTTCCAGTTTTCCTAACTGGTTTCCAGTTGTTTAGTCAAATAGTGAGTTCTCATCCCAGAACCTGGGGGCAGGGAGAGTTTGGGTTTATCAAACAGTAGATTACTCTTGTAATCTGTTGTGCCTTGTATACATATTCCACTGATCCACCACTCTATTTCTTAGCCAGAACCAAGTAGTTTTAGTGATTGCTAATTTATAATACAATTTAAGATATAGTAGAGCCAGGCCACCTTTGCATGCATTTCTTTTCATTAATTTCCTTGACATTCTGGACCTTTTGTGCTTCCAGATGAATGTGTTTCTAATTTCATAGTCTAATTTTTGGTATTATTATTGATATGGCATTGAATAAATAATTTAACCTAGGTAGAATTGTTATTTTTATCATTCTGGCTTGCCATACGCATGAAAAATTGATATTTTTAAAATTATTTAGACCTGATTTCATTTATGTGAAAAATATTTTGTAATGGTGTTTATATAGTTCCAGGATTTTTCTTTGGCAAGGAGACTCCCTAAAATTTATAATGTCAATAATAATTTTAAATGAATTTCTAATTTTATCTTTTGCTGTTGGGTTTAGTTATATATAGAAACTTTATATCTTTCAATTCTGCTGAATGCATTTATTATTTCAAGTAATTTTTATTTGATTTTCTAGGAATTATCTAAGTATATCACCTGTGGCAAAGAATGATACTTCTATTTCTTTTCTGCCTATTTTAAATCCTTCAATTTCTTTTTTCTTTTATTTTTAAGCTAATTATTTTTAGTTTTCAAAATGCACTTCCATAAGTTTTAAATTTTCTACCCTTCTTTCTCCTCCTCTTCCCCAAGACAGCGTGCAATCTGATATAGGCTCTACACATATCTTCCTATTAAAAATATTTTCATATTAGTCATATTGTATGGAAGAATGAGAATGAATGGGAAGACACAGGAGAAAGAAAAAATAAAAAAAAAGAAAGCCCCCCCCAAAAAACCATAGTCTGCTTTGCTCTGCATTCACATTCCATAGTTCTTTCTCTGTATGTGCATGACATTTTCCATCATGAGTCCTTTGGAATTGTTTTAAATCTTTGCATTGATGAGAAAGGCGAAGTCTATCAAAATCAGTCATTGCACAGTGGCTGTTACTCTCTACAGTCTTTTCCTGATTCTGCTCCTTTCACTCAGCATTAGTTCATACAAAATTTTTCAGGTTTTTCTGGGGTCTGCCTGTTCATCATTTCTTAGAACACAATAGTATTCCGGTATATTCATATAACACAACTTGTTCAGCAATTTCCCAATTGATAGGCATCCCCTCAATTTCTAGTTCTTGGCCACCACAAAAAGAGATGCTATACATACATACATACATATATATATATATATATATATATATATATATATATATATATATATATATATATATATATTTGTTTTTTGTATGTGGATCCTTTTCCCATTTTATCGATTTCTTTGGCATACAGTCCTAGAAGTGGTATTGCTAGGTCAAAAAGTATGCACATTTTTAGAGCTCTTAGGGGATAGTTCCAAATTGCTCTCCAGATTGATTGGATCAATTCATAATTCCACCAATAAGGCATTAGTGTTCCATTTTTCCCATATCTTCTCTAACATTTATCATTTTCCTGTTTTGCCATGCTAGTCAATCTGAAAGGTTTGATGTGGTACCTCAGAGATGTTTTGATTTGCATCCCTCTAATGAATAATGATTTAGAGCATTTTTTCGTATGACTATAGATAGTTTTAATTTCTTCCTCTGAAAAGAGCCTGTTAATATTCTTTGACCATTTATCAATTGGTAAATGACTTGTATTGTTGTAGATTTGACTTGGTTTTCCACATGTTTTAGGAAGGAGGCCTTTATCACAGACACTAATTGTAAAAAATCTTTCCTGGTTTTCTACTTCTCTCTTAATCTACTTGCATTGGCTTTGTTTCTGCAAAAATCTTTTCAATTTGACGTAATCAAAATTAACCATTTTGCATTTCAGAATGTTCTCTATCTCTTGTTTGGTTATAAATTCTTCCATTTTCCATAAATCTGAGAGATAAACTATTCCTTGCTCCCCTAATTTGCTTACAGTATCAGCCTTTATATCTAAATCATGTACCACTCGGGACTTGATTTTGGTATACAGTCTCAGGCATTGGTCTATACCCAGTTTCTGCCATACTATTTTCCAGTTTTCCAGCAGTTTTTGTCATATAGTGAGTCCTTATCCCAGAAACTGTGGTCTTTGGGTTTATCAAACAGCAGATTGCTATAATTATTGAGTACAGTGTCTTGTGTACCTAACCTATTCCACTGATATACCCTTCTATTTCTTAGGCAGGAACAAATAGCTTTGATGATGGCCACTTTGACAGTTTAACATCTGGTATAGCTAGGCCACCACCTTCCCTAGGATTTCTTTTCGTTAATTCCCTGGAAATTCTGGGCCTTTTGTACTTCCAGATGAATTTTGATATCATTTTTTCTAGCTATATAAAATAACTTTTAGTAGTTTGATTGGTATGTCATTGAATAAGTAAATGAACTTAGGTAAAATTGTCATTTTTATCATATTGTCTTGGCCTATCCATGAGCAACTGATATTTTTCCAATTATTTAGACCTGACTTTTTTTGGACTTTAGTTGCGTAATTGTGGTAATATTGTTTCTGGGTTTGTTTTGGTAGGGAGACACTCAGATATTGTATAATATCTATAGTGACTTTAAATGTCATTTCCCTTTCCAGCTCTTGCTATTGGACTTTGTGAGTGATATATAGAGATGCCAATGGTTTGTGTGGGTTTGTTTTTATGTCCTGCAACTTTGCTAAAATTATTTATTATTTCAAGTAGTTCTTTACTTGATTCTCGAAGTATATCATCGTATCATCTGCAAAGAATCAAAACGTAGTTTCTTCTTTGCCTATTCTAATTCCTTTTATTTCTTTGTTGTTCTTCTACTGTTAAAGCTGTCAAAGCTAGTATTTCTGGTACAAAATTGAATAACAGTGCTAATAATGGACATCCATGTTTCACACCCAATCTTACTGGAAATGCTTCTATCTTATCCCCATACCATATAATGATGGATAGATGCTACCTATTATTTTAAGGGCAATTCCATTTATTCCTATGCTCTCTAGTGTTTTTAATAGTGTATTCTGTCAAAAGGTTTTTCTTCATCTATTGAGATAATCATATGGCTGCTGTTGATTTTGTTATTGATATGATCAATTATGCTGATATTTTCCCTAATACTGAACCAGCCATGCATTGCTGGTATAAATCCTACCTGGTCATTGTATATTATCCTCAAGATGAGTTGCTGTTACTTCTTTGCTAATATATTTTTTAAAAATTTTTGCATCTCTTTTCATTAGGAAAAATTGGACTGTAATTGTCTTTCTCTGTTTTGGTTCTTCCCAGTTTAGGGATCAGCACCATAATTGTAGTAGAAAAAGAATTTGGTAGGACTCCTTCTTCGCCCATCTTCCCAAATAGCCTATAGAGTATTGGAATTAATTTTTCTTTAAATTTTTGATAGAATTCACTTGTAAATCCATCTGACAATGGAGATTTTTCCATAGGGAGTTCATTGAGGGCTTGTTCAATTTCTTTCTTTCTGAAATTGGGTTCAGTATTTTATTTCCTCTTCTGTTAATCTGGACAATTTACATTTCTGTAAATATTCATTCATTTCACTAAGATTGCCAAATTTATTGGCATACAATTTGGTAAAATAGTTCCTAAATATTCTTTTAATTTCTTCATTGATGGTGACATCACCCTTTTCATTTTTGATATTGGTAATTTGGTTTTCTTTTTCGTAAATCCAATTGACCAAAGGTTTATCCATTTTATTGTGCTTTTCCCCCAATAAAACTAGCTCTTAGTTTTATTTATTAGTTCAAGAATTTTCTTGACTTCAGTTTATGAATCTATCCTTTGTTTTTTTGAATTTCTCATTTGGTATTTAATTCTGGATTTTGAATTAGTTCTTTTTCTAGTTTTTCAGCTGCATGCACAATTTATTGATCACCTTTTTCTCTATTTTCTTCATGTAAATATTTGGAGATATAGAATTTCTAAGAACATTTTTGCTGCATCCCATAAGTTTTGATCTGTTGTCTCATAATTGTCATTTTCTTGGATGAACGTAGTGTTTGTTTTTATGATTTGTTGTTAGACTGACTCATTCTTTCTTTAAAAAAATCTTAATATAAATTTATTTAACTTTTTACATTCATTTTTCACAAAATTTTGGGTACCAAATTTTCTCCCCATTTATCCCCTCCCCCACCCCAATACACCAAGCATTCTAATTTACCCTATCACCAATCTGCCCTCTCTTCTATCATCCCTCCCTTCTTTTGTCCCCATCTTCTCATTTTGTCCCCAGCTCCTCATCCTGTAGGGCTAGATGACTTTCTATTCCCCATTAACTGTATTTCTTATTTCCTAGTAGCAAGAACAATACTCAACAGTTGTTCCTAAAACTTTGAGTTCCAAATTCTCCCCATCTCTCCCTCCCCACCCATTCCCTTTGGGAAGGCAGGCAATTCCATATAGGCCATATCTGTGTAGTTTTGCAAATGACTTCGATAACAGTCATGTTGTGTAAGACTAACTGTATTTTCCTCCATCCTGTCCTGCCCCCCATTGCTTCTATTCTGTCTTTTGATCCTGTCCCTCCCCAAGAGTGTTGACTTCAAATTGCTCCCTCCTCCCATTTCCCTCCCTTCCATCATCTCCCCCACCCTGCTTATCTCCTTCTCCCCTACTTTCCTGTACTGTAAGATAGGTTTTCATACCAAAATGAGTGTGCATTTTATTCCTTCCTTTAGTCGAATGTGTTGAGAGTAAACTTCATGTCTTTTTCTCAGCTCTCCTCTTTTTCCCTCCACTAAAAAGTCTCCTGCTTGCCTCTTGAGTGAGAGATAATTTACCCCATTCCATTTCACCCTCTCTCCTCCCACTACATTTCTCTCTCACTGTTTGCCTTAATTTCTTTTAAGGTATGATCCCATCCTAATCAATTCACTCTGTGCTCTGTCTCTGTATGTGCACGCATGTGTGTATGTGTGTGTGCATGCACACATGTACGTGTATGTGTATGTGTGTGTGTGCATGGTCCCACCAACTACCCAGATATTACAAAATTTTAAGAGTTGCAAATATTGTCTTTCAATGTAGGAATGTGAACTGTTCACCTTTGGTAAGTCCCCTATTATGACTTCTCTTTGCTGTTTACTTTTTCATGCTTCTTTTCCCATTTGGCTAATTCTGCTTTTGAAAGCATTCTTCTCCTCATTGGCTTTGTGAACCTGTGTTGCCAATTGAATTAGCCTATTTTTCAAGGTGTTATTTTCTTCAGCATTTTTTTGGGTCTCCTTTAGCAGGGTATTGACCCATTTTTCATGCTTTTCTTGCATCTCTTTCATTTCTCTTCCCAGTTTTTCCTCCACCTGTCTAACCTGATTTTCAAAATCCTTTTTAAGCTCTTCCATGGCCTGAGCCCATTGGATATCTATTTCGGGTGTTTGGGGTATAGAGGCCTTGACTTCTGTGTCTTTCCCTGATGGTAAGCATTGTTTCTCCTAATCAGAAATGATTCCCTGATGGTAAGCATTGTTTCTCCTAATCAGAAATGAAAGGCGGAGATATCTGTCCCCCAATAAAGTCTTATTTTTCTTCCCTTTTCTGGGCATTATCCCAGCCAGTTACTTGACTTCTGAGATTCCTCTCCACCCCTGCCTAGATCTGCCCAGCGAGTGCTTGGGGTCTGAGATTCAAGTGCTGCTCCCCAGCCTCAGGGCTTTCCATGGCAGGTGCGGCTGCTATTCAGTGTGAGCTTAAGTTCTGGTGCTCAGGTGGGGGCAGGGCCGACTCCCAGGCTCAGTTCCCTCAAGGGGTTTATGTGGAGACCTTTGGTAATGGACACAAGCCCCTTTCTGCTACAGGAGCTCCTGGCTGCCGCTACTTCTGCTGCTGCCTCTACCGCTGCCTCCCGAGGGCGCCTGAGTTATGGAGACACCCCGCTCCCCTCTCGGCAAGCCCAGAAGTCTCTCTCACTGACCTGTAGTGCCTGTGAGTGGAGGGGCCTTCGGGGCCACAGGAGATTCCATCCCTGAAGCCTGCTTGGATCTGCTCCTCTCGGGGCTGTGCGGCCAGGGCAGGGCGGGGGTGGGCTCCGCTGTCTGGTGCACAATGGACCTTTGGGGTCAGTTTTTCAGGGCTCTTTGGAATGGAAATCTCCTCCACTGTGTTTCTGCGTGGCTTGCACTGCTGCAGAATTTGTGGGGAGTTCTTTTTACAGGAAATTTATGGGCTGTGGGTTCGGAGCTAGCATACGTGAGTCTTTTTACTCCGCCATCTTGGCTCCTCCCCAAGACCCACTCATTCTTTAGGATTAGATTATTTAATTTCCAATTAATTTTTGGTCTACCTTTCCATGGGTCTTTATTACATGGACTATTTATTACATCATGATCTGAAAAGAATGCACTTAATTTTTCTGCCTTTCTGCACTGGAGTGGAAAGTTTTCATGCCTAATACGTGGTCCATTTTTTGTGTAGATATCATGTACGCCAAGAAAAATGTATATTCTTTTCTATCTCCAGTTTTCTTCAGAGGTCCACCTTTTCTAACTTTTCTAAAATTCTATTCACCTCCTCAACTTATTTCTTGTTTTTTTGCGGTTAGATTTATCTAGTTTTTTGGAATGGTGTCTGAGGTCCCTTACTAATATAGTTTTGCTGAAAATTTCTTCCTATAATTTTTTTAAATTCTACTCTAAATATTTGGATCCTATACCACTTGTTGCATATATGTTGAATGATTATATTACTTCATTGTCTATGGTACTTGTTAGCAGGATGTACTCTCCTTTCTTATCTCTTTTAATTAGATCTGTTCTTGCTTTTGTTTGTCTGAGATTGCTACCTCTGCTTTTTTTTAACTTCTTCTGAATCATACTTTTTAAAAAATGAGTTATAGCTTAAGTGTTTTTTTCATGTATTCCACACATGCCTATGCATAAAATACTATTATTTTCTCCTAATATGTATATTCACAAATAATTTCAATATTGCCTAAGTATATAGTACTCAGTTTCATTAGTAAAAAATTGGCCACATTTTTATTTATGTTCATAAGTAAAAAAAGACATTTTGAGGATATGCTTAAGTTCCCCTTATTAGTTCCTTTTCTGTATACAGAAAATATAGAAAAAAAAATTAGAAAAAATACTGAAGATAAATTACATTTGCACCCTGGTACCATATTAACATTAGACATTTTGTTTTCTCTTGCCTATTATTTCATGGACACCTAGGTGGTAGAGTGGATAGAAAACTGGGCCTGGAATAAGGAATACTTGAGTTCAAATCCAACCTCAGGCACTTATTAGCTGTATGATCCTGAGCAAGTCACTTAACCTTGTTTGACTCAGTTTTCTCACCTATAAAATGAGCTGCAGAAGGAAACGGCAAACCACTTCAGTATCTTTGCCAGGAAAACCACAAATGGAGTCACAGAGAGTCTGACATGACTCAGATGACTTAACAATAAAAGACTATTATTTAAGACATAGTCAAAAATGTCAGTAAACAATAATCACCCCAGCAAATGCTTGTCTCTCCTTCAGTGGCACATAACTTTCCACTATCCTCGGCAACTCTAAGAATATCCCAGTTACTGTCTCTGCTCTCCTGGACTAATTCAGGGTAGGTCTGTGTTTCTTATTGTTTATTATTGTGGTTTACTTTTTTTACATATGGGGGCACAAAGACTATCTAAAGTGTACCTTCACTCTCACTTTTATAAAAGGAGTTTGGATATCTTTTACATTTCACCATTACAGTGTTTCCTAATTAAGCTACTTCTAAATTCTTTACTATTTTAGATGTTTTAAATGTAGTGGAGGCATATCATTCCTCTACTAGGGAGATAAAACCAGAAACATTGGATATATCTATCCATTCATTAATCTACAACTTAATTTTCAATAAATTAACATGAAAAACTACAGTATCCAGTATGTTTCAAGGACATACTGTTTGTTTCAAAGAAATTTCTTTTAAAATTAATTTTATCACCTTCTGTAAGTGCTGAATAAAACTTTTTAAAAAACCCCACACAGACAAGCACATGTCTCTAATCCTAACACAGAAGCTTCAAACTATCAGATCACTCTACCACAGTTAAAGATGCATAACACAGATAGATTCTTATCTAATCACAAACTAGAAATAGAAACCAGGAGACAATGAAGTGGGAGTTCTTAATCAGGATGAGGAAGGAGATTACATGTAAGCCCATCTTAATTCTTTCATATAAACTAAGAGGGAATAAAAGAATGACATTTAGTAGAAGAGGTTCAACTAAAGAACTAGAAAGAAAATCAGTCTACAAATGAGTATGGTTAGAAAAAAACAAACCTATAAAGGTAGCATAAATGCAGGCTCCAATGGAATCAAAGTAGAAAGACTAATAGAGACACTTTACAAAACCTCTTTACTTTTGCTTAACTACATACCCAGTGAAAGGGAAAAACAAAAACAATAAAAAACCCCCAGAAATTCAGTAAGAGGTAGAATTGATTAAAGGTTTGAGTATGCAAAGTCCCATGTAGGTTTTTCATTCCAAATAGGAAATAATAATGGTTAAAATACAGCATGGAGTAAGACACTTGGTGCTAGCAAAATCTTAGCAATAAAATCAATAGAGAAATCACAGAATGAGATTTTAGAGCTAGAACAAACCTCTAGAGTTCATCTCTCTGCCCCCAAAGCTTTCCCTGCATGTAGATAAGGCCATATTATCCTCATTATACAACTGAAAAAGTGGAAGCCGAGATAAATTACATGATCTTCCCCAGGTCACACAGGTATTAAGTGAGCAACAGAATCCAAGAGCTCAAGTCAGCTTTTTAATGAGAACAGTGAATTCCACAATATGTTGTTCGAAGCTGGCACCAAGATGACATTTGATCCTATCGGTGATTATTGTGTGGTGCAATGGATGGAGTAGTTGATTTGGCAGGAAGACTTGAGTTCAAAATCCTCCTCTAACACTTACTAAAACCATGGGTGAACCGTACAATTTTTCTGAGTTACAGTTTCATTATCTGTAAAATGTAGATCATACAGATAATACGTATCTCATCAGGTCATTCTGAGGATCTCTTTTGATGTGGGATGTAGCACAGACAGCCTATGGAAGCTTTACTTTTTTATTGTTAGTGCTTTGTTTCTTAAAGGAGGAATCTGTCCTAGAAGATACGTATGTATCCTTTCAACTCAATAAACCTTTCTATGGCTGACTTTCTAAAATATAGGTGATTGAATAGATGATTAATTTCCCTTCTGGCTTTAGCTTTTGGTACTCACTAGGCTACATTTCCTGCATTATTGAAAGGTTTTCAAGATAACCCCTTCTGTTACCAACTGAAAGATATATGAAAATCAGCATTCCTACAAATTTATGGACACATAAAACATATGTGAATACAATGGATATGACTTTCTTCAACATGTGTTTATTCAGAACCTATCAATAAGTTCTGGAATTACCAAGGCCATACTTCAGTCTTGTGAGTGAAATGGATAGAAAACATGCATCCTAAATTAATGAAACTTTTCTGAAATCTGAATTACTTCATATTTTCCCAATTATATGTAAAATTATTTTAACGTGTTTCTTAAAAGTTTTTCTCTACATGTTTATAACATGTGCTTCATGCAAAATATATTTCCATATTCTCAAGTTGTGAAAGAAAATAAAAACAAAACTCAAAGAAAATTAAGTTTAAAAAGTGTGCTTTACTCTGTATTTAGACTCCATCAGTTCTTTCTCTAGAGGAGGACAGAATTTTTCGTAAG
Organism: Bettongia penicillata ogilbyi; assembly: GCA_023548195.1. Taxonomy (NCBI): domain Eukaryota; kingdom Metazoa; phylum Chordata; class Mammalia; order Diprotodontia; family Potoroidae; genus Bettongia; species Bettongia penicillata. The sequence goes on along the minus strand of JAJHZJ010000937.1, from coordinate 235,346 downwards.
TCCTTAGGAATTTTCTTGGATCATTATATTGCTGAAAATACCTAAGTCATTCACACTGATCATTGTACAATATTGCTGTTACTGTTCTCACTTAGCACTGCATCAGTTTATGTAATACTTTCAAGGTTTATCTGAAAGCTTCCTCCTTGTCATTTCTTATAGCACAATAATATTGCATCACAATCATAAACCATGTCTTATTTAGACATTTCCCAAATGATGGGTATCCCCTCAATTTTCAATTCTTTGTTACCTCTAAAAGAGCTACTATAAATATCTTGGTATATGTTGATTCTTTTCCTTTTTGTTTTTTATCTCTTTCAAACACAGAACTAGTAGTTGTATTGCTGCATGAAAGGGTATGCACAATTTTATAGTTCCAAATTGCTCTCCAGAATGGTTGAATCAGTTCACAACTCTGTCATCAATGCATTAGTGTCTCAATTTTCTCACATGCCCTCCAACATTTGTCATTTCCCTTTTCTGTCATCTTAGCCAATCTAATAGCTATGGAGTGGTATGTTGGAGCTTTTTCAAATGTACATTTCTCTAATCAATAGTGATTTAGAATATTGTTTTCATATGAATATAGATAGGTTTGATTACTTTGTCTAAAAACTGCCTGTTCATAGCCTTTTGCATTTATCAGTCGGGGAATGAGTCTTATTTTTGTAAAGATGACTCAGTTGTACACATATTTCAGGCCTTTATTAGGTACACTTGTTATTTTTTTTTTCACAGTTAACAATTATTGTGTATTTTCCTTCATCTTATTTCCCTCTGTTTATCCTTCTTTCTCTCCTTTCATGCTGTGTATCCTCAAATGTTTTACTTCTCACTATTGCCTTCCCCAATCTGCCCTCTCTGTAGAACCCTCCCTTTCTCCCCTTCACCTCCTACTTTCCTGTAGCATAAGACAGATTTCTATATTAAATTGAATGTGTGTTATTCCATCTTTGAAGCAATTTCAATGACAGTAACTTTTAAGTGCTCCTGCCTTTCCCTACTTTTTTCCCCTCCAGCTCTTTTCTGCCTCTTTTACGTGAGATTATTTGCCCCATTCTATCTCTCCCTTCTCTCTTCTCCTAATGCATTTCTCTTTCTTACCCCTTAATTTCAGAGTTTTTAGATATCATCCCTTCATATTCAACTCACACTGTACTCTCTGTCTATATAGATACCTTCTAGTTGCCTTAATAATGAGAAAGTTCTTTTGGGTTACAAATATCATCCCATGAAGGAATATAAACAGTTTAACCTTATTAAGTCCATTTCTGATTTCTCATTTCTGTTTACCTTTTTATGCTTCTCTTGAGTTTTGTATTTGAAAGTCAAATTTTCTTTTCATCAGGAATACTAGAAAGTCTTTAATAAATGTCTGTTTGCCCCCCTTCCTCCAAGGAGTATACTCAGTTTTGCTGGGTATGTGATGCTTGGTTATAATCCTGATACTTTTGCACTCCAGAGTATCATATTCCAAGCCCTCCAGTCCTTTAATGTAGACGTTGTTAAATCTTGTGTTATCCTGATTGTGACTCTACAGTATTTGAACTGTTTCCTTTTAGATGCTTGCAATATTTTCTCCTTGACCAAGGAGTCTGGAATTTGGCTAAAATATTCCTGTGAGTTTTTACTTTGGAATCTCTTTCAGGATGTGATGGGTAGATTCTTTCAATCTCTATTTTACTCTTTGGGTCTAGACTATCAGGGCAGGTTCCTTGATAATTTCTTGCAAGATGCTGTCTAGACTCATTTTTGTTTTGATCATGGCTTTCAGGTAGCACAATAATCCTTAAATTATCTCTCCTGGATCTATTTTCCAAGTTAGTTGTTTTTCTAATGAGATATTTCACATTTTCTTCTATTTTTTTTCATTTTATTTGGTTTCTTCTTGATGTCTCACAGAGTCATTAGCTTCTACTTTTCTGATTCTAATTTTTAAACAACTATTTTCTTCATTGGGTTTTTGTACCCATTTCGCCAATTCTGCATTTTAAGGAGTTGTCCTCAGTGAATCCTTTTATATTTATTCCATTTTCCATTTCCATTTTCCAATTTTGCTTTCTAAGGTATTCTTTTCACTTGATTTTTGTGCCTCTTTTATCATTTGACCTATTTTGGTTTTTAAGATGTTATTTTCTTTAGTGTTTTTTGAGCCTCCTTTAGCAAACTGTTGACTCTTTTTCATGATTTTTTTCCTTCACTCATATCTTTTCCCAATTTTTCCTCTATCTCTCTTATTTGATTTTTAGAATCTTTATTGAGCTCTTTCTGGATCTGAAACTAATTTAATTTTCCTTGAGTCTTTGGATGTAGTAATAGTTTTGATTTTTTTGACTTCTTCTGAGTTCATATTTTGATCTTCCCTGTCACCATATTAATTTGATGGTAAGGATCTCTTTTTTGTTTTGTTATTTAATTTTTCTACCTTATTTCTTGTCTTTTATCTTTATATTAAAGTTGGACTCTGTTCCTATAATAAAGGGGATACTGTCTCAAGATTCAGGGGTAGTTCTGTCAAGTTGATTTCAGAGATAGTTGGTGGGGAGCAGCATGATATATAAGTTTTTTTGTTTTTTCAGGTTGATATGTTCTGAGGAGTAGTGTGTTTGCTACTCTCCTGGCCTGTACTCTGGTCTATGAGTGGCCATAAGCACTCTTTTCCACTTTGGAATCAGGTTCCCTGCTTCCCTTCAGTCCAAAGCCCGGGTGTGCTAGTGTTCTTTTTTATCTTGGGAGTGGGACTCAGGACTGGTACCTAGATCTAGAGTATGGGTAATACAACAGAGCCATGACCCAGTGCCAGCAAAACAACACCTGTAATTTTTTGACCAATTGTCTGAATCCCTTACCATATAAGAGCTAACAGCTCTGGAAGCAGCAGCTGCCTACTGCTGATTCTCTTGCCCCTGCTTCTGATTTCTTATGGTTCAGTCTGTATTGGCACAGACTGCACTGGAGTGTATTCCACTCTCAACTTGCATGACAGACCTTTCCTGCTGACCTTCTAAGTTGTCTTCAGATAGAAAATTTTATCATTCCATCCTTTTGTGAGTTCTGCCACTTCAGAATTTGTTTTGAAGCATTATTTAATGTGGTTCAGAGAAGAACTTGGGAGTACTTAGGTGAGTTTATATGTTTTCTCTGCCATCTTGGCATCCCTATCCTCAAAATTTAAGAATCTTATAACTTTTAAAAAAATCAGTCATAAAGACATAAAAATCGCATAATGGCTAAAAACGCTAAACAATCAGTGCTAAACAAATAAAGTACTAAATAACAGTCTGGAATAAAGTCTGAGATCCACATGGGGAATTAGTGACAGATGAAGTTGGAAAGGAGTTAAATTGTAAATTTAATTTTTACATTAAAGTACTTTAAATGTCTAAGTAAATAGTTTAGATTTTATCTTATGAGTAGTGTGGAAGAAATGAGTAGGTGTTCTCCTACATGAGATCTTTTTCTGATCCCTCCAGCTTTTAAAACCTCCCATCCTCAAAATTATTTTGCATTTTGTATGTATGCATGTACGCATGCATGTATGTACATATGCATATATGTATGTATATATGTATGAGGCAGCTAAGCTGCCCAATGGATAGTGTCAGATTTAAAGTAAGAAAGACAAGTTTGAATCCTAGCCCAAATTTCTATTATATGTGTTATCCTGGGTCTGTTTCAGTTTCATCATATGTAGAATTATAGGAATAAGACATAGAAAAGTTGAAATTTAAGTTGTCTTTTTTATTTTTATTTTTTTTAATGTTTTCCAATCACTTCCTTAAAGTTAAGATTTTATCCCCCCTCATTTTTCCCCCGCTGCCCCCCTCCTTCCCCGTGACAGCCTCCAATTATGTATAGGTTCTACATATACTTTCCTATTGAGCACATTTTCACTAGTCATGCTATGTAGTCGAACTAAAATAAATGGAAGAAATCATATAACAAATCAAAATATAATACACTGAAACCCACCTACACACAAACATGATCTGCTACATTCTGCGAATGACTTCCATATTTCTTTCTCTGAGTGTGGAAAGCATTTTGCCTTAGAAGACCGACATTGGGATTTTTTTTTCTCAGTAAGTTCTTGTGTTATTACAAAGTTCCAAGTCTACCAGAAAAAACTCTTGCACACTGTGGTCATTGCTGTGCACAAAGTTCTCCTGGTTCTGCTCCTTTCACTCAGCATCAGGTCATATAAGTCCTTCCAGGCCTCCCTGAAGTCTCCTTGTTCATCATTTCTTATGGCGCAATAGTACTCCATTACATTCATATACCATAATTTATTCAGCCACTCCCCAATTGATGGGCATCCCCTTGACTTCCAGCTTTTGGCTTCCACAAAGAGTGCTGCTATAAATATTTTTGTACACGTGGGACCCTTTCCCATTTTTATAATCTCTTGGGGATACAGTCCTAGTAGCGATATTTCTGGGTCAAAGAGTATGCACATTTTTCTAGCCCTTTGGGCATAGTTCCAAACTGTTCTCCAGAAGGGTTGGATGATCTCACAGCTCCATTAACAATGAATTAGTGTTCCAACTCTCCCACATCCTCTCCAGCATTTATCATTTTCTTGTTCTGTCATGTTTGCCAATCTTATAGGTGTGATGTGGTACCTGAGTTGTTTTGATTTGCATCTCTCTGATAAATAGTGATTTAGAGCACTTTTTCATATGATTATAGATATCTTTGATTTCTTCCCCTGAAAATTGCCTGTTCATATCCTTTGACCATTTACCAATTGGGGAATAACTTGTATGGTTATATATTTGAATCAGTTCTCTATATATTCTACATATGAGGCCTTTATCCCCGAGCTTACAGGTGATTTTTTTTTCCCAATTTACTATATCCCTCCGAATTTTGGTTGTATTGGGTTTGGTTGTGCAAAAACTTTTCAGTTTAATCAAAATTATCCATCTTGCATTTCATAATGCTTTTTATCGTTTCTTTAGAAAAAAAATTCCTCCCCTCTCCATAAATCTGATAAATACACTATTCCTTGCTTCTCCAGTTTATTCCTGGTATCAGTCTTTATACCTAAATCATGTACCCATTTGGACTTGTGTACAGTGTCAGGCATGGGCCTATGCCTAATTTCCGCCACACAGTTAACCAGTTTTCCCAGCAATTTTTGTCGAACAGTAAGTTCTTATCCCAGAAGCTGGGATCTTTGGGTTTATCAAACAGGAAGTTGCTATATTCCTTGCCTACTGTGTCTTGAGTGCCAAATCTATTCCATTTGTCTACCCTTCTGTTTCTTAGCCAATACCAAGTCGTTTTGATAATTGCTGCTTTATAATACAATTTGAGGTCTGGTAGCGCTAGGCCACCTTCCCAAGCATTTCTTTTCATTAGTCCCTTTGATATTCTGGACCTTTTGTTTTTCCAAATGAATTTTGATATTATTTTATCCAGCTCTAGAAAATAATTATCTGATAGTTTAATTGGTATGGCATTAAATAAGTAGATTGATTTAGGTATCATTGTCATTTTTATTATATTAGCTCGGCCTACCCATGAACAACTGATGTTTTTCCACTTAAATCTGACTTTATTTGTGCAAAAAGTGTCTCGTAATTGTGTCCGTATACTCCCTGGGTTTGTTTTGGCAGGTAAACTCCTAAGTATTTTATAGTGTCTACTCTAGCTTTAAATGGGATTTCTCTTTCTATCTCTTGCTGTTGGACTTTGTTGCTAATATATAGGAATGCAGAAGATTTGTGTGGGTTTATTTTGTAACCTGCAACTTTGCCAAAGTTGTTTATTATTTCAAGTAATTTTTTACTTGAGTCTCTGAGATTCTCTATATCATCATATCATCTGCAAAGAGTGATAACCTAGTTTCTTCTTTGGCTATTTTTATTCCTTCAATTTCTTTATCTTGTCTAATTGCTACCGCTAACACTTCCATTACCATATTGAATAATAATGGTGATAATGGGCATCCTTATTTCACCCCTGACCTTATTGGAAATGCCTCTAGCTTATCCCCATTGCATATAATGCTAACTGAAGGTTTTATGTAGATACTGCTTATTATTTTATGGAAAGTTCCCTTTATTCCTATGTTCTCCAGTGTTTTTAGTAGGAATGGGTGTTGTATTTTGTCAAAAGCTTTTTCTGCATCTATTGAGATAATCATGTGGTTTTTGTTAGTTTTATGGTTGATATGATCAACCATAAAAAATAGTTTCCTAATATTGAACCAGCCCTGCATTCCTGGTATGAAACCTACCTGATCATAATGTATTATTCTCTTGATAAGATGCTGTATTCGTTTTGCTAAAGTCTTGTTGAAAATTTTTGCATCTATATTCATTAGAGAAATTGGTCTATAATTTTCTTTTTCTGTTTTGTCTCTTCCTTGTTTGGGTATCAAAACCATATTTGTATCATAGAAAGAATTTGGGAGGACTCCTTCTTCCCCAATTTTCCCAAATAGTCTATATAGTATTGGAAATAACTGTTCCTTAAAGGTTTGATAGAATTCACTTGTGAATCCATCTGGTCCTGGAATTTTTTTCCTAGGGAGTTCATTGATGGCTTGTTCAATTTCTTTTTCTGAGATGGGGTTGTTTAAGTATTCAATTTCCTCTTCCCTTAATGTGGGCAATTTGTATTTTTTAAAATATTCATCTATCTCATTTAGGTTATCGAATTTGTGGGCATAAATTTGGGCAAAGTAATTTCTAATTATTGTTTTAATTTCCTCCTCATTGGAGGTGAGTTCACCCCTTTCATTTTTAATATTAGTAATATGATTTTCTTCTTTCTTTTTTTTAATCAAATTGACCAAAGGTTTATCAATTTTATTAGTTTTTTCATAAAACCAACTACTGGTTTTATTTATTAATTCAATAATTTTCTTAATTTCAATTTTATTAATCTCTCCTTTGGTTTTCAGTATTTCTAATTTGGTATTTTCTTGGGGATTTTCAATTTGTTCTTTTTCTAGCTTTTTCAGCTGCATACCCAAGTCATTGATCTCCTCTTTCTCTATTTTATTTATGTAGGCATTCAGAGATATAAAACTTCCCCTAAGAACTGCTTTTGCAGTATCCCATAAGATTTGATAGGTTGTATTGTCTTTCTCTTGAAGGAAGTTGTTGATTGTTTCTATGATTTCTTCTTTAACCCACTCCTTCTTTAGGATTAAATTATTTAATTTCCAATTGATTTTTGCTTTATCTTTCCATGGCCTTTTATTACATATAATTTTTATTGCATTATGATCTGAGAAGGATGCACTGATTATCTCTGTCTTTCTGCACTGGATTTTGAGATTTTTATGTCCTAGTACATGGTCAATTTTTGTAAATGTTCCATGTACTGCTGAGAAAAAGGTATATTCCTTTCTATTCCCATTCAATTTTCTCCAAAGATCTATCATATCTACCTTATCTAGAGTTTTATTTACCTCCTTAACCTCTTTCTTGTTTATTTTGAGGTTAGATTTATCAAGTTCAGAAAGAGGGAGGTTGAGGTCCCCTACTAGTATAGTTTTGCTGTCAATTTCTTCCTTCAACTCCCTCAATCTCTCCTCTAAAAATCTGGATGCTATACCACTTGGAGCATACATGTTTAGTAATGATATTGCTTCATTGTCTATGGTGCCTTTTAGCAGGATATAGTTTCCATCCTTATCCCTTTTGATTAGATCTATTTCTGCTTTTGCTTTGTCTGAGATTAGGATTGCTACTCCTGTCTTTCTTAAATCAGCTGAAGCACAAGATATTCTGCTCCATCCTTTGACCTTTATCCTATGTGTATCCCCCCATTTCAAATGTGCTTCTTGTAAGCAGCATATTGTTGGATTATGCCTTTTAATCCATTCTGCTATCTGTCTCTGTTTCATGGGAGAATTCATTCCATTCACATTCACAGTTATGATTACAATCTGTGTATTTCCCTCCATCTTCTTTCCCACCATTTGTACTTTTAGCTCTGCTGTCTCCCTTCCCCTCCTCAATTGTATTCACTTTTCACCACCTCCTCTTGCCGCCTTCCCCTCCTTCTTTTAGCCCCCCTCTCTTTAACTCCTCTTTACTCTTATTGCTTCTTCCCTCCCTTTTATCCTCCCTCCCCTTTCTTCCCCCTTCCTCTCCCACTGCTTATAGAGCTAGTTAGGATTTCCTACTTAAGTTTATTGTTCCATCCTTTAAACAAGCCCGATGAGAGTACCTCTCACACAATGCTCATCTCCCTCCCCTCTTTCCCTCTACTATGATTTTGTACTTCTTCTTGTGATGTAATTTGCCATTTTCTGCTTCCTCCTTTTCACACCTCCTATTACAATCCCTTGTCATACTTAAATCATATTTTTTATCACGATATCATTTACTTTATAACCGTTCCCCATATGTATATCCCTTTTATATTTCTTAATAGATGCACAGTTCTCAAGATTAACAGGTATCATCTTCCCTTATAGGGAGGTAAACAATTTGCCCTAATTGAGTAGCAAGTTGTCCCCGCCCCCCAGTGTTTATCTTTTTATGATTCTCTTGAGACCTGCATTTGAAGATCGAATTGTCTATTAAGTTCTGGCGTTTTGGTCAGGAAACTCTGGAAATCCCTTACTTCGTTGAATGACTTTCTCCTTGCCTAAAATGTTATGCTGAACTTTGCTGGGTAGTTGATAGTTGGTTGTAGTCCCAACTCCTTTGCCTTACGGTTCCAATTCTTTTGATCTTTTAATGTAGAAGCTGCAATGTCCTGTGTAATCCTGATTGTATCTCCTTGATGTTTAAATTGTTTCTTTCTGGCTGCTTGTAATATTTTCTCCTTCACTTGATAGCTCTGGAATTTAGCAACTATATTTCTTGGGGTTTTGAGTTTGGGATCCCTTTCAGGAGGGGAATGGTGGATTCTTTCGATGACTATTTTCCCTCTGAATCTAGTACGTCTGGGCAGTTTTCCTTGATGATTTCCTGGAAGATATTGTCCAGGCTCTTTTCTCCATCCTGGGTTTCTGGCAGGCCAATAATTCTTAAGTTTTCTCTTCTGGATCTATTTTCCAGGTCAGTTGTTTTTCCAATTAGATATTTTACATTTTCTTCTATCTTTTCATTCTTTAGATTTTGTTTGACTGATTCTTGCTGCCTCATTGAGTCATTAATTTCTACTTGCCCAATTCTAATCTTTATCAAATTGTTTTCCTCCGTTAACTTTTGCATCTCCTTTTCCATCTGCCCAATTTTTCCTTTTAAGAAGCTATTTTCTCCAGTTAATTTTTGTACTTCCTTTTCCATTTGCCCTTTTAGGAAGTTATTTTCTCCAGTTAATTTTTGAACTTCTTTTTCCATTTGTTCAATTTTCCTTTTCAAGGAGATGTTCTCATCAGTGAATTTTTTCTTAATAATTTTAAAATCATTGGTCAGTTTATCTTCGATTTCCTTCTTCAGCTGTTCCAGGAGAGCTGCTTGTGCTTGCGAGTAGTTCATAGTCCCTTCTGAAGTTTCAGATGGAAGTATAGTCTCAGCTGTGACCTCTTTGGGGTTTGTGTTTTGGTCCTTATCCCCATAGAAAGATTCTATGGTTCTTTCGGCCCTCTGCTTTTTCCTGTTCATGATGTTGATTGAGTGTTGTGGCTTCTGGTTCTTTCAGTCAGAAGCCAGAGAACTTTTTGCTGAGCTGATGTGTGAAAAAGCTAAAAGCAGGTTTTTGTTTGGTATTTCCCTGATCAGCCCTTGTTAAGTGTGGGAAAGAGTGGTCTGGTCACAGGAGATCTCCTCAGCTGAACTGAGGCAAAGGCAAGCTCAGGGGCTGGTAATCCCAGCTGCCCTACTGTCTTTCTGATTCCCCTGGACAGCTGAGGCAGCCTAGATGCTAATGCATGTTCCCACCCCTCCTGGGGCTCCTCTCCTGGTGCTAAGGCTTGCCTGCATCCTAGTGCGAGTTTTCTCTGCCCTGGGTCCTCTGTCCTTCCGGTTTGCCTCTGCAACCGTAGGAGGAATCCCCCTTAGCTATTTTCCTCGTCTCAGGTGTTATGAGACTATTGGTCTCCTTCTTCTATTTCTACTGATCTGGGATTTTTCTGGGGAAATATTTTATGGTTCTTTCACGGTCATCAAGGGAGGAGGAGAGAGCATTTACTGATCACTCTGCCATCCTGGCTCCTGGAAGTTCAAGTAGGTGACTTACCGAAGTTTGATCTTTGGGCTGAAGGTCTCAGGAGCTGCTGTGCTGATATCTGGTGCTCTGCGGCTCTCACTGACTCGGTTCAGCTTGTCTCCCGCCCTGGGTGCCACTCCTCTGGTTCCACCTGCCCCTCAGGTTTTTCGGATCTCTTCTGTTCTGCTGCACTGGCCACGCTGTTCTGTGCGCTGTGGGCTCACCCCCGTGGAACAGATCCTTTCCGTGGACCTTCCAGTCCAACCTGAGCTCCGAATCTGTCACCATCTGTCTCCCACTCGATTCCGCACCTCCAAAATTTGGTCAGATTCTCCTTTCAGAGGTACCTGGAGGAGTTTGTCCGAGAGCTTTGGTGAGTCATTGCTCTCACTCTGCCATCTTGACTCTGCCCCCCTTAAATTAAGTCTGGAAGGAAGTGTAGAATTTAGACATGCACAAAGGATTGGAACTGCTCCTCCTCTTCCTTCTACATTTTTTCCTCTTCTTCCTCCTCTCCTATTTTTTCTTCATCTTCCTCCATCACCATCACCACCACCACCACCACCACTATCATCATCATCATCACTTCTATAATTATGGTACTTAAGCTCCTAGAAAGTATGAACTCTTTTTATTTTTGGTCTCGTGTATTATCAGAGCCTAATAATTTCTAGTTTTTAGCAGCCCCTTATTAGCTTACTAATTGATTGACTGATATATTTTTAGTCTGTTAAAATCAAACTCATATGTTAGGAAAACTATTCTAGCAGTGGTATACAAAGTGAATTATTCATAGGACCAGGGTTCAAATCCCATCTCCACTGTTTACTATTTGTGTAAATTTGGGTAAATCACTTGACCTTCCTGAACCTCAGTTTCCTCTGTATGGATAATCAAGAGAGTTGACTAGAGGGTTTTACATCTATAATCTATTGAAACTTCAAGTCTAATTGACTGGGAAAGTACTGGTGCCATAAATAGAAACAAGCAATGTTGTATGGAGAGTTGATTTAGGAGGAGTTGTATAGATTTTTTATAGTTATGCTTAAGGTGACAGGAGTATACCTAGTTGGAGCTATGGGAGAAATACTCCTTCAATTTTAAAGTTAATTGAATCTTAGAGCTCATCTGGCTAAACTTCTGTAAAACTGAGACCTAGAAAGATAAAGTAGTTTTTCCAAGTCACTAATATATCTAATAGAGACACTGGCAGCTTAGACAAAGCAGAAAAAATAAATACAGCAAGAGAGCAACGATAACTGAACTCATACTAGCAGGCAAACAGTATGACAAAGTGGGCAAAGTACTGAGTTTGGGAGAAGACAACCTGAGTTTGAATTCTTACTTTGCCACCCATCCTCTGTGTGACCCTGGGTCACACTGGATCGTTTCCCATATGTAAAATAAATGGTTTGAATTAATTTCCTTAGTCCCTTCCAAATTCAGATGCTACATACTCTTGTATGCCATTTCCATACCTTTTAATATTCCTTTCATTTCATTTTTTATTTTACCTCCATGTAAATATATCTCTCCCTCATTTCACCACTTTTCCCCTTACCCCCAAAATATACAATCTTTCAATGATATTTTTCCTTTCTAGTCAGGCAGCATTTTTTTTTTTTAAGGGGAATGGGGACTTATGAATAAAATTGTATTTTGGACTTCTACTGATTAAATCAGCAACTACATTTTCATTGTGCAAAGACAAATGCTATACGGTTAAAAAGTATCTTTAAAAGTTAAACTGTAATACTGAGGAAGGAGTTTGTTGGACCCATCTCACAAAGACTTAACTATTAAATTCTGCATATTTACACTTCGGGGATAAAAAAAAAAATGATTCAAATCAGGAATCGATTCATTATTGCGTTGATAGTTTATACCTAAGAAAGTGATGGAGAAAATGCTAATGATGAAGATCAAACTGCAAAATCTATTATTCAGCAGTCTGTTAAACATTTGCCTCCATAGTTCCATATTTAGAACACTACATTTTGGTCAGCCAGTAAAGGCTAAGTCAGAACCTGAAGAGCTATCTTTTGTAAGAAATCCAGACTCTAGAATAAAGACAGAAATGAAGCATAGGAAAAAACTATTTATATGTATTACAGGAGGAGATGGTGGGTAGCAGAGGGAACCAGGCAGAGGAGGCGAAACATTTGGAAAAATGTCTTGCTACTCCTAAACTTCATTACAGATACCAAAACCATAGCTTTAATTTCCCCTACGGAAGTATAACCAAAAATGGCCTTTAGGATTTTCAGATGATATATAAACCTCTGACTCCAACTAATTCCATGATTTTATTTAATAGACAAAGACACTTCAAACAGTGGTTAAGACCTCACTGCAAAAAATACAGATAGTATGGAGTAAAGCTGGGATTTGAACGCAAGTTCTCTTGATTCTAACCTACTACCTTATATTACAAAACACTATCTTACCAATGCTTTAAGGGAAGACTTAAGCATTCTCTAATGCAGTTATGTCACACTAAAACAGAAGTTAAGGGCCCCTAAACTGTACATAAGTATTGGCCTGCACACATTGACTACAAAAACACTTTTTTACACTAACTATGTTCTACTTTTAAAACTTATTTTGTTAAATATTTCCTAATTACATTTTCATCTGATTGGAGGGCACTGGGAACATTGACAGACTTTGAATACTTGATACCTTTGCTTTAATGTACTTGATTTTTTTAGAGAAAGGCAGCTAAAATAGCTTATAACTTAGAGGTATAATTCTGAAATAAGTAGAAAAATAAAAGGTGAGAGAGTCCTCACTTAATCAGTAGGAGTTGGAAACACTTCTTTAAAACAAAGAATTTACTCATCTAGAGTTCATTAGTATTTTGTTAAAATGTCCTGTTCAGAATAAAACTTTTACTTAATCTATTTTTATAATTATTCCCAATGCTCAAGCACATTCTCAGAGCAAGTCTTGGCCTTTTAGAAATATGATTTCCATTAAGTTGTACAGGCATTTTATGTTTTCAAACTCTAACTACTGCTTTGACAATATATTCTTACTACCTATTGCAAGACTTTCCAGCTATGAAATTAATATTTTTGAAGATTGTATTTTTTAAAATCTTGTAGATGAAAACAATTCATCTGAATTATATCTATCTTGCTTTGTGTTTAAATAAGCAACAGTTCAACCTTTTAAAACTAAGATTTTTATTTAAATTAAAAAAAAGAAGTTGCATTTATATCCAAAGGCATTTAAGGTAAAAATCATACACTTTAAAATTTCTTCACTGTGAATTATTCCAGTCATTCTGAAAAGCAATTTGAATCATATCCCCCAAAATTCTAAACTGCACATACCCTTTGACACAGTTTTATCATCACTTCTAAGCTTATACCCCAGAGCTTAAAAAAGGAAGAAAAGACTTTATATGAACAAAAATATTTATAACAGCACTTTTCATGATAGTTAAAAATTGTAAACTAAAAGTGTCCTTGTATTACAGAATGGCTAAATATAGTGAGATATATGACTAATGGCATATTATTGTTCAATAGGAAACGAAAGAATTGACAATTTCAGAGGAAACTTAAAAGACCACTATGAATGGATATAGAGAAGTGTGAGCAGAACTAGCAAAATCTATATGATTGCAGTTTTATTTTTTTATTTTATTTTTTTTATTCCTTCTATTTATTTATTTAATTTTTAACATTCATTTTCACAAAATTTTGGGTTCCAAATTTTCTCTCCATTTCTCCCCTCCCTCTACCACAAAATTCCAAGCATTCTAATTGGCTCTATCACTGATCTGCCCTCTCTTCTAACATCCCTCCCTTCCCTTGTCCCCATATTCTCTTTTGTCCTGTAGGGCCAGATGACTTTCTATTCCCCATTACCTGTATTTCTTATTTCCTAGTAGTAAGAACAATACTTGACAGATGTTCCTAAAACTTTGACTTCTAATTTCTCTTCATCCTTCCCTCCCTACCCATTGCCTTTGGAAAGCAAGCAATTCCATATAGGCCATTATCTGTGTAGTTTTGCAAATGACTTTGATAATAGTTGTGTTGTGTAAGACTAACTATATTTCCCTCCATCCTATCCTAACCCCCATTGCTTCTATTCTCTTTTTCGATCCTGTCCCTCCTCAAGAGAATGGACTTCAAATTGCTCCTTCCTCTCATTGCCTTCCCTTCCATCATACCCCCACCCTGCTTATCCCCTTCTCCCCCACTTTCCTGTATTGTAAGATAGGTTTTCATACTAAAATGAGTGTGCATTTTATTCCTTCCTTTAGTCGAATATAATGAGAGTAAGCTTCATGTTTTTCCCTCACCTCACCTCTTTTTCCCTCCACTGAAAGGTCTTTTTCTTGCCTCTCTTATGAGAGATAATTTGCCCCATTCCATTTCTCCCTTTCTCCTCCCAATATATCTCTCTCACCATTTAATTTCATTTTTTAAAGATATGATCCCATCCTATTCAATTCACACTGTGCTCTCTGTCTCGTGTGTGTGTGTGTGTGTGTGTGTAATCCCATCAACTACCCAGATACTGAAAAGTTTCAAGAGTTACAAATACTGTCTTTCCATATAGAAATGTAAACACTTCAACTTTAGTAAGTCCCTTATGGCTTCTCATTGCTGTTTACCTTTTCATGCTTCTCTTCATTTCTTGTGTTTGAAGGTCAAATTTTCTTTTCAGTTCTGGTCTTTTCATCAAGAATGCTTGAAAGTCCTCTATTTCATTGAAAGACCATTTTTTTTTCCCTGAAGTATTATATACTCAGTTTTTCTGGGTAGGTGATTCTTGGTTTTAGTCCTAGCTCCTTTGACTTCTGGAATATCATATTCCACACCCTTCAATCCCTTAATGTAGAAGCTGCTAGATCTTGTGTTATCCTGATTGTATTTCCACAATACTGGAATTTTTTCTTTCTAGCTGCTTGCATTATTTTCTCCTGGACCTGGTAACTCTGGAATTTGGCCACAGTGTTCCTAGGAGTTTCTCTTTTTGGATCTCTTTCAGGTGGTGATAGATGGATTCCTTGAATACTTATTTTGCCCTCTGGTTGTAGAATATCAGGGCAGTTTTCCTTAATAATTTCATGAAAGATGATGTCTAGTTCTTTTTTTGATCATGGCTTTCAGGTAGTCCCATAATTTTTCAATTGTCCCTCCTGGATCTATTTTCCAGGTCGTCAGTTGCTTTTCCAATGAGATATTTCACATTCTCTTTCATTTTTTCATTTTTTTGGTTTTGTTTTGTGATTTCTTGGTTTCTCAGAAAGTCATTAGCCTCCATCTGTTCTAATCTAATTTTTAAAGAACTATTTTCTTCAGTGAGCTTTTGGACCTCCTTTTCCATTTGGCTAATTCTGCTTTTGAATGCATTCTTCTCCTCATTGGCTTTTTGAACCTCTTTTGCCAATTGAGGTAGCCTATTTTCCAAGGTATTATTTTCTTCAGCATTTTTTTGGGTCTCTTTTAGCAAGGTGTTGACCTGCTTTTCATGCTTTTCTTGCATCTCCCTCATTTCTCTTCCCAGTTTTTCCTCCACCTGTCTAACTTGATTTTCAAAATCCTTTTTGACCTCTTCCATAGCTTGAGTCTATTGAATATTTATTTTGGATGTTTGGGATACAGAAGCCTTGACTTCTATGTCTTTCCCTGATGGTAAGCATTGTTTTTCCTCATGTGAAAGGATGGGAGGAGATATCTGTTCACCAAGAAAGTAACCTTCTATGGTCTTATTTTTTTCCCTTTTTTGGGCATTTTCCCAACCAGTTACTTGACTTTTTGGTCCTTTGTCAAGAGTAGGGTACACTCTGGGAATCTGTGAGATCTCACTTCCTCCAAGGTGGCACAATCAAGAGTGTACTGGTCTGGACACAGGAGGGATTTTTGTGCCCGGAATCTTAGCAGATGCCTCTCCACAGACACTTGGCCTCCAGTTCTGCCAAGCCTGCCCTGGGGGCTGGTTTTCAGATAAGCTGGATGGGCAGGGCCACCATTCAGTTTGAGACAAAGATCAGCTCGGCCAGGGCCTCCACCCAGGGCTAAGGTAAGACTTAGCTCTTCAATGCCCCCAGGAGTTTTTACACTCCTACAATGGAGCTCCTGTATAGGCTGCTGTGCTGGCTTTGTGGCTGCTACCTGCCATGGGAGCTATGGGAAGGCCCTGCTCCCTTCCTGGCCCCCTGATAAAACCTAGTCACTGACCTTTGGTGCCTGTGGGCCAAGGGATTGGAGGACCTGCTAATGCAACTGGAGATTCTGCCCGAGGTGTCCTCCTTCCAGAGTCTCATCTTGTCACATGGTGCCACACTCACTCCACCAAGGCTGGGCTGGGCTCCACGCTTGGCTCTGCGTCTAATGCAACCGACGTTTCTATGGGCCTTTCAGGTCACCTTAGGCTGGAAATCTCCCCCACTCTGTTGTTCTCCATTTCTGCTGCTCCAAAATTTGTTGACAGTCCCTCTCTACAGGTATTTTATGTGCTGTAGGGAGAACCCTGCATAAGTGTGTCTTTCTAGCCTGCTATCTTGGCTCCACCCCCCATGATTGCAATTTTAAAAACAACCTTTAGAACTCTGATCAATACAATAATAAACCATCAGTGTAAAACAATAAAGATAAAAGGTGCTATCATTCACCCTTTGATATGGAGGTAATGAACTTAAAATGGAGAGAGAGACATTTTAAACATGCGCAATGTTAGAATTCATCAACATATTTTAAATTCTACTTTAAATACAAAATAACCATTTCATTGACCAAGATATTAATTATTTTTTATTTTATAAATTCTTCAGAAATGGAAGGCACCTGAGGTGGCACCTAGATGGTAGAGGAAAGGCAGAGACTTGCTAGAGCTGTCTCCCCAAATCCCTCCAAATAGCTGTTAAAAATAACTCTAAAGAAATTTTAAAGCAGCAGAATCCACAAAATGACAGAATGAAACAAATCTCATGCCCAAGATGACTGGAAGGTTGACAAGAAGTGTCTATCACACTGGGCTGGGAGTTAAGCCCAGTCCAGCATCCACACAGCACAGACAGGGTCAGACCAGGCCCCAGGGTACTAAATCATTAGCAGTTGGCACAGTTTCCAAACTTCTCAACCCACAAACACCAAAGACAGCATAGAAGGTTAGTGGGAAAGGTATGCAACCCACAAACACCAAAGACAGCATAGAAGATTAGTGGGAAAACTATGGGACCTGGTCTGGATGGGGCACATCCACTGTATTCAGAGGTCCTGGTCCACAGATGGTTAGGGAAAGAGCAGCTGACAGAAAACCCCTGAAGCCTGGGACAGTACACCCATTCCCACTTCCACCCCAATGGAAGCAGAATCTTATCTTGGCAAAGAGTTAGAAAGTCAAGTATGTGGCTGGGAATATGAGCAAACAGAGCAAAATCTCAGACTATAATATCTTACTCTAATGACAAAGAAGATCAAAACATACAACCAGAAGAAGACAGCAAAGTCAAAGATTCCACATCTAAAGCCTCCAAGAAAAATATGAATTTGTCATAGGCCATGAAAGACTTCAAAAAGAATTTTGAAAATTAAGTGAGAGAAGTAGAGGAAAAATTGGGAAGAAAAATAAGAATGATGCAAGAAAATCATGAAAAATGACTCAACAGCTTGCTCGAGACCCGAAAAATACTGAAGAATAAAACACCTTAAAAATAGACTAATCTGAATGGCAAGAGAGGTCCAAAAAGCCAGTGAGGAGAAGAATGCCTTAAAAAGCAAGACTGGCTAAATGGAAAAGGAGGTGCAAAAGCTCACTTAAGAAAACAATTCCTTTAAAATTAGAACAGAGTAAATGACTATTGCAGCTAATGACTTTAAGAGAAATCAAGCATTTATAAAACAAGCAAAAGAATGAAAAAATAGAAGACAATATAAAATGTCTCATTGGAAAATCCACTGACCTGGAAAATGGATCCAAGAGAGATAATTTTAAAAGCATTGGACTACCTGAAAGCCTCAAAAATAGAGCCTTGATGTCATCTTCCATGAAATTATCAAGGAAAACTGCCTTGATATTCTACAAACAGAGAGTAAAATAGAATTTCAAAGAAGGTACTGATCACCTCTGGAAAGAGATCACCAAAGGAAAACTCCTAGGAATATTTTAGCCAAATTCCAGAGTTCTCAGGTCAAGAAGAAAATATTGCAAACATCCAAAAATGAGCAATTCAAGTATTGTGGAAATATAGTCAGGATAACCCAAGAACTAGCAGCTTCTGCATTAAGGGATTGAAGGGCTTGAAATATGATATTCTAGAGGTCAGAGGAGCTAGGAATAAAACCAAAAATCACCTACCCAGAAAAACTGAGTATCATACTTCAGGGGGAAAAAATGGAATTTTAATTAAATAGAGGACTTCAAGTATTCTTGCTGGAAAGACCAGAGCTGAATAGAAAATTTGATTTTCAGATACAAGAATCAAGAGAAGCATGAAAAGCTAAACATGAAAGAGAAATCATAAGAGATATTAAAGTTGAACTGTTTACATTCCTACATGGAAAGATGATATTTATGAGAGCTTGTTTGGCATTATGGTAGTTGGAGGAGATATAGTCAGACACACAGGCAGGCAGGCAGGCAGACAGACAGACAGACAGACAGACAGACAGATAGATAGATAGATAGATAGATAGATAGATAGATAGATAGATAGATTGATAGATAGCACAGGGTGAGTTGAATATGAAGGGATGGTATATAAAAATAAAATTAAGGGGTGAGAGAAGAATATATTGGGAGAGATAGAATGGGGTAAATTATCTCACATAAAAGAGGCAAGAAAAAGGTTTCACAATGGAAGGGAAGGGGAGGAGGTGAAAGGGAATGAGTGAACATTACTGTCATCAGATTTGGCTTAATGAGGGAATAACACACTCGATTGTGTATCTTACCTTAGTTGAGGAAAGTAAGGGGGAAGGGGATTAACAGGGGAGGGCAGATTGGGGAAAGGGTTAGTCAGAAGCAAACACTTTTGAAAACTGAGAGAGTCAAAGTTGAAAATGGAATAGGTGGGGGTGGGATAAAATGGAGGGAATATAATTGGTATTTCACAACATGACTAATATGGAAGTGTTTTGAAAACTAGACATGTATAATCCACACTGAATTGCTTGCTTTCTCAATAAGGATAGGTGGAAAGGGAAGAAGGAGGAGAATTTGGAACTTAAAAACAAATGCCATAAAATTTTTTTATATGCAATTAGGAGATAAGATACATAGGCAATAGAGTGCAGAAATCCATATAGCCCTACAAGAAAAAGGGAGGGCAGGCTGAGGGAAGGGGCAATCAGAACACATGCCATATTGTTGTGTGGGGGAGGTGAGAGATGGGTAGAACATTTGCAACTCAAAATCTTGTGAAAATGAATGTTGCAAACTAAAAATAAATTAATTAATTTTAAAAAATTGAAGGCACCTCAGATTTCAGGTTCAACCCAAATAATACCATATAAAAAACATTCCCAACAAGTAGTCACTAAAGTCGTGAAATATTTACCCTCAATTCATCAGCTATTTAATAGGGGTGGTGATTATTACTAATGATTAACATTATACTTGTTTAACAATATATAGTTAGTTCACCAACTAATAAATACACCCTCAGCAATAATTGGACAGATACTTTCTTATAAAAGGCCCAAAACTCCGACAAAAGACTTCAAACTTTTATACAATACTTCAAATTATATAGTACTTAATCATAAGTTCACTTGCTATAAAGTTCACTTACTTAATCGTATGAAGTGAAGTAGAAGGACCTCTACCCTTTCTTCCTGAAAGAAGTGAGTCAATAATATGGAAAGTCTCCCAGCCATTTCATTGCCCCTCTATTGCTCTTCACCCTCTTGCTGCTCAATATGAGGAGATGGCAATGAGCATTTGGGCAATGACTTTTCCTGGTTGCTGGCTTTGGTCTGCCTTGCTACTGTGCCGTTGGTTCACACAGATGTTTTGACATTTATCAGCCTTACCCATGGTTCTGTTCATTGATTTGGTAGGACCCCTTGAAAGATCAAGCCTGTTTGCTAAATCAAAGGAATTCTGTATTTTGTGTAGACCCTCCTGGAGGGTCAAGGGCAAGGCCAACCCTCTGTATTTTTAGTTTGCTTCATCTGTATTATTTTTGTATTGAGCACTCTAAAACTAAGGCCCTGGAAAAAGGGAGCAAGATCTGAGATTCTATTTATTAAAGGAGAGTAGACTGCTTTAATAAATGATTATTGGCTCAGGGCTTTGCTTCAATGTTTTTTCTTGCAATTGGATATTTTGAGCCCACAGTCCTTACTTATATGATTCCAGAGAATCTCCTGTGTCTCTCATGTCACACAATACATCCCAAAGTTCTTAAGAGTATGGTTGGACGTGTCCTTGTATTGCTTTACTGAACTCTGTGTGAGCACTTGCTTAGTGTGAGCTCTTCATAAAATACCTTTTTTAGGCAAATGTATGTTTGGTAATTAAGCAACATGGTTAATTCATCAGAGATATACTCTCAGTGGTAGAATGCTTGGCAATTCAGCTCAAGCAAGGACCTCAGTGTTTGGTATCTTATCCTATTAGGTGATCTTCAGAATCTTCCTAAGACAATTCAAATAGAAGTTCAATTTTCTGGCATGGTGCTTATAGACTGTCCAAGTTTCATAGGCATACAGCAATGAAGTCAGCGCAATGGTCCTTCAGACCTTCAACCTGGCAGATACCTTGCTACTTCTCTCCCATTCTTTTTTTTTTTTAATTAATTAATTTATTTTATTTTATTTTTTTAATTTTAATTTTAATTTTTTTAATGTTTTACAATCATTTCCCTAAAGTTAAGATTTTATCCCCCCCACCCTTCCCCCAATACCCCCCTCCCTTCCCGTGACAGCATACAATTCTGTATAGGTTCTACATATACTTTCCTATTGAGCACATTTTCACTATAGTCATGCTATGTAGGCGAACTAAAATAAATGGAAGAAATCATATAACAAATCAAAACATAATACACTGAAACCCACACACACACAAACAAGATCTGCTACATTCTGCCAATGACTTCCATATTTCTTTCTCTGAGTGTGGAAGGCATTTTGCCTTAGAAGACCGACATTAGGATTTTTTTTTTCTCAGTAAGTTCTTATGTTATTACAAAGTTCCAAGTCTACCAGAAAAAAACTCTCGCACACTGTGGTCGTTGCTGTGCGCAAAGTTCTCCTGGTTCTGCTCCTTTCGCTCAGCATCAGGTCATATAAGTCCTTCCAGGCCTCCCTGAAGTCATCAGAGCTTCCCAAACTATGGCCTAGCTCTAGCAATGTGTGTATCAACCTCCTCAAGATGTACATCCCTGGAAAATATACTGCTAAGGTAAGTGAACTTATGAACAGCATTCAAAATTTTTCCATTTGCTGTAACCAAAGGTTACACATATGAATGATGCAGTGCTGGGTGGTGGAGAACCTTCATTTTCTTGGTATTAATAATTAAGCCAAACTTAGCATGAGTGGCAGAGAATCAATCCCCGTGTGGTTGTATCTCAGCGTCAGAGGCTGCATGGAGAGCACAATCATCTGCAAACAAAAAGCCATTCAACAACTCTCTCCACTTCACTCTTGGCCTGTAGTATTTTCAAGGTAAATAATTTACAATTAGTGCAATAGTTGACTTTGATGTAGTTTTTATCCTTGCTGAAAGTGTCTTGACAATGTCCTGCTAAACAGCATGGGAGCAAGCACATAACCCTGCTTCACTACATTCGTGACTGATAAAGCACAAAAAGCAGCATCCATTATCCAGAGCCTATGAAAACATGCCACCATGAAACTGGCATACAATAATAATGAATTTTTCTAGGCAGCCAAATTTTGCCATGATTTGCCATAGGCTCTCATGACCAATAGTTTCAAAGGCTCTATCTACATCAAAAAAAAAAACAAAACAAAAACAACAAGAACAACAACAACAACAAAAAAACGTTATGTACAGGCCCCTGTTCTTCTCCTGGCACTTCTCTTGGAGTTTTTTGGGTAGCAACCACTGTATAAACCATTTTTCTTCCCTTTCTGAAGCTACACTGGCTCTCAGGTAGTTGACCATCTTCCAAGTGAAAGATTAGGAGAATAAGGAGGATGCTGGCAAGAATTTTACCTCCTATGACTAAGAGAAAGATGCCCCTGTGATTGTCACAGGTCAATCTTATTTCCCTTTCTTTTATAGAAATGGACAATGGAGGGAGTCAAGATGGCGGAGTAGAAAGACTCACATATGCTAGCTCCGAACCCACAGCCAATGCATTTAATGTAAGAAGAGCTCCCCACAAGTTCTGGATCACTGCAGGGTGTGCAGAAACATAGTGGAAGAGATTTCCGTTCCAGAGAGCCCTGGAGAGTGGTCCCCAGGGCCCATCGTGACCCAAAAAGCAGAGTCCACCCCTGCGCTGCCCTGGCCAGGCGGCCCCACATGAGCTGATCCAAGAAGGCTTCAGGGATGGAAGCTCCGGTGGCCGGGAAGGTCCCTCCACCCACAGAAGCTACAGGTCAGTGAGAGAGATGGCTGGGATGGCTGAGAGGGGAGCGGGGTGTCTCTGTGACTCGGGCCCCCTCGGGAGGAAGAGGCGGAGGCAGAGGCAGGGGCGGGAAGAGGTGGAGGCAGAAGCAAGGGCAGAAAGCAGCGGAGGCAGAGGCAGCAGCGGCGGCCCCCTGGACTCCCTGAGTAGGCAGGATCTTCATTACTGAAAGTCTCTGCATAAAGCCCCTGAGGGAGCTGAGCCTGGGAGGTGGCCCTGCCCCACCCGCTCCATTACTGGTCTCTGCATAAAGCCCCTGAGGGAACTGAGCCTGGGAGGTGGCCCTGCCCCCACCCCAGAATCAGTACTAAAGCTCACATTGAATAGCAGCCGTGCCTGCCACGGAAAGCCCATTTGAATCTCAGACCCCAAGCACTAGCTGGGCAGATCTAGGCGGGGGTGGACAGGAATCTCAGAAGTCAAGTAACTGGCTGGGAAAATGCCTAGAAAAGGGAAGAAAAATAATACTATAGAGAGTTTTTTTGAGCAGATGCAAATGATCCCGACTTTCGGATCTTACGACGAGGAAATATTCTTGCCATCAGGCAAAGATGTGGAGGGCGGGGCCTCGGTACCCCAGACATCCCAGGGGGATGTCGGGTGGGCTCAGGCCTTGGAAGAGCTCAAAAAGGATTTTGAAAAGCAAGTTAGACAGGTGGAGGAAAAACTGGGAAGAGAAATGAGAGATATGCAAGAAAAGTATGAAAAATGGGTCAATACCTTGGTAAAGGAGACCCAAAAAAATGCTGAAGAAAATAACACCTTGAAAAGTAGGCTCACTCAATTGGCAAAAGACGTTCAAAAAGCCAATGAGGAGAAGAATGCTTTCAAAAGCAGAATTAGCCAAATGGAAAAAGAGGTTCAAAAGCTCACTGAATTTAATAGTTCTCTCAAAATTAGAATGGAACAGATGGAGTCTAATGACTTTACGAGAAACCAAGAAATCATAAAACAAAACCAAAAGAATGAAAAAATGGAAGAGAATGTGAAATATCTCATTGGAAAAACAACTGACCTGGAAAATAGATCCAGGAGATACAATTTAAAAATAATGGGACTACCTGAAAGCCATGATCAAAAAAAGAGCCTAGATATCATCTTCCATGAAATTATCAAGGTAAACCGCCCTGACATTCTACACCCAGAGGGCAAAATAAGTATTGAAAGAATCCATCAATCACCACCTGAAAGAGATCCAAAAAGAGAAACTCCTAGTAACATTGTGGCCAAATTCCAGAACTCCCAGCTCAAGGAGAAAATCTTGCAAGCAGCTAGAAAGAAACTATTCCAGTACTGTGGAAATACAATCAGCATAACTCAAGATCTAGCAGCTTCTACATTAAGGGATCGAAGGGTGTGGAATAGGATATTCCAGAAGTCAAAGGAACTAGGACTCAAACCAAGAATCACCTACCCAGCAAAACTGAGTATAACACTTCAGGGGAAAATATGGTTTTTCAATGAAACAGAGGACTTTCAAGCATTCTTGATGAAAAGACCAGAGCTGAAAAGAAAATTTGACTTTCAAACACAAGAATGAGAAGAAGCATGAAAAAGTAAACAGCAAAGAGAAGTCATAAGGGACTTACCATAAGTGAACTGTTTACATTCCTACATGTAAAGACAATATTTGTAACTCTTAAAACTTTTTAGTATCTGGGTAGTTGTTGGGATCGCACACACACATGTACACATGTGCACGCACATACATACACACATGCACGGACATACAGAGACAGAAAGCACAGAGTGAATTGAATAGGATTGGACCATATCTTAAAAGAAATTAAGGTAAATGGTGAGAGAGAAAGTTAGGGGGAGGAAAGAGGGTCAAATGGAATGGGGTAAATTATATGTCATTTAAGAGGCAAGCAGGAGACCTTTTAGTGGAGGGAAAAAGAGGAGAGCTGAGGAAAAAGAAAAAAACAAAACAAGAAGATTACCCTTATCACATTTGACTAAAGGAAGTAATAAAATGCACACTCATTTTGGTATGAAAACCTATGTTACAATACAGGAAAGTGGGGGAGAAGGAGATAAGCAAGGGGGGGATGAGGGAAGGGAGGGCAAAGGGAGGAAGAAGCAATTTGAAGTCAACACTGGGGGAGGGACAGGATCAAAAGACAGAATAGAAACAATGAGGGGCAGGATAGGATGGAGGGTAATTCAGTTAGTCTTACACAACACGACTATTATGGAAGTCATTTGCAAAACTACACAGATAGGGCCTATACTGAATTGCCTGCCTTCCCAAAGGGAATGGGTGGGGAGGGAGGGATGGGGAAAATTTCGAACTCAAGTTTTAGGAACAAGTGTTAGTATTGTTGTTGCTACTAGGAAATAAGACATACAGTTAAGGAGGAATAGAAAGTCATCTGGCCCTACAGGATAAAAGAGAAGATGGGAACAAGAGAAGGGAGGGATGAAAGAAGAGAGGGCAGATTGGAGATAGGGAAAATTAGATTGCTTGGTGTATTGGGGTGGGAGGAGGGGATAAAAAGGGGAGAAAAAATTGGAACCCCAAATTTTGTGAAAATGAATGTAAAATGTTAAATAAATAAAAATAAAAATTAATAATAAAAAAAAAATTGGACAATGGAGGCATCACTGATTTCCTAGGGGATAACCTCCTCTGGGGATAACCTGAAATCAGATTTTCATCACATTTTGAATGAACAGTGGGCCCCTTCCTTGTAGATCTTAGCTGGAATGGAATCAGGATCAGTAGCTTTGTCACACAAGAGAAGTCTAATGGCATTCCAAACCTTTTCTTCAGTTGGAAGTTTGGCTAGAGATGGACTGATTTCAGACTAAGGTAAACAGTTAGTGGTTTCAGCATTCATTGATGATGGTCAGTTGAGAACACTATGGAAGTGCTAAGATCACTCCAGGATCTGTCCTTATCATTAATCAGTACATGTGCTGAAAGCTTGATATGCACCAAAGGTCTTTGGACTGGTGGAACTAAAATCATGGAGAAAAGTCAGTAACTCACCTAAGCTCTCCAAAAAACACCTTTAAATAATGCCTTAAAATAATCTTTAGAGTAGCAGAACCGACAAAAGAAGGTGGTTAAATAATTTTCCAGTCAAAAACAACTTAGAATGTCAGCATGAAAGGTCTGTCAAACCTGAGTGAGAGTGGAGCACTGTACAGCACAGACTGCTAGCACAGCTAGCAAATCAGAAGTAGGCCTTGAGAGCCACTGAATCAGCAGCATTAGCAGTTGCTTGCAGATCCCTCAGGCCACAGAGGCTAAGAGGGTTGAACAGCTGGTCAGAAGGAGATTCCAGGGGTCTCTTTGCTAGCACTGAGGCAGGACTCTGTTCCTTTGCCTATAACCAGTTCAAAGGTTGGAGGGGATGTGGAAAAAAATGAGACATTAATACATTGTCGATGGAGTTGTGAACTGATTCAACCATTCTGTAGAACAATTTGAAACTATACTGAAGGGGCATAGCCTTTGACCTAAGAATACCACTACTGGGTCTATATCCCAAAAGAAATAAAAAAGATAAAAAAGGAAAAAGTCCTATATATACAAAAATATTTATAGCAACTCTTCCGGTGGCAATGAATTAGAAATTGAGGGGATGTCCATCAATTTGGGGAATGGTTAAACAAGTTGTGGTAGGTAATTACAATACAATAATCTTGTCCTATAAGAAATGATGGGCAGGATGTTCTCAGAAAAACCTGGAAAGATTTACAAAGCTAAATATAATGTGTACAAAGTAACACCAATATTGTAAGATGATCAACTGTGAATGATTTAGCTGTTTTCAGAAATTCAACCAAGATTTTGTACTTAAAATACTTTTGATGAATCCATCCCCAAAGAAAGAAGTGATGATGTCTGAATACAGACTGAGGCATATTTTTTAACTTAATTTTTCTTGAGATTTTTTTTATCTATGTTTTCTTTTACACTATGACTAGTAAGGAAATATTTTGTATGACTGTACATGTATAACCTGTATCTAATTGATTACCTTCTCGATGGGGGAGGGAAATGAGGGGGAGGAAGGGAGAGAATTTGGAATTCAAAGTTTTAAAAAACAAATGTTAAAATTGTTTTTACTTGTAAATGAGGAAAAATAATATCTTTTTTTTTTTAAAAAGATGATACTTATTTTAAAAAGAAATTAAAATGTCTTTGGACCACAAATAGTTTTCACAGCATCCTGAAAGTATTTTGGATTGTTACAATCACTATAAAACTGAATTTTATCTGCCTTCTTACTGAGCCAAGAATCCTGCAGCTTGCTAAGTTTTGCTTACACTTCACATTTGATGGAATGAAACAATGAATTTTTAGAGATGGTGAACAATCCTGCTGATAGACAGAACTTGTAGAGTTCTCATTTATCATTTCACAGCTTCTGAATTTCCCCATCACTTTCATCAGACTTTTCCTGATATTTGTAACTCTTTTAGCCTGGATGAGTAAATATGGTACTATACACCAAATCTCTGAAAGCTGTCCAATTCTTTTCTGCTCCACTGTTACCAAAAATTGCGTTTGGCTTAGATTTCTTTCTAAGTTAGTAAAAAAACTGTTCACACATGGAAAATCATTCTAATTTGGTGATGTTAATTATTTCTGGTAGTCATTATTCCTTGGAGTTGCTGCTTTTGTTGAATGCAAATGTTTAGCTTGGAGAGGATAAGTCTATCATCAGTCCAGCATTCTGAAAATACATTGCTATCATCATTTTTATGTCCTGTCTGTTTCTTATTCTTACAACGACATAGTCTTAAATTTCAGTGTTTGCTATGAGGGTGATTCCATTAAGTTTTGTTGCATGTAAGTAAACTGAAGATAGCCTTGATAATGATAAGGAAATGAGGTGCACAAATCTTCAATAGTAAATGATTGTTGCTGTTGTTTCCAAATCAATTTCTCCTAAGGACTATGCTATGTCTAATAGTCTGTGCCTATTCTGGTGTTAAAGTTATCCAGAATTACTAGCTTCTCCTCTTTCAGCACATTGATGATGAGAACCTCCAGATTTTCAAAAATTTTTTCATTTATCATATCAGCATTTATCATGGTGGAAGCATATGAACTGATAATAGTAGCATGATGTTTTCCTGCAAGTGGTAATCACATTGTCATGAGCCTGTCATACAAGCTTCTTGACTAGATCAGTTTGTGAAATGTAGGCTAACTTCACTGTGCTCCCTATCACTGTGGCCACTTCCAAAAAAAAAAAAAGTATATTCAACTCAAACTTCAGTAAGCTGGTCTTTCATTTGTCAGCTCTGTTTCACTTTGGACTACCATTTGGATATGATATGTGCTGAGTTTTCCCATAACAAGAGCTGTTTGTCTTTCTGGTCTACTGGATTTCTTGCTGTTCATAAGCATGCTCACATGCCATGTGCCAATGGTGACTGGAATCATCGTCACAAAAGTTTTCATATATGGGTTTGTGTTTCAAGTTACTGAATGGGATACCAAACTGCTGTTGCAAGCAGGCCAGATTTAGGGGAAGCAGAAATATTTTCTAACCCCTTCTTCATGACAGGAGACAAGCAACATGGTCCTTATAAAAGGTTGGTCAGACACTCAGGAGGTTGCCAAATCCCACTGCTGCTTCAGGTCAGTGAGAGGGACCCTATGGCCTGGGCCTCTTGTGTAAGACTACATGCTTCAGCTGGATCATCACTAGTCCTTTAGCACAGAACTTAAAGTTAGACAAAATGATAAGACAGGAACATAGTAAAATAATAAAACAATAAAATTATTGAATAATAACATAATGAAATAGCAAAATGCTATGGGTGATGCCTTTTGACTTATATGCAAATTGGATTTAAGTGAAGGAGAGTTGCACAAAGCCCTCAGTATTATGCTCTCTTCTAGAATCATCAGAGCCCAGTAGAAAAAAACAAGAGTCAAGATGACTGGAGATGGCTCTGGATGAAATGGATGACTTTGGAGTCTTCCGTGTTTGACCAAGCTCTAAGTGTGCCATTGCACCTACTTCTGCTTCCTTCACGGCCCATTGACATAAAATATTCACATCTACATATTTCACTGGGAAAGACTTCCCACACTTGGGGTAGACAACCCCCTAACTGACTGAGGGGTTTGAAGCTTCAACCTGGTTCAGTCCAAGTGAGAGCTACATAGCACATGGACACCAAAGGTAGATGAGAAGCCCTAAAAAGGGCTCAGCAGCCTTCACATCAGAGGTATTAATCCTCCCTAAACACCGTATACACACCTAGGTACTTAATGGAAGATTTATGGAAAGTCATGGACAAAACTCAAAGAGGCTGTGAAAGTATGGAAAGGGAAGAACTCACAACAAAGAAATAATGGATCAGCCAAAACACTCAAAAGGAGGGGGAACTATTTTTTAATCATCTTATTACTGGTGAGAAAAAAATGGAAAAATGGCATTATTTTAATTTGTTGGTGTTAAGACATGAGCTATCTCTAGTTCTAATTAGGTTTATTTGTTGTTAGCCTATAACTGACAGAGTCCAAAAGTGGATTACATCAATTCATTATTTTTGCATTTGTCATAATCAATTATAATTTAATTTTATATTCATTTGTAAGTATGAGTAGGTAGGACATGGTTTAAGGTTGCTGAAAAATTACCATACAGATTATATCTTTGCAGAATTTCTTCATTGTCTACCATGAGATTCATTTGAACGGGAAATATTCTGAGCGTTTCAGGTTGTCTGTGTCTACAAGACAAAATACCCTGGATAAATGTGAAAGATTCAATCAATCAACCAGATGTTTGATCTATTCCACATGAAACATCCAGGCATTTAGAAACATCTGTAGCAGTGACTGGATTTTTTATTACTTGGTATTTGACATCTGATTGACCTAGCTATGGATAGTGGTAATGTTTACCAAAACACTGAAGCAGGAAAGAAAAGGAAGAAAAAGACATCCTTCTGATATAAAAGGGTGCATTTTAAAAACAGGACAATGAATTAAGTATTCAGGTTCCTTTTATAATGAAGGGAGCAGAGTAAGCTATTGCCTCTTTACCATGATGAATATTTATTCTGAACTGTCAGTAGTACTTATTATACGGTATGTCATGTTCATTAAAGATGTTATACAGCAGTCTGTCAAATAAAGAATGGAAAGCCCTACTGAAGGCAGATATACTGTACATGATAGAGGTCATCATTAATTCAGAAACAAAACTATCTATTGACAATAATAGTTGTATGTACATGTATGGTCTGTGTGTGTGTGTGTGTGTATTTCTTCAGCATGCAACTAAATGGCAATAGACATGAAGTGGAGCATGAAAGACAAGCCAAAGCTTTCTCTTGGCACAAATTACAGGACTGGGTTAGGATGGACACACCTACACCATGCAACACTGAAGTTGTATGTGTACGATGAAAAGAAACTTCCTTCCTTCCTTCCTTCCTTCCTTCCTTCCTTCCTTCCTTCCTTCCTTCCTTCCTTCCTTCCTTCCTTCCTTCCTTCCTTCTTTCTTTCATTACAAAAGAGAATAGATTGAATGAGAATGTAAGACAAGCAAGTAAGTAGATATGAGCTTGGAACTAAACAAACAACCTCTCCTGCTCAAAGACAATAAATGTTCCCTTTAACACCACACTGGATGACATCACCTCAGAAAAATGAGAAGGGAAAAAAAGGCCTGCATTCTTGTTACTTCAGTAGTGGGATGGTTAGGGTTTTTTTTTTTTTTTTCCATGTAGTGTCTAATAACCAGGAAAGTGCACATAACAGAAAACTGAATATTTGGCAAATGAAAAGAAAATGGGAATTTTTAAAACATTTCTGTTAACCTGGAATTTTTGTGTATACTCTTTAAAATGTGTTTAATTAAAAATTTTATATATATGTATGTACAATATACATATACATATATATATATATATATATATAATACATTTCCTTCACTTCCCATTTATTCTTTAACTTAACAAAAATTTGAAAGTCAAAATTTGTGAGATGAAAAACCTATCTGACAAGGCTCATTTCTTTGAAGTTTGAAGAACAGTTTTTCTTGGGAGAGTGTTTCCAATCTCTAAAGAGTCAGTCATAGAAAACTTTCAGGAAACCAGAGACAAAATAGTTGGTGGTAAAATAACGAGAGGCATAGATCTAGTCTCAGAGTCAGGAAGTCCTGGGTTCAAATCGTGCCTCTGCTCTACTTTGGCTATGTGATCCTTGTGGAGTCACTTCATGTGCTCAGCACCCACAGGTAATTCTCTAAGACCAGAAGTTGTAGAGAAGTCTCTGATCTGCCCGAATGGAAGAAGTTCCTCACTAGGAACCACCCAACTTGGTGACATCATAGGTTCAGTCAAAAAAGAAAATAATTTAGTAATCACGCTCCTCTTCCACCTGCCCCCACACACACAGAGTCTGTGAACACTACTACTGCTCTGCTGCCTATCCTTTTCTATTATTTTATTAACAATCAAAATCTATTGATTCCATTTTGTTATAACGAGTAATGGGCTAAATCTTTCTCCTCCCATAATTAACTCCTTTACTAACCCTTTTCTTTCTTTCTGATTCTGAACACAAAGAGTTAAAAAGTAGAAGAGAAAAAAAAAAGAGCATCAAAGAAATTCTCTCCCCAAAGAAAAGGATAATTATTATGGAAGTGTTTTGCATAATTCCAAATGTATAAACTATACTGAATTGCTTGCTTTCTCATTGAGGGTGGATGGGGAGGAAAGACTGAAGAGAATTTGAACTCAAAATTTCAAAAACATTAAAAATTGATTTTGCATGCAACTGAGAAATAAGATGTATAGGCAATGGGTTATAGATATCTATACTGACCTACAAGAACGCAAGGGGGAAGAGAATAGAGGGGAATGATAAAAGGGAGGGTGAACTGGGGAGGAGTAATCAGAATGTATGCTATATTAGAGAGTAGGGAAAAGGGGAAAGATGGAGGGAAAATCTGGACAAATTCTTGTGCAAATGAATGTTGAAAGCTAAAAATAAATAAATTAATAAAAGTTAAAAAAAAAAGTTATTATTCATGTGACTCTGGGCAAGTCACTTCATCTCTGATTATCTTAATTCAATTCAATTTAATAGACATTGATTAAATGGTTACTAGGTCCCACACATTGTGATAAGAAGTGGGGACACAAGGAGAGTCCCTGCCCTAAAGGAGCTTATAATTTAATAGGAAAGACAACATGTAAACAAATATACACAAAGCAAGCTATGTACAGGATAAACAGAAAATAATTAAGAGAGTGAAAGCACTAGCATCAAAACATTTAGGGAAGGCTTCCTGTAGAAATAGGCATTTAGTTGGATTTAAAGGAAGCCAGGTAAGCCAATAGTTGGGGTGGAGGAGAGAGAACATGAGGGACAGCCAAGGAAAATGCCTGGAGTTGAGAGATGAAGTGTTCTGTTTGCAGGACAGCCAGAAGGACTCATTTTCCTCATCTGTAAAATAGAGGTAATAATAGCATCCACCTTGAAGGGTTTTTGTGAGGATCAAATGAGACAATATTTGTAAAGCATTTACAGAGCTTGGCACAAAGTTGGCATTTCTTCCCTCCCTTCTGTTCCTTTCCCTTTCCTTTCATTCCCTTCCTTCTCTTTCCCCTTCTTTTCCTTCTCTTTCTGTCCCCTCCCCTCATCTTCTCTCCTATCCTCTCTAATTCCTTTACTCTGAAGCACTATTAGCAGATATTTTTGTACAATCAGAGTACGCCAGTAATTGATAACAAAACATTGCTTTGTAAATCTATAAAATGTTTTGAATCAAAGTTTAAAATATATTCAATAATATGCTAAATTCGTTTTATTGCATTCTATTTCTATGAAAATTGACAATCCATAAACAGAAAACTTGTTTTGTCTTCTTTGTTTTCTTGGTGGGAAAAAGTGGAGCTGGGACTAGTCTTGTGATTTTATGAGTAGAGTGAACCTCTATGGAGCAAACTCTCGTTACCATTAAAGGTAACTATTTAATGTAACTGTCAATGTAACTGACTAAATATACATATATGCAATAGGGATAGCAACTAGATCTGTGACTTCATTGATTCAGGGTTCTACTGTAAGAGGGAACCCCCTCTACACTGCACATGGGCACCTTCTCTGCAATTTATGGTTTTAGAGAGATGTCTAGAGAACCAACAGGTTAAATTACTGACCACTGATTACTAAAACTGTATGTGTCAAGAGGCAGAACATGAACCCACATTTTCCTGTGGCTAGATCTCTACTAATTAAACCATGTTGCTACTTGCATATACGATATATCTCTATTAAAAAAAGATTATTTGACAAGAATAAACAGAAACATGAACAGGTAAACAGGAGAGAGAAGCCTTAAAGAACTCACTAAAGTTGAACTGTTTACATTTGTACATGGATAGATGTTATTTTTAACTCATGAGACCTTTTTCAGAATTAGGGTAGTTAAAGGGAATAGATATGTATGTATTGATGTTTGCATATATATATGTATGTAATGTGTGTGCATGTATATTATACATATGTAGGTGTGTATGGGTATGTATGTATTTATTATATATGTGTAGGTATGTATACGTACATGGGTATATGTATGTATATATACATATATGCATATATGTGTGTGTATATATCTATAGATATAGATATATACACACATACATACATACATATATACATACATAGACAGAGGGCACCAGGCAAGCTGAATATGAAGGGACAATATATAAAAAATAAACTTTACTGTTGATTGGAATGTACTAGGAGTAAGAGAAAGGGAGAGGTAAAATGTAGTAAATCATTTCAGATGAAAGAGGCAAGAAAGAGCTTTTACAATGGAGGAGAAGAGGGGGGAAATGAAAGGAAAAACGTGAGCTGTACTCTAAGGGAATCTGACTTAAGGAGGGAATAATACACACTCAATTAGATAGGTAAATCTATTTTACCCTGCAGGAAGGCAAGGGGGAAGGGGATAAGAGGGGAGAGAAAATAGAAGGGAAAGTAAATTGGGGAATGGGATAATCAGAAGCAAACATAATTGTGGGAGGACAGGTCAAGGGAAAGAATGGAATAAATGGAGGGCAGGATCCACAAAGGGAAATGTGGTTAGTCTTTAGCAACATAAGTATTATGGACTTGTTTTGCATTGTTACACATTTATTTAATTGCTTATTTTCTCAATGAAGATAGGTGGGGAGGGAGAAAAAGAAGAATGGAACTCAAAAGATTTAATCAAAAATTATTTTACCATTCAACTGGAAAACAAGATATATAGGCAATGGGAAATAGAAATCCATTTTGCCCTACAGGAAAACAGAGTGACAGGGAATGGAGGAAGGGGAGGGTAAGAGAAGGGAGGACAGACAGAAGGAAAGGGTGGATGGGGTGCATGCTATCCTGGGGTGGGGAGAGATGGGGAGAAAATTTTGAATTCAAATTCAGGTGCAAGTGAATGTTGAGAACTGAAAAATAAATAAACTATTAAAAAAAAAAAAGAAAGACCATTTGACTAACCTGATACACCATTTCCTGATAATACCAGATAACAGATGGCTTATTGTGGCTGATTATCTGAATTAATAAGAGGATATAGCTACATTACCTCCATGGCATGTCCATGTCTATATGAATCTGCCTGATGTGATTAGGGTAGAAATTAATGCATAGTCAGGAAAATATTTTCTTTTTTATAATTAATTTATTTTTAGTTTTCAACATTCATTTCCACAAGATTTTGAGTTCCAAATAATCTCCCCATTTCTCTCCTCCCTCCATGCCAAGAATCTGTGCTCTGGTTACCCCTTTCCCCAACCTGCCCTCCATTTAATCACACCCCTCCTTTTTCCTTCCCTTATCCCCATCTTCTCTCTTTTCTTGTACGGCAAGATAGATTTCTATACCCCATTATCTGCATTTCTTTTTTTCCAGTTGCATGCAAAAACAATTCTCAACATTCGTTAAAACTTTGACTTCAAACTTTTCTCCCTTTCTTCCTCCCCACCCACCCTCACTGAGAAGGCAAGCAATTCAACATAGGCTATACATATGTATGCAAAAGGCTTCCAGAATAATTATGTTGTAAAGGACTATTTCCCTCCATCCTATCCTGCCCCCCATTTATTCTGTCCTCTCTTTTGTCCTTGTCCCTCTCCAAATGTGTACACCCTCCTCCCATTTGCCTTCCCTTCTATCATCTCACTGCACTCCATTTATCCCCTTCTCTCCTACTTTCCTATAGTGAAACATAGATTTTTACACCAAATTGAGTGTGCATGTTATCCCCTCAAATGTTATAAGAGTAAGCTTCATTTTTTTCCCTCTCACCCCCTCCCTTCCCCCTTCCATTGAAAAAGCTTTCTCTTGCCTCTTTTATGAGAGATAATTTTCCACATTCCATTTCTCTCTTTCTCCTCCCAGTACATTCCTCTATCACACTCTAATTTTATTTTTCTAGATATCATCCCTTCTGATTCAAATCACCCTGTGCCTTATCTGTCTCTGTCTCTAGCTATATATATATATATATATATATATATATATATATATATATATATATATATATATATATATTAGGGTTAGGTCAGGGCATTTTTTTCGTTGATAATTTCATGAAAGATGATGTCCAGGCTCTTTTTTTGATCATGACTTTCAGGCTGTCCCATAAGTTTTAAACTGTCTCTCCTGGATCTATTTTGCAGGTCAGTTGTATTTCCAATGAGATATTTCACATTGTATTCCATTTTTTCATTCTTTTGGTTTTGTCTTATAATTTCTTGGTTTCTCATAAAGTCATTAGCTTCCAACTGTTTCATTCTAATTTTTAAAGAACTATTTTCTTCAGTGAGCTTTTGAACCTCCTTTTACATTTGACTAATCTGGCTTTTTAAAGTATTCCCCTCTTCACTGGCTTTTTGGACTTCTTTTGCCATCTGGGGTAGTCTATTTTTAAGAGTGTTATTTTCTTCAGCACTTTTTGGATCTCCTTTAGCAAGCATTTTAAAGACTTGCACTTTATGATTTTCTTGCGTTGCTCTCATTTCTCTTCCCAATTTTTCCTCCACCTCTTACTTCACTATCAAAATCCTATTTGAGCTCTTCCATGGCCTGAGACCATTGAATATTTTGTTTGGAGGTTTTGGATGCAGAAGTCTTGACTTTTATGTCTTCCTCTGATGGTATGCATTGTTTTTCCTCATTATAAAGGATGGGAGAAAGTACCTGTTCGCCTTGTTTTAGTCTTCTTTTTTCTCTCTTTTGGGCATTTTCCCAGTCTGCTACTTGACCTTTGAATCCTTTATCAAGTGGAGAGTATATTCTAGGGACTCATACTTTCTCAATTCCTGCAAGGTGGCACAATCAAAGCAGAGGAATTTACTCCTCTCATGGCTGGTGCTCTGGTCTGGAAGCAACCACAAGATTTTCTGCTCAGGATCTGCAAGTAGAATTCCCTTTCTAGAGTCTTCACCAGCTCCACTACATCAACACTCCTCCTCACCCTGGGACCACACTCAAGACTGAGACCCAGATTGACTGCTCAATTCCCCCAGTATCTGTAGGCTGAGAGTTTCAAAAATGGACAACTGCCACAGTGGCTGCTACTGTCCTGGACCCAGGACTAGGGCTGGACCCTGCTTCCTTCTCACCCAGTTTAAAGAGCTTTCTCACTGATCTCTGAAGCTTTCTTTGGGATTTGTGGTTCGAGGAATCTGATATCCATAGCTGCTGCCTGTGATTCTGTGCCCTGAAGTCCAAAGTTGGGCTACACTCTGCTCCATACTTGGTATGATAGACTTTTCCTGTAGGCCTTCTAGGATACCTTGAACTGGAAATCTCCTTCACTCTGTCGATCCATGGCTCCTGCTGCTCTAGAATTTCTTTAGAGCCATTTTTTCATAGGTATTTTATGGGCTATGGTGGGGGGGAGAGCTATAGCAGGTTCATCCTTCTACTCCATCATCTTGG
Source organism: Bettongia penicillata ogilbyi (assembly GCA_023548195.1). Taxonomy (NCBI): domain Eukaryota; kingdom Metazoa; phylum Chordata; class Mammalia; order Diprotodontia; family Potoroidae; genus Bettongia; species Bettongia penicillata. The sequence continues at coordinate 198,714 of JAJHZJ010000937.1, read as the reverse complement.
CTCCATCCCTCAGGAAAGAATTTTCTGTTTAGAGTCCAAGGATACCCTTTTACCCTCAAACTTCATGGTGGATACAGGTATTTGCTTTTTGTTCTCCTTTCTCAATTTCCTCATCTATGTTAGTCATATAGTCCTGTTTACCTTTATTCCCTCCAAGATGTGTTCTTTCAGATATCCATGATTAAAGAATGATAGGAATCCTGAACTTCCTTTCTGTCATTACTCCCTTCCTGTGATCCTAAAGATTGGTGGCTAAACCATTTGGTGCTGGGTCTAAGTTCACCTGAAGTGAAACTTCAACTCTTTATATAGAGACACTTCCATAACAGAGGATAATGGAATGAACTTGTTTCTCAGTAGGGCTATAAATGCCTTCAGTCATTATCATTGTTTAATTAAAAAAAATCAGGGTTTTGGAATTAAAAGGATCTGGGTTCAAAGTCACCTGCTATTTTATACCCACTTTGATCACTAACCTTCTGGAATTTCATTTTCTTGATCAATAAAATAAGTAGACTGAACAATCATGGTTTCTAAATTTCCAGCTCTAAATTTATAATTCTATGATCTTAGAATAATGATGAAGCTATACTGAGTCTTTCTGTCTCCCCAAAGTTCTTAATCAAGTCCTACTCCATCTTAAGCTCTCTAAATTTGTTTCTTCTGATTAATTTTTCCCAGGTTCTTAAGATTTTTGCATCTCAGAAAACTTAAAAGTTCAGCCCTCTTGAAATCTGGCATTCTGACATGACTGATAAGTTCCACATCAGCATTGACCCTGGTTCTTCCCCCATATTGCAGTTAAGACCAAATTATTTCGTATTCTGTCAGTTAATAATGAATACAGTTTCTACAGTTCTCTAGTTGTTTCCAGTTTATTGTTTGGTCTCCCCAACTGAATGTAATTTTTTTGATGGCAGGGAGAATCTCTATGAATAGTCAAAATTATATAGGGAGTACTCAGTATGTTGACTGATTGAAAGAGTACCTCTGAATCCTATCTCCACATATAAAATGGCCTACAGAGATAGTAAGTTCAGGATATGCTTTCTATATCCATTCTCAATGGGAGCATAATTAAGTTTTCTTAATCTTCTAGAAGGAATAGAAATCTAGAAGAGGCCCTTGCACAGCCAGGGTCAAATCTGAACAAAATTTGAAAGACTTCACAAGGCCTCTTCTTTGGCACACCAGCTAGCTCAGCACCAGGTAAGCTGCAGCATTCTAGCTTCTAGGTGAAAGAATCAGTGGCACAATATGCAAAGCCTCAGGTTCTAAGCACAAGAACCATGGGACAGAGCTCCTTGTGCCCCAAAAGCAGAGATCCTCCCCAAAAGCCAGAAAAAGGGCAATCATCATGAGCAGGAAAGAAATCAGAAAAAAAAAAGACCACAGAATCTTACCATGGGGACAAGGACCAAAATAAAAATACCAAAGATATCAACATTGACACAGTACTTCCATCAGAATTCTCAGAAGGGAATACGAACTGGTCTCAGGACCAAGAGCATTCTTGGAAGAGTTCAAGAAGGATTTTAAAAGCAAAATTAGAGAAGTAAAGGAAGAGTTGGCCAAAGATTTTAAAAATGTGGATAAAAGTATTCACAGAAGAATTTGAAAAGAAAATTGAACAAATTTTCAAAGAGACACAAAACTTAACTGGAACAATTGGGCAAATGGAAAAAGAGATGCAAAAGAAGCAAATAATCTCTTAAAAGTTAGAGTTGGCAAAGTAGAAGCTAATGACTCCATGATACATCAAGAATCAGTCAAACAGAATCTAAAGAATGAAAAAATACAAGAAAATGTAAAATATCTCACTGGAAAAACAACTGACCTGGAAAATACATCCAGGAGAGAAAATCTAAGAATTATTAGTCTACAAGAAAGTCATGATGAAAAAAAAAAGCCTAGACAGTATCTTGCAAGAAATCATCAAGAAAAATTGTCCTGAGGTCCTAGACCCACAGAGAAAATAATCACTTCCTGAAAGAGATCCCAAATTGAAAACGCCAAGGAATAGTGTTGCCAAATTCCAAAACTTTCAAGTTAAGGAGAAAATACTGCAAGCTGCCAGAAGGAAACAATTGAAATATCAGAGAATTACAGTTAGGATCTCAAAGAACCTTGCAGCTCCTACATTAAAAGACCAGAGGGACTGGAATATGATTATTTTGTAAGGCAAAGGAGCTTGGACAACAACCAAGGATCAATTACCCAGAAAAATTGAGCATAACATTTCAGGCAAGGAGATGAACATTCAAGGAAATAAGGGATTTCCAGACCTTCTTGAAGAAAAGACCAGAGATCAATAGCAAATTTGATCTTCAAATACAAGTCTCAAGACAGGCAAAAAAAGGTAAACAGGGCAAAAAACTTGTTATTCAATATGGGCAAACTATTTCCATCCCTGGAAGGGAGTATGACACTTGCTAATCTTGAGAACTGTAAATTTATTATCACATTTAAAAGGGATATACATAGATAGAGGGAGTGGGTAGAAATCAAATGATGTGAAGATGAAAAATGTGATTTAAGGGTACAGAGATAGTGTAACATGAGATGTGAAAAGGAGGAGGCAGAAAAAGGTAAATTATATCACAGTAGAGGAAAAGAGCAGAAGGAGGTGAGCACTGTTTGAGATTAACTCTCATCTGATTTGGTTCAAGGAGGGAAAAACCAACTCAGTTAAGCATAGAAATCCACTGGTCCTCTGGGGATCAGGAGGCAAAGGAGGAATAAAAGGGAAGGGAGGCTAAAAGGGAGGGAAGAAGTAGTAGGGGAAAAGGGGTAATAAAGGAAGAGAGGTGAATAGAAGGGAAGGAAGACTGAAGGAGGCGCAGTAGTCCAAAATTAATACTATTGTGGAGGGGAAGGGAGAAGGGAGAACTAAAAGCATAAATGAGGGGAAATAGGATGGAGGGAAAGACACAGATAGCAATCAAAACTATGAATGTGAAGGGAATGAACTCCCTCATAAAACTGAGGCAGATAACAGAATGGATTAAAAACCATACTCCAACAAGGTGTTGCTTACAGGAAACACAATGGTAAAAGTAAAAGGTTAGAGCAGAATATGATGTGCTTCAGCTGAAGTAAAAAAGTAGGGGTAGCAATCCTAATCTCAGACAAAGCAAAAGCAGAAATAAATCTAATCAAAAGAGATAAGGAAGGAAATTATATCCTGCTAAAAGGCACCTTAGACAATGAAGCAATATCATTACTAAATACATATGTTCCAAGTGATAGAGCATCCAAATTCTTAGAGGAGAAGTTAAGGAAGTTACAGGAAGAAATAGAAATAGAAAACTACACTAGTGGGGGATTTCCGTTTCCTCTTCTCTGAACCTGATAAATTTAATCCCAAAATAAACTAGAAAGAAGTGAAGGAGGTGAATAGAATTCTGGATAAGTTAGATATCTGGAGACAATTGAATGGGGATAGAAGGCAGTATACCTTTTTCTCAGAAGAACATGGCACATATACAAAAACTGATCATGTACTAGGGCATAAAAACCTCACACTCCAGTGCAGAAAGGAAGAGATAGAAAATGTATCCTTCTCAGATCATAATGCAATAAAAAGTATATGTAATAAAAGACCATGGAAAGACAGATGAAAAATTAATTGGAAACTAAACAATCCAACTGTAAAGAATGAGTAGGTTAAACAACAAATCATAGAAACAATCAGTAATTTCATTCAAAGAATGACAATAATGAGACAATCTACCAAAACTTATGGGATGTTGCAAAAGCAGTTCTTAGGGGAATATTTATATCATTGAACACTTACCTGAATAAAACAGAGAAAGAAGAGATCAATGAATGGGGCATGCAGCTGAAAAAGCTAGAAAAAGAACAAACTGAAAATCCCCAAGTAAATACCTAAGTAGAAATACTGAAAACTGAAGAGGAGATTCATAAAATTGAAATTAAGAAAAGTAGTGAGCTAATAAATACAACTAAGAGATGTTTTTATGAAAAACCAATAAAATTCATAAACTTTTGGTCAATTTGATTTAAAAAATAAAGAAGAAAACCAGATTACCTATATCAAAGATGAAAAGGGTGAACTCTTCTCCAATGAGTAGGAAATTAAAACAATAATTAGAAATTACTTTGCCCAACTGCATGCTCATAAATTTGATGATCTAAGTGAGGTGAATGAATATTTTTTAAAAACATAATTGTCCAGATTAATGGAAGAGGAAGTTGAATATTTAAAAAAAAGAAAACATCTCAGAAAAAGAAATTGAACAAGCCATCAATGGAAATAGGAAATAGGAAAAATACCCAGGGGTAGAGATTATATAGTAGAGTTATTATTGTTAATATTTTCTTCAAGAGCCCACAGAGTCAGAGGCTGTATGCAATGAATTCCTTTCTCATTTTCTGCTTCTTTGTCAAAATAGGTCTATTCCTGGAACCAACATAGCTTTCTTTTTGGTGACCCAAAAACTTTATTTCCTACAAATGTGCACAGATATCTGACATCCATGTAAACCTTTGTTTGATCCCATCATCTTTTCAAATTATTGCGCTGTAGCTCCCTTTTCTTGAAGAGCCAAACTCCTAGAAAAAGCTTTCTGTGTGTCCATTGTTTATCTCATATTCACTTCTCAACCCTTTGCAATCTGGTTTCCATTTCCACAGTTTGATTTAAAGGGCTCTCTTCAGTGGTGTCTTCCCAGTTCTCATGATTATTGAGCTCTGAGAAGCCACAGGATTACAGAAATATGACTTTCTAATACTATAAAGTATTATCCTATATATTCTATAAAGCAATAAGTGAAAACTATCAAGCGAATTCTATCAAATATTTAAAAAAAAACAGTTAATTCCAATACTATATAAACAAATTGGGAAAATTGGTGGAGTCATACCAAATTCTTCATATGACACAAATATGGTTCTGATACCTAAACCTGGAAGAGCCAAAACAGAAAAAGAAAATTATAGACCAATTTCTCTAATGAACATAGATGCAAAAAGTATAAACAGGATATCAGGAAAAAGAATAAAGCAACTTATCATGAGAATAATACATTAAGATCAGGTAGGATTTATAACAGGAATGCAGGTCTGGTTCAATATTAGGAAAACTATCAGCATTATTGATCATATGAACAATAAAATTTACAGAAACCACAGGATTATCTCAACACATGCAGAAAAAGCTTTTGATAAAATACAACATCCATTACTATTGAAAATACTGGAGACCATAGGAGTAAATGGAGCTTTCCATAAAATAATAAGTAGTATCTACCTAAAACCATTAGCAAGTGCTACATGCAATGGGAATAAGCTAGATGCATTTCCAGTAAGGTCAGGGGTGAAATAAAGATGTACATTATGACCACTGTTATTCAACATAGTACTAGAAATATTAGCTTTAGCAATAAATGAAGAAAAAGAAATGGAACAAATTTGAATAGGCAAAGAAGAAACTAAGTTATCACTCTTTGCAGCCGATATGATGATATACTTAGAGAATCTTAGAGAATCAAGTAAAAAACTACTTAAAATAATAAACATATATATGGGAGTCTACCTGCCAAAATAAAACCAGAGATTATATGAACACAATTACAATATACTTTTTGTAAAAATAAAGTCAGATATAAGCAAATGGAAAAGCATCAGTTGCTAGTGGCTAGGCCAAACTAAACATAATACAAATGACAATGCTACCTAAAGTAATTTACTTATTCAATGTCATAGCAATCAAACAACCAGAAAAATATTTTCTAGAGCAAGGAAAAATAATATCAAAATTCATCTGGAAGAACAAAAGTTCCAGAATATCGAGAGAATTAATGAAAAGAAATGCTGGGGAATGTGACCTCACCATACCAGATCTCAAATTGTATTATACAGCAGTTAGCATCAAAACCACTTGGTACTGGCTAAGAAAAGAGGGGTAGACCAGTGGAATAGGTTAGGTACTTAAGACACAGCAATCAATGAATATAGCAATCTTTTGCTTGATAAACCAAATGACATAAACTTCTGGGATAAGAACTCACTGTTTGACAAAAACTGCTTTGAAAATTAGGTAACAGTGTGGCAGAAACTGGGCATAGACAGCAAAGCCTGACACTTTACACAAGAATAAAGTCCAAATAGATACATGATCTAGATATAAAGATTGATACTATAAGCAAATTATTGGAGCAAGGAATAGCGCATTTGTCAGATTTATGGAATATGGAGAAATTTATGAACAGGAGACAGAGAACATTATGAAGTACAAAATGGATAATTTTGATTACATTAAATTGAAAAGTTTTTGCACAAGGAAACCCAATGCAACCAAGATTAGGAGGGAAGTGGAAAACTGGGAAAGAATTTTTGCAACTAGTGTCTATGATAAAGGCTTCATTTCTAAAATATATGGAGAAATGAGTCAAATGTAAAGAATATAAGTCATTCCCTAATTGACAAATGGTCAAAGGATATGAATAGGGAGTTTTCAGAGGAAGAAATTAAAGCTATCTATAGTCATATGAAAAAATACTCCAAATCTGTATTGATTAGAAATGCAAATTAGAACCAACTCTGATGTACCATATCATACATATCAGATTGGCTAACATGAAAAAACAGGAAGATGACAAATATTACAGAAGATGTGGAAAAGTTGGAACACTAATTCATTGTTGGTGAAGCTGTGAGCTGATCCAGTCATTCTGGAGAGCAATTTGTAACTGTGCTCAAAGGGCTACAAAAATGTGTATACCCTTTGACCCAGCAATATTGCTTCCAGGACTGTATCCCCAAGAAATCATAAAAATGAGAAAGGGCACCATGTGTACAAAAATATTTATAGCAGCTCTCTTTGTGATGACCAAGAACTGGAAATTGAGGGAATGTCCATCAATTGGGGAATGGATGAACAAGTTGTATGTATGAATGCTGTGGAATACTATTGTGCTATAAGAAATGATGAACACTAAGACTTCAAAGAGTCCTTGAAGGACTTACATGAAACAATGTTGAGTGAAAAGAGCACAAACAGGAGATCATTGTACATAGTAACAACCACAGTGTATGAGGAATTTTTCTGGTAGAGTTAGCCCTTTACAACAATGCAAGGACCTAAAACATCCCCAAAAGATTTGAAAGGCAAAACACCATTTACATCCAGAGAAAGAACTGTGGAATTGAAATCCTTAATGAAGCAGAAGATTTTCTTTTGTGTTATGTTTTATTTTGTTTGGGTTTTTCTCTTGGTTTCTCCCATTCGTTTTAATTCTTCTGTGCAGCATGACTAATGTGAAAATGTGTTTAATAAGAGTGTACATGTAGAATCCATATAAAATTGCATGCTATCTCAGGGAGGGAGGGGGGGAAATCTAAGACTTTATGGAAGTGATTATAGAAAACTGAAAACAAATAAATTAATAAACTTTTTTTTAAATTAAAAAGCCATTACAATAGGCCAAATGATAGGCTGAAACAAAAGAAGTGATGTGGGGAAGGGATTCACATGTCTAGAAGTATACCTAAGTCCTAGCTTGACCATTGGAGAGCAGAGAGAAACTAAGTCAAAAAAAAGAAATTCCAGAGAGGCTTCTGATACCATATTTACTGGGATTTGAAATTAGGGATCTGGGACTTGGAGTATGTAATATTAATGAAATAGGAAGATCTTACCCACCCATTAATAGGCCTACATGCCCAGCTGTGATGCATCCTGAATCACATAGAGCCAATTGGGGGAGAAACTTGCTTAAAGAGAAGTTTGCTCAGGGGAGGCTTGCTTTGAGGAAGGCTTTCACACCTTTGCTCACCTAATTAGGCACAGAGGTTGTGATGCCTTCTGACTCTGAGAAGTGTATATATACCCCGAGTTGGTAATTTGCTTTGGAGGGATTTGCTCCTGAGAAGGATCTTTTATTTCCTGGTAGAGACTCTGAGTAGCTATATGTTCTGAGCTTCCCCCACCACCCTTGGACTGCTTAGATGCCTGTGCTCCCTCAGTCCAGTGACATATCTAAAGTGAATAACAACGTTGCTGTATTCGGACATCCAGAGTCCTGTTGGTCTTTGTGCTAATTTCTCTGCTTGTATCTTCTATTCTAATTTTCTGTAATTAAAGTAAGACTTGTTAACTCTTTTAAAAAAAAGAAAAATCATCTCTTAGTTCATTCACACTAAGAGGGAAGTTACTAATAAACGATTCCAATGTTACTTTTCCCAGGGGTATCTGCCTTCTGTCACTGAAATTTTAAAATAAAAGAATGACCAAAGGATTATAGGTTTATTGCCGAAAGCAACCTCAGAAATCATCTAGTATAACTCTCTCACTTTTCAGTTGAAGAAACTGAGGTTCACAGAGGTTAAGTATCTACCATAGGTCACACAGACAGTATTAGGATTTGAACCTGGATCCTAGGATTCCAGAAAGTGTGCTATTTCTATCACAGCATAAGGAATCCCTAACAACAGAAATTCAGGCAATAGCCAGTAGAGAAAGGAATAATTTGAGCTGGCAAAGCAATATTCTGTTCAATTTCAGGAAAATGTGAGGCAGGCCTATGATTCTAGGTTGCCTCATCTTCCAGAGGCAGTTGCATTTTCTTTGATGAGTGCCATGACCTCTTGTTCTGGGTAACTTTTACCAGACTAATCTGTGGCGTTTGGAGAACCTCCTTCCAGCTTCTGCACTGTTCTATGACACAACCACTCATAAATATTTCAATTAAGCACACCATATAGACCACAGGCAGCATCCTGCCAAACACCATGAAGGAAGGGCATAAATCCATTCATTTGCAGTTCACCATTTGTGGTAAAGTGATGGTAATATAATGTCCAAAGAGCAGAGATTTGATGTTTGTTGAATAAAGACGAAGTATCCCACTGGTCTTTGATCCACTTAAGGTACAAACACCAACGTTCCAGTGTCAATTTCAGCAAGCCACAAAATCCTTCATTTTTTTTAAAGAAGATCAAGCTAGTGACCCTTTAATTTCTCTCTCTTGGAAATAATGGCTCACTGCCAGATAGGGACGATTCTTACTCTTCTGCTAAGCCTCCACTCAGAGGACAGACTATTTCTCTTTCCACAGTGAGAGGCCAGAGGTATCAGAAGGATTTGAAAGTAAATTCTGTAGGCCAGAGATAGAAATTCAATAATTTGGGGGAGAAAAGATAACCTCTGGGAGCTCTGTATTTTAGTGCCCTTTTCACTGTGGGGCACAGCCCTTTATGTGATCCTCATTGTGGAATACAACAGTATATACCTTTCAGCACCGAAAGGGTTGGAATGCAAGTGGATCTGGCTTCAGGGTAGGAGTGGATAATGTTCTAAAATAAAAAAAAAAAACAACACAAAAAACACAATGATAAGGTGGTCAGTCTTACCAAGGCAAACATATACACAGTACACCTGCAGCACTGCTGCATTCCTCAGAGACAACCTGAGCCACTTCCTATGTGTGCATGAGAAGCTTTTTCCTTGTAAGCAACCTACAGACTATCACCTTCCCCTTTCCCTAGGGAGCTCCACAAAATATTTACTGAAAAAGCCAATTGAACCACTTTGAAGCAGAACACAGTGAGAAAAAAATAGTTCTAAAATAAAAAAAAAGTTAAATCTAAAACTTGTCATTCCCTTCATTTTTCTCTTCTTTGTGTATTTTGTTGTTCTGTTGTACCTGTGTGAATTACAGTATAGTCTTCTTTTCATACTAAGAAACAAGACCAGAGGCTAAATTTAAGTAGCAAACAATGGTAAACAGAATAAAACCTAATCTTCTGATAGTGCTTTATAAAAACAATAACAAAAACCTTTTGTGACATAAGGAGGGCTAATCAAGGGAGTCACCTGATAAATTCAATAAATTTCTAAATCACCTTGGTGAGGGAAGAAAGTGAACCTTTGAGAAGATGACAGATATGTCTCCACCAAATATGTAGGTATGTCCATTGGCACCTTATTGGTAGGACAAGGCAAAGATCTTAATTGGGTTTCAGTTACTTAACTGCCTGAGTCTCTGGGGAGAATGGACTCTATTCAGAGGAGTCACCTTTTCTTGAGAGAAATCAGTTTCATTGCTTTAAAACTTTAAACTCTGGATCTTTGTCAATATTTACATCCCTACCTAAAAAGCTGGACTTAATTTGCACTTTAACATTTGTAGCATACAGGTTCAATATCTTCTTTAAGGAATTAAATATTTAACTAACCTGATTATTTAGCAATATTGTTTCAGCACTACACATGATGAAACCTCCCATCGCTCCCCTCAATGTTTAAGGACCCAACCCGTTATAGAACTTAAGGAATCATTTCATTCAACAATTATTTACTGAATGTTTATAATGTGCACAGTGATGCCCCAGACAATTTATGGGGAATCAAAGGAGAACCTCTTAACAGGTCCCCCTGCCTCTACTCTCTGCCCTTTCCTCCTCTCCCAATTCTGATCCTAGCCCTCCCCCAAGCAACTCTTCCTTCTGTCAGCAGCAGGCAGAGAGAGGAAGCATTCAGGATGCAAAACTTGGGTTTCCTCTTTAAACAGTATTAGATTGTATGACATGGAAGACACTGGCACAGGATGGCTCTGCATGGCATGCCTGCATCAGAGATGGTGCTGTGCTCTATGAGTAAAGAAGAAGCAAAATAGCTTAAAAGAAATGCAAGATGAGCAAATTTAGAAAATTCGCCCCAAATCTTCACATGGACTGTTTTGCCCCACTTGTACATTCAAGCACATTTAGTCTTGTATTGGTCTGATCAGTCATAGTCAGACAATGAAACTTGACTTTAGCATGGTGATGTCACTTGAGTCCTCTTCCAGAAAGAAGGGCAATAACCAACTAGAGATTAACCACAGAATATTTTAAACCAGGATTTTAGTGGTGGAATGCAACTGGAGAACAGGAAACAGAATAAGGTCCTTTTGCAGCAGCTGAGAGCAAGGTACCTTAATGGTAGAAATGAGAGTTGAGAACTATTACATAGAAGCTGATGAGCAGTCTTAAGGGGTTTGGGGGTATTCTTAAAGTCACATTCTCTGGGGCCTCTGTCTTCTGATGGTTTTGTTCATTTCATGAAGGTGCCTAGAGTTTGACATGCTTGTCTTTCCTAAGGAAAGGGGCTTCCAGAGTGCTAGTTATCTTGTCTTCCTAGGGTTCTAAAAGGCAGTAGTGGAGACTGAGGCAACAGGATGAGTCAAGTGCTCTCACATTCATCTGAGTGTTTTCTGTCTGAAATGGTCTACGGAGACTTTCTCCTTTTCCCCCAGCATATGCCCACAATGGAGGCCTAATCTCTGCCATCCCGCTCTATAATGCATAGGTCTGATCTTCACTGACTGGTTACTATCTTTCATTGGTCCCCTGTGTTCTACTAAGCAAAGTTCAGACTCTGGAATATTAAACATCCTTCATAATTTGACCACAACTTACTTTTCCAGTCTTTTCTTCTGCTACTTTTTTCATGCACTTACGCTTCAGCCAAAATTAGACTACTCTCATACCAAATAATTTCTATGACACAAACATGGTTTTGATACTTAAACTAGGGAGAACAAAAACAGACGGGAAAAACATACAAACCATGGACAATAGTAATAAATAATAATATCGATGCAAAAAAAGTACTAAAAAGGAAATTACATCAATATATCACAAAGATCATAAACTATTACCAGGTCGGATTTATAATAGAAATGCATGGCTAGTTCAGCAGTAAGAAAACTGTGAGCATAACTGATTAAATACATTCAAAAATAAAACAATAATCACTTAAAGAGATGCAGAAAAAAACTTTTGACAAAGGCTTTAAGAAGTCTTCACAATGAGGGAGGTAATTCTGAAATGGATCCAGGAAAGAAGATAAGGATTCTAAAAAGGCAAATGTATAATGCATTCTGGGCATTGGAAGTGTCTGCATAAATGCCTAAAGATGGTAAATGTAGGATGGATTTCAGAGAACAGCCAGTAGTCCAGTTTTACAGGTTGGATCCAGACTATGGAGGACCTTAATTATCCCATTAAGATATTTATGTCATATCCTATAGGCAGGATATCACATTCAAGTATTGTGAACAGAGAAAGGGCAGGGTCTGAATCAAGGTCAAAAAGAAGAATATTTTGACAGTGGTATGGAGAACTGATTGGAGAATGTAAGGAAGAGAATCTGTGAGAATATTCATGAGCTATTATTGTAGGCAAATCTAGACTACTAGGCTATGGTTTGAACCATATCAGTGTTTGTGTGAGTAAAAAGAAAAGAATAAATGTGGGAGATTTTAGGAAAGTTGAATGCAACAACAACAAAAGAACTGCTTGGTGGAGCAGTGTCCAAAAATATTTATCAAATGACTGGAGCATAGGACTAAGGAAACATAGGAAAGAGAGGTTGGAAGGCTGGTATCTTCTTCCTTGGAGGCCAGTTCAATTTGGGACTAGGGTAGGAGCTAACAAAAAGCCTATTTACCAGTTAGACTCTGTTTGGTATAAAGAATAATATTTAGTTGTAGATTGCAAGTATAAGTTATAGAAATATTACTGGAATCAATGTAAAGTTCTAACTCTGAATAGCCTCCTCAATCATCAACTTAAATGCACAGAAAGTCATTAAGTGACATTATATGCCTCTAAAAGAGGCAGTGACCTAAGAGGCAGGAAGCTAGATTTCTAGACAGGAAGATCTGGGTTGAAATCTCACCTCTGGCACTTACTACTATCTATGTGACCCTGGACATGTCATTAAAAACCTTCAACTTCAGGCACTTACTTAACACTATAAGTTGATCTATTTAGTTACATGATTCTATATAGAAAATATACATATATTTTGGAGATTCTGGCCCCCAAAAAAGTTTTTCTTCTAAATATTGAAGCAGTATAGTATAATGAAGAGAGAACTGAATTTGAATCACAGCTGTGGCACTTACTGTTTATATTACTCTGAATGCATCATGGAATTTAAACTTCAGAAGGGACCTAAGATGTCACCTAATATATCTTGGTTATTTCACAGATCAGGAAACTGAGCCTAAAAGAGATTAAATGATCTTCCGAAGTCAGGAAGACAATAAGAAGCAGATTTTCTCCCAACTCCAGTTCATCCTCATTCAGCTATCTAAGTGATGTTCCCATAGCAGAGATCTGATTATGTCACACGCACCATCACCCCTACTCAGTAAACTTAATGACTCCCTATCACATCCAGGATCAAATATAAAATCCTCAATTTGCCACTTAAAATTTTTCAATATTCATGACTATTATTATTATTAGGAGACATCTTTTACCTCTCCCAGCTTTCCAGACTTATTCTACCCCTTCCTCACACTTTGTGCTCTAGTAACTCTGACTTTCTTGCTGTTCCTCAAGCAAGATATTACATCTCCCACCTCTGGTGTTCCCCCATTCATGGAATGCTTTCTCTACTTATCTCAGGCTGTTCACTTCTCTAGCTTCCTTGAAATCCCAGCTAAAATCTCACTTTCTGCAGGAAGGCTTTCTTGATCCCCTTGACACTAGTGACTTCTCTCAGTTGATTTATTTCCAATTTATCCTGGATATAGCTTGTTAGTATGTAGCCATTTACAGGTTGTATCCCCCATAAGATTTTAAGTTCCTTGAGAACAGGGAATGGCTTTTACATTTATTTGTATCCAGAATGCTTAGCACAGTGCCTAGCACATAGAAGTTGCTTAATAAATCTTTGGATGAATGACATGATTCAAACCCAAATGCTCTGAATTCTGAATCTAGTATTTTTTCATCCACTGTAATATTTTATAACATCAACTCTCTGTTTCTCAGTTTCTTCATCTACCAAATAAGAATAATATTATTTATAATATATACCTCATAGATAATGAAAGAGATAAATGAGATAATATGTGTAAAATGCATTGAAAATTTTTAAGTGTATACAAATGTCAATGGCTTGCTTTAGTCTTCTGCTTATTTTCATCCTTCTCTGTCTTTGAGGTCTTCTAAGAAAAGGAAAAGAGCCATATAGTTATATTAAAAGGTATATTTCCTTCTCCTTTTCTCAAATAATAAAAGAAAAGAAAAAAGTTGACTACATTTAGAGTGGCTTTTGCTAGTTACAGTGGACCAGTTACCCAGACAAGGAAAGATGCCACCTAGTGTCAAGAGCCTTGAACAACAGGCAAAGCTAACCAGAGGTCTGGAAGAATCTAAGTGCATAACTTGCATTTTAACCTACATCCATAAAAACAAGAATATACTTTTTAAAGCTGGAAGTGAAGTGGGAGGTCATCTATTTCAGCCTCTCTTGCTGCTACTGAAACTTAGGAACTATAAAGGGAAGTGACCTCCCTTAGTTCCCAGCTCTAGTTAGCTCTGGGAAGGCCATTATTAGAACCCATGTTTTCTGTCATCCAAACACAGTACTCTTCCCACTATGCTATTCTGTCTACCACAGGAAATCAGTGAGAAAAGAGCATTATGACAAGTCCAAGATCAGACTGATTCCAAAGAACTTTAAATAGAATGATGACATTCACAGTGATGGGAAAGCACAAAAGGGAAGAAACTTGATTGTAACATTTAATTTTACAGTAATTTGCTATTATGACACAGTAGGATAGTTAACTAAAGATGCCCATAGGCAAATGGAAATAAAAAGAGTGACAGATCTAGAGACTTAGATTTGAGTTGTGGATGCTCACAGAGTAGGCATGTGCTCTAAATAAAGGGCAGAAAGCTCTTGCAGGGGTTCACTAGTGTAAGAAAAATACCCCCAATGCAAAAGCTATTGATTTAGTTGTGGTACTTCTCTAGGGAATTCTGCAATTTACTCTAGCTGCCTGAGATAATTTATCTCACTTGGGCAAACAGTTGACTCCCAAGAGGGTATTTTATTTTCTGGATCACAACAGAATTTAAGTCAAGTAAGATCTTTGTTACTAAAATTTAATACAGTGTTAAAAAGTGCAACTTCTAGAATGATTTTGCCAACTCTTTTATTTTTTCCTTCATGGAGAACCAGTGATCTGTTCTTCCATGTACTGTCACATCTTTATCTCAATTGTAATCTTTTGTGTAAGGATGTCAATATAGATATAGATGTGTTTTAATTCCTCCAGTCACATATGAAACCCTTGAATAAATATCTCACCTTTACAATACCAACAATTAAATGTGTATTTGTAGACTACAGGCTACTTGGCATCCTGTCTCTTTTCCACCATTATAACACAAGTCAAATAAAGAAGCATTTATTAAGTTCCTATTATATGCCAGGCATAGTGTTAAGCATTAGGGATAAAAAGAAAGACAAAAAAACAAGAAAATAAACAAAGTCCTTGCTTTCAAGGAGCCCACAGTCTAATCCGAAGACAGTATGTAATGAAAAGCACTAGATTACTGCAGTCATTTTGATAAAAGGGAAGTGTACAGAACTGTAAGGTTTTTGGTTTTTGTTACTATTTGTGTGTGTCTGTGTGTTTGTGTGTGTCTGTTTTCACGTGTCCCATGAGTCATTATAGACAAGGGACTAATCACCTAGGAGCCAAACAGTTGGAAACAATCCTCTCCATACCCAGCTAGGCTGGTTCCCAGAGAAGGTGTAGGATGGTCCTCAGAGACAAAGCATAGGCTTCTTCTAGGACTCTACCCAAAGTGCTTACAGCTTGATAGAATCTCTCATATGTTGGTAGTGTATTTGAGAATGCAGAATTATCTCTACACCACACTAAGAAAAAGCAGGAGAACTTTTGTAAGGCACCATAATATAATGCAAAGAATTAGTATGATTAATTAAGAAAAAAAGTGAAGTCATACCTTCAAAACAAACGTAATTATAAAATGCTTTTTGAACAAATAAAGTGAGGTTTAAATAACTGGAGAAATATTTATTGTTCATGGTTAGGCCAAGTTAATATTATAAGAATGATAATTCTACCTAATCTACTTGTTCAGTGTCATTCCAATTAAACTACCGAAAACTTTCTTTATTGCAAAAGGAATTTGAGAGTGGCAGAATCCACTAGAAGACAGTGTGTGGCAGTTTTCCAGCCCAGGATCCCCTGAAATGTTGATGACAAGGAGCTGTTATACTGGGTTGGGGGAACACAGAGCACTGGGGCTGCACCATCACAAACTAAGCCACAGTGGAGAAGAAACAGCTCAGGTGCTCTGAGTCACCAGCTGTGATACCCAAAG
The DNA here is from genome assembly GCA_023548195.1 of Bettongia penicillata ogilbyi. Lineage (NCBI taxonomy): Eukaryota > Metazoa > Chordata > Mammalia > Diprotodontia > Potoroidae > Bettongia > Bettongia penicillata. The sequence continues at coordinate 182,547 of JAJHZJ010000937.1, read as the reverse complement.
TTCTTAGAACAGGACTGGAGTTGCATAGAGCTGGATGAGAGTAAAGCTGTGGCAATAATAGAGGCTGCTCATGGGGCTGTCAGCTTACAGACAGAATGTTTGAAAGTCACGTACTTGAACTTCCAGGAGGCAGGATGGTGGAGTAAATTGTAAGTACTGTCACTCTCCCCTGTTGAACTTGAAAACCCCAAAGAATACTGCCCAAGGAAAAACCGGGGAATAGTGGGGCCAGCAGAAGGGGTACAGCAGTTTTTTAGCTCAGGGGGCTAGTGAAATCAAAAGGAAGGGTTCTTCTTGCTGTGGCTGAGGTATCTCAGCTAAGCCCATCTCAGTAGACCAGCAGATGATCCTGACCCCAGGGGGGTGGAGCCAGTAAGAGCCAACAGCAGGACCCCAGGTGTGCCTTAACACAACTAGGTGAATTGGACAGACACCAGTGCAGATGAGGGTCCACCAGTCACTGAGCCTGCCTGTGGCCTAGCATAGTACTATGGGAGGAGACCTCCAGTGGCCAGACCACCCATCCACTAAACCTCATGCCATGAACTTCAGTGAAACCTTGGATAAACTCAGATTTCACCTGATCTTTGCCTTGGTACACAACAGCCAGCTCAGTACCAGGTAAGATGCAGCATTGTACAGCTTCTTGATGAAAGAACCAGAGGTCACAGCACACAAAGCCAGTAACCAGTTCCCTAGCTCCCAGTACAAGAAATGTAGGACAGAGCCCACTGTGTCACAAAAGAAAAGAGCCATTTTAAAAGCCAAGAGAAAGGTAATCATCATGAGCAAGAAGTAAATTAGAAAAGCAAAGACCATAGAATCTTATTATAGGGACATTGAAGCTCAAAATACAAATTTAGAACAGGATAGGATTGACACTATACCCATATCTAAAACATTAAGGCATAATGTGAATTGCTCTCAAGCCCAAAAAGTATTCTTGGGAGAGCTTAAGAAAGATTTTAAAAGCCAAATTATAGAGGTAGAAGGAAAACTGACCAATGATTTTAAAAATACAATTGACAAAATAAAAAAAGAAGAATTCACTGAAAAGAACAGCTCCTTAAAGAGTAAAATTAGCCAAATGAACAAGGAGGTACAAAAATCTATCTGGAGAAAATAAATCCTTGAAAGGAACAACTGGAGAAATGGATAAGGAGATAGAAAAGCTAAATGAAGAAAATAATTTGTTAAAAAAATTAGAATTCGGCAAATAGAAACTAATGACTCAATGAACCATCAAAAATCAATGAAACAAAATCTGAAGAATGAACAAAAATATAAGAAAATGTAAAATATCTCACTGGAAAAACAACTGACCTGGAAAACAGATACAGGAAAGAAAATCTAAGAATTATTGATCTGCAGGAAAGCCATGATAAAAAAAAAAATGGCCTGGACAGTATCTTCCAAGAAAAATATCAAGGAAAACTGCCCTGAGGTACTAGAACCACAGGGCAAAATATTCATCAAAAGAATCAAGCTATCATCTCCTGAAAAAGAACACAAATTGAAAACAACAAGAAATATTATTGCCAAATTCCAGAATTATCAAGTCAAGGAGAAAGTACTGCAAGTAGCCACAAAGAAACAATTCAATTTTTGAGGAAATATTGTCAGGATCACACAGGACCTTGAAACTTCTACATTAAAAGACTGGAGGGATTAGAGTATGGTATTCCATAAGGCAAAAGAGTTTTGATTACAACCAAGGATCAATTACCCAGCAAAATTTAGCATAATTTTTCAGGCAAGGAGATGGACATTCAGTGAAATAAGGAATTTCCAGACCTTCCTGATGAAAAGGCCAGAGTTGAATAGAAAACTTGATGTTCAAATACAAGACTCAAGACAGGTATAAAAAAGTAAACAGGTAAAAAAGGGGAAAACCCTTGTTATTTAATATGGGCAAATTGTTTACATTCCTATGGAGAAGGATGATACTTGCTAATTTTGAGAACTGTATATTTATTACAAAATTTAAAAGGTATACATATAAATAGAGGGTATGGGTATACATTAACTGATGTAATGATAAAAACAACTAATTAAGGGACATGAAGGTAGAAGAGGAAAGGAGGAGGTAGAAAAGGGTAAATTACACACATGAAGAGGCATAAAAACATGCTACAGTAGAGGGAAAGAAAGGAGGAAGATGAATATTATTTGAACTTTACTCTCATCTAATTTGGTTCAAAGAGGGAATAACATTCAGTTAATTATAGAAATCTAACTTGCCTTAGAGGCAGTAGGAGGGGAAAAGGGAAAGAAAAATGAGGGAGTGTTTACAAGGGAGGGAAGAAGTAGTAAAGGAAAAAGGAAAGAAAAGGAAGAGGGGTAGATATAAGGGAGGGAAGACTGAGTGAGGAGGTGGTCAAAAATAAAACTTTTGAGAAGGGAAATGGAGAAGGCAGAAATAAAAACACAAAAGGGGCAGGGTGGATAGGATGAAGAGAAAGACACAGATACTAATCATAACTGTGAATGTGAAGGGATGAACTCCCCCATAAAATGGAGGCAGATAGCAGAATGGATTAAAAACCATAATCCAAAAATGTGCTGTTTACCAGAAACACATTTGAAACAAGGGGACTCACACAGGGTAAAGGTAAAGGGCTGGAGTAGAATATATTATGCTTTAGCTAAAGTTAAAAAAAGAAATAATCTCAGGCAAAGCAAAAGCAAAAATAGATCTAATCAAAAGAGATAAAGAAGGAAACTATATCTTGTTAAAAGGTACCATAGACAATGAAGCAATATCATTACTAAACATATATGCACCAAGAGGTATAGCATCTAAATTCTTAGAGGAAAAGTTAAGGGAGTTTCAGGAAGAAATAGACAGCAAAATCTAATCTCAAAATAAACAAGAAAGAAGTTAAGGAGTTGAATGGAATTCTAGAAAAGGGACAGATGATACGCCTCTGGAGAAAACTGAATGGGGATAGAAAGGAATATATTTTTTTTCTCACCAGTATATGGAAAATGGACAAAAACTGATGATGTACTAGGGTACAAAACCCTCAAATCCAGTGCAGAAAGGAAGAGATAGTCAATACATCCTTTCAGATCAGGTTACAATAAAATTTATATGTAATAAAGGGCCATGAAAAGATAGACCAAAAATTAATTGGAAACTACCTAATCCTAAAGAACTTGTGGGTCAAATAATAAATCATAGAAACAATCAAAAACTTCATTTAAGAAAATAACAATAATGAGAAAATCTACCAAAACTTATAGGATGTTGCAAAAGCAGTTCTAAGGGGAAGTTTTATATCTCTGAATGCTTACATGAATAAAATAGAGAAAAAGGCGATCAATGAATTGTATACACAACTGAAAAAGCTAGAAAAAAACTAATTGAAAATTTCCAATTAAATAGTAAATTAGAAATATTGATAACCAAAAGATAGATTGATAAAATTGAAACTAACAAAACTATCAAACTAATAAATAAAACTACGAGTTGGTTTTATGGGGGAAAAACAATAAAAATGATAAAACTTTGATCAATTAAAAAAATAGGAAAAAAACAAATTACCAGTATCAAAAATGAAAAGGGTGAATTCGCCTCCAATGAAAAGTCAATTTAAAAAATTTAAAGTAAAATTAGAAATTATTTTGCCCAACTATATGCCAATAAATTTTACAGTCTTAGTGAAATGGATGAATATTACAAAAATATAAATTGTCCAGATTAACCAAAGAGGAAATAAAGCACTTAAATAACCCCATCTCAGAAAAAGAAATTAAACAAACCAGCAATGAACACCCTAGGAAAAAATATCCACGGTCAGATGAATTTACAAATGAAATCCATCAAACATTTAAAGAACAATTATTTCCAATACTACATAGATGATTTGGAAAAATTGGTGAAGAAGGACTCCTACGAAATTAGTTTTCTGATAGAAATATGGAACTGATACCTAAACTGAGAAGAGCCAAAACAGAGAAAGAAAATTATAGACCAATTTCCCTAACGAATATAGATGCAGAAATTTTAAATAAGCTATTAGCAAAAAGATTACTGCAACTTATCATGAAAATAATGCACTTTGATCAGGTAGGATTTATACCATGAATGCAGGGCTAGTTCAATATTAGGAAAACTCTCAACATTACTGATCATATCAGCAACAACATGAACAGAAACCATATGACTATGTCAACAAATGCAGAAAAAGATTTAGACAAAATAAAAACCCATTCCTATTGAAAACACTGGAGAGCATGGAAGTAAATGGAGGCTTCATTAAATAATTAGTAGTATCTACCTAAAACCATCATCAAGCATCATATCTAATGGGAATAAGCTAGATGCATTTCCAATAAGATTAGGAGGTAAATAAGGATGTCCATTATCACCACTGTTGTTCAATATGGCAATAGAAATGTTAGTTTTAGCAATGAGGAAAAAAAGAAAGGGAAGGAATTAGAATAGGCAAAGAAGAAAGTGTTATCAGTCTTTGCAGACAATATGATGATATACTTAGAGAATCCCAGAGAATCAAGTAAAAAACTAATTGAAATAATAATCAACTTGGACAAAGTTGCAGGATACAAAATATACCCACATAAATCATCTGCATTTCTATATATTACTAACAAAGCCCAAAAGCAAAAGATAAAAAGAGAAGTCTCATTTAAAGTTACTGTAGACACTATGAGGTATTTGGGAGTCTACCTGCCAAAGGAAACGCAGGGATTATATGAACACAATTATAAAATATTTTTCACATAAATAAAGTCAAATCTAAATAACTGGGAAAACATCAGTTTCTCATGGGTAGGCTGAGCTAATATAATAAAAATGATGATTCCACTTAAATTATTTACTTATTCAATGCCATACCAATAAAACTACAAAAAATTATTTTATAGAGCTTGAAAAAATATCATCAAAATCCATCTGGAATGTACACAAGATTCAGAACATCAAGGGAATTAATGAAAACAAATGGTAGGGAATGTGGCCTAGCCATATTGTATTATATTGTATTATAAAGCAGCAATCATCAAAACCTCTTGGTACTAGCTAAGAAATAGAGGAATAGATCAATGGAATAGGTTAGGTACTCAAGACACAGTTGTCAATGACTAGAGAAGTCTACTGCTTTATAAATCCAAGGAACTCCAGCTTTTGTGATAATAACTTACTGTTTGACAAAAACTGCTGGAAAACTGGAAAGTAGTATGGCAGAAACTGCATATAGACCAACACCTGACACTATATATCAAAATAAAGTGCAAATTGGTACATTATTAAGATATGAAGAATGATACTACAAGCAAATTAGGGGAGCAAGAAAGAGTTTATATGTCAGATGTGGAAAATGGAGGAATTTATTACCAAACAAGAGATTGTGAACATTATGAAATGCAAAATGGTTAATTTTGTTTATTTTAAATTTAAAAGGTTTTGCACAAATAAAGACAATACAATCAAGATTAGGAGGGAAGCAGAAAACTGGAAAAGAATTCTTACAACTAGTGTCTATGATAAAGATCTCATTTCTAAAATAAATAGAGAATGGAGTCAAATTGCAAGAGGCAAATCATTCCCCACTTGAATGGTCAAAGGACTAAAGCTATCTATAATCATATAAAAATGCTCTAAATCACTGTTGATTAGAGAGATAAAAATCAAAATAATTGTGAAGTACCATATCACACCTACCAAACTGACTCACATGACAAAAGAGGAAAATGATTGGAACACTAATTCATTGTTGGTGGAGTTGTGCACTGAACCTACTTTTCTGGAAAGCAGTTTATAACTATGGCCAGAGGGCTATAAAAATGTGCATACCCTCTGACCCAGCAATACTACTTCTAAGGTTGTGTCCCAAAGAAATTATTAAAATGGGAAAAAGACATGTACAAAAATATTTATAATGGTGGCCAAGAACTAGAAATCAAGGGGCTGCACATCAATTGGCAAATGGCTGGACAAGTTGGGGGTATTTGAATGTAATTTAATACTATTGTGTTATAAGAAATGATGAACAGATATATATATATGTAAATGAACTAATGCTGAGTGAAGTGAGCAGAGCCAGGAGAACATAATACACAGTAACAGCCACAGTGTGCAAATACAATTTTTGATGAACTTAGCCCTTCACAGCAATGCAATGAACTAAAACATTTCCAAAGGATTCATAATGCTAAATGTCATCCACATCCAGAGAAAGAACTATGGAGTCAGAATGTAAAATGAAGCAGACTATTTTCTCCTTTGTTATGTTTTATTTTTTCTCATGCTTTCTCCCATTAGTTTTAATTCTTCTTTGCAACATGACTAATGTGAAAATGTGTTTAAAAGGAATCCATGTGTAGAACTCATATAAGATTGCATGCTGTCTTGAGGAGGGAAGGGGAGAAAACATGGAACTTACGGGAAGTGATTATTGAAAACTGAAAACAAATAATCTAATAAATTTTGGGAAAAAAACTATTGAGTACTAGCTAATAAATAGAATGGTTAGTCAGCAGAATAATGTAGGTATAAAATATACAGTAGCTTATGATTATAGTAACTTTGTGTTTGATTAGCAAAAAGATTTAAGCCCTTGGCATAAGAACCCAATATTTGGCAAAATAAATAGATAAATGGGGAAAACTAGAAAGCAGTCTGGTAGAAACTAGGTATAGACCAATTTCTTACACCTTTTACAAAGGTCAAAAAGGATACATGAGCTAGACCTAAAGAGAGATATAAGTAAAGTAAAGGAATGTGGAACATATTACCTATGGGATTTATGGATAGAAGAGTTTATGAATAAACAAGAGATAGAAAGATAATGGAAAATTTTGGATAATTATAATGGATAATTTGCTTAGATTAAATTTAAAGGAGTTTGTACAAATATGACTGTAATTAAAAGGAAATTGAAAATTAGTGTAAAGTTAGAGTTTCTCAAGTAAAAGCCTCATAGCTCAAATAGAAAACTAGGTCAAATTAATAAGAATATTCCCCAATTAATAAATGGTCAAAGGATACAGACAGGCAGTTTTCAGATGAAAAGATCAAAACTATCTGTAGGCATATGAAAAAATGCTCTAAATTATTATTTAATAGAGAAAGATAAATCATAACAACCTTGAGGTACCTTGTCATACCAATCAGATTGACTAAAATGAAAGAAGGGAATGTTGGAAGATGTGAAAAAATTGGGACAATAATACACCACTGGCAGAACTCTGATACTGATCTGTTTTGGAGAGCAATCTAGAATCATATCCAAAGAGCTACCCTTTGGCTTAGCATTATAACTATTAGATATTGTTTCCCAAGGTGATCAGGCAAACAGGGAAATAATCTATATATTCTAAAATATCTATAGTAGCTCTTTTTATGGTGGCAAAGAATTAGAAATTGAGGAAATGCCAATCAATTGGGAAATGGCTTTATAAATTGTGGTATATAATTGTGATGGAATACTACTAAGCTACAGGAAATGATGAGCTGGTTGATTTTTAGAAAAACATGGAAAGCCTTGCAGGAAATAAAGCAAAGTGAAATGAGCAGAACCAAAAGAATATTGGATACAGTAACATCATTCAAATGGTAATTGTGAATGGCCAAGTTATTCTGAGTAATATGAATATCCAAATCAACTATTAAGCACTTATGAAGGAAAATGCTATCCACTTGCAAAGAAAAACTGATATTTGAAAGTATGCATTGCATGGTTCCACATTTATATCTATAGCAAATGTTGGCCTTATTTAATGTGGGTTTGGGAAGGTGGGATACAGACAAATTGGAATTCAAAATGTAATGAAAAATAACTAAATAAATGTGTGCACATATATATGTGTGCATGTGTGTATGTGTATGTGTATATATTAAAAACAATTGAGTTATAAAATCCGGGGTCTAGTCTAAACAAGGATGCGTATGCCTTAACACAGGATGTGACCTGTTAGTGTCTTTGATGAGGCTCCTACCACTTACTTCATGGAGCCAACTGGGAGGGCCCAGGCCCACAGTATTGATCATTCATCAGATAGTGCTACTGTTTGTTTTTTCAGCCTATACCTCCCCTCCATATTTGAAGATTCCACAAATGTGTCCATGTACTCTCATTTAACTTTATCTGGCCTGGTTTCTGTCCCTCCACACATTTCCAACTCATTTCCATGTCATGAGCCCTTGCTGACATCTTTTTAACTCTATTGCTATTAGAATGAAAATGAATATAAGTTCCTTGAGGGCAGGAAATGTTTTATTTCTTGTATTCATATTCTAGAATTTAGCAGAGCACCTAACACGTTATTAGCACTTGGTAAATTCTTTCTCACATATTTATTCATAAACACCTGAGGCACTGATACTGGGACTAAGAGTAAAAACCTATCTCAGATGCTTCACAGGCAGTTGTGAAGTAATCAGTGTGAAAATATTTTTAAAAGTATAACGTTCTATACCAAAATAGAACATTATTATGGTATATATTTGGAATTTCATGGACATTTCCAATAACCACTTAAGGATATTCAGTCACATAAAATTTAATACAAATTATGCTTTCTATTTATAGTAGTAATAGGTTTCCTTCAAAGAATACCAAAAATGTTTTATAAATATTAACTGCACAAAGACTGAATGCACTACATATTTTCACTCTAAAGACAATTTAGTAGATTAATGGAAAAATTAGAGATTGATGGAATTTCTTGACTTCAAGTTTAGTATTTTAAAATTTTTTCTGTCTTTTTTCTTTGTTAAAAGATTTGATGTTAAAACAAATGTCTCAGGAGCAGCAAGATGACATATTGGATAGAGAACTGGCTCTGGAGTCCAGAGGACCTAATTTCAAATCTGGCTTCAGATGCTTGACTTATTAGCTGTGTGACCCAGGGCAAGTCACTTAATCCCAATTGCCTTACCAAAAATAAAATAAAACAAATGTCTTTGTCAAAATATATCTAGTTATAAAGTTGAATATGACTATTTTTATTATACTTGTTCATAATAATACCTTATATGTACATAGTATAGGGTACCTAAGTGGCCCAGTAGATAAGAGTGATAGGCCTGAATTCTGGGAGATCCATCTTCTTAAGCTCAAATCTGACCTCAGACACTTACCAGTTGCGTGACCCTTAACACTATTTGCCTCAGTTTCCTCATCCATAAAATGAGCTTGGAGAAGGAAACGGCAAATCATTCTAGTATGTACAAAGAAAACTCCAGATGGGTTCATGAAGAGTTGGACACAACTGAAAAATAACTGAACAACAAATATGTATATAGTATTTTGTAGTTCTAATGCATTTTCTCATTCTTCTTTCTCACAAAAACCCTGGTAGGTATTACAAGTGTTATTACCTTCATTTTAAAAACATGAGGCATAAAGTTCTGAGTGGTTAAGAAGAATAGTAGTGTTTAAAACAGTACACTAATTCCAGATTCTTTCCCTATGAAGTTGTTCTGCTATACTTTCAATATATGCCTTCCCATATATATTGGCCTCTCAGTGACCCCACTTGATAGTTTTTTGGCAAAGATATTGGAGGGGTTTGCCATTTCCTTCTCTAGCTCATTTTACAGATGAGGAAACTGATGCAAACGGGGTTAGGTGACTTGCCCAGGGTCACACAGCTAATACGTGCCTGAGGCTGGATATAAACTCAGGAAGAGGAGTCTTCCTGAATCCAGGCATGGCACTCTATCCACTGTGCCATGTAGTTGTGCATTTAGGGTTAGAATCGAGCACATTTTTAGGGTTGGGGTTAGAGCGCATTTAGGGTTAGGGTTAGAATCGAGGGTCGAGCTCATTTAGGGTTAGAATCGAGCATATTTAGGATTAGGGTTAGGGTTAGAATCAAATCGAGGGTTAGGGTTAGAATCGAGGGTTAGGGTTAGAATTGAGCATTTAGGGTTAGGGTTAGGGGTAGGTTAGAGTTAGTCCTAGTTGTGCCTAACTTAAAGGGTGAGGGTTAGGGTTAGGGTTAGTCCTAAATTTTGCCTACCTTAAAGGGCTCATTCTCAAACTTAATCCTTCTCTTCCTTCTTTAACCTTAGAGAAGTTGTGGGACAAGCAGCTGTGGGTCCATGTACAAGAAGATGATTGGGGGGAAGGTGAGTAGAGATGAGGAAGGACCTCTGATATTAACTTCTCTCATACATGTGGGTCATCACAATCTGTCCTGATGTCCCTTCTTCTAGCAAGCATGACTTGCTTGATGTGGGACTGATCCTGCTTCAGTTCCTCATCATCCTCTTTACTTCCAGGCATCTCCATTTTCTCCTAGGCCTGATTCATCCCTGAAACTCTAAGTGCTTCCTACCTAAGCCAAGGCAGGAAAAAATAAAGTCCTGGAATGTGTGACCCTTGTAAATCTTCCAGTTGAGGATATCAAGTATCTGGGCAAAGAGCTGAGGAAAGTAGAGAATTAACTACTAAAAGTGGGGCTTTAGCTTAGCAATTTATCAATATACCTGTCCTTGGCTTGGCCAGATCTGGAATCTGATTCACTCTCCCCCTGGTTGAAAGTAGAATGAAACAGAGACGAGTTTAGATAAGTGAATTTTTTCCTCCAGGAAGACTACAATATATACATTTGTAATGGTTTCTGCCTGGGCTAGATGAAATTTGAAGGTCTGGTCATCTGCCCAGGTTCACTATTCCAGATATTCAACCCCAGAAGAGGCATCTTCTGCCCAGCGTGGAGGACACAACATGATTATATGATAAAATAGACGATTTTGACTATAGAAAATGAAATAAAATTTTTTTCTAGAAAAAAATTAGCGTACTGGGATCAGAAGTAAATCTTTCAAATTGGTAAACAATGTCTTTGAATCAAATATCTGTAATAAGGGTCTGAGATTCAAGATGTTTAAGGAACATATACATATATGTTCCATATATACATACATATGTATATATCCATATATATATAGACAGAAGACATAGGGTTAGTTGAATATGAAGGGATAGATAAAAAGTAAAATTAAAGGGTCAGAAAAGAATGTATTGGGAGAAGGAAAAAGAAAAAAAAGTAGAATGGGGCAAATTATCTCACATAAAAGAGGCAAGAAAAAGCTTTTAAAATGGAGGTAAAGAAGAGGGAGGTAAGAGGAAACCAGTGAACCTTATTCTCATTCTATGTGGCTTAAGGAGGGAATAACATACATATTCAATTGGGTATAAAAATGTATCTTATCTACAGGAAAGTAGGGGGAAAGGAGATAAGAGGGGTTGGAATGATAAAAGGGTGGGCAAATGGGAGAAGGGGGGATCAGAAGCAAATAAGGGAGAGACAGGGTCAAAGAAGAGAACAGAATAAATGAGGGTGAGATAGGATGTAGGAAAATATTGGTAGTCTTTCGCAATATGACTTTTTTGGAAGTGTTTTGCATAACTACACATATATAACCTATATTGAACTGTTTGCCTTCTTAATGTGGTTGGGTGGGGAGGGAGGAAGGGAGAGAAAATGGAACTCAAAGTTTTAAAAATTAATGTTAAAATTTATTTTTACATGTGACTGGGAAATAAGACATACAGGCAATGGGGTACAGAAATCTATCTTGTCCTGTGAGAAAATAGAGAGGAAGGGAATAAGAGAAGGGTGGGGTATGATAGAAAGGAAGGGTGTGATAGAAAGGAGGGCATATTGGGGGAAGGGGTAATCAAATCAAAATATATGCCATATTGGGATGGGGGAGGGGAAAGATGGGAAAACATTTGGAACTCAAAATCTTGTGGAAGTGAATGTTGAAAACTAAAAATTAATAGAAAAAAACACATAAAATCAAATTCTAAGCAATATAACCAACAAAAAGTCACAGTGAGTCATTTTTTCCAGACATGTACAGAAAAAAAGAGATATGTGAAGATATTGGGGTGGGACATGAAGAGCAGTCTGGCAGAAGCGACACCAGCTTGTGGGTCTTACAGGAGGCACTCATTGCAGCAGCCTTACCAGCAGCAACAGTCCTGGCAGCACCCATTGTCTAAAGATGCTGTATTGCCAAGGCAATATTCACAGCACTGGTGGTGGCTATGAATATGCCAGTGTAGTTCTTAGTTGCAAGATATAACAGACTGTCCACACAGAAGGCAGAAGAAAAACATCTATTTAAACTCTGGAAAGTCAGATCCCAGAATCAGAAAGCAAAATCTGTCATAGTGACCAAGAAGTTATTAAGAAACATGATCACAGCAGAGGGCAAAGTCATTCTCAAACCTCCCCTCCCCCAGCCAGGGTCTTCTTACCCTCAACTGTCACAATATGTCGGCTGGCTTGTATTCTTTTCCCTCTGACCTGACTCACTTCCTTCTGGTTCTGTTCCACTCTTTCTGTTCTGCCTCTTCAGCAATACATTCCCACCACATGTGACCCAGGCTTCGGCGATTTAAGCAGATAATATGGGCCTATTCGTTAATGAAAAAGATCTTTCCATTTAAATTACTGTTACAGATGCTAGAGGACTGAATGCCTGAAAGGAAGGAGGACATCACAAGAGACATCTGTGCTAGTACTGGATACAGGATCAGGCATCATTTGGCCACTCCATTTCCCATTACTCAGTTTCAGGTCTCAAGAAAGAGTTTTTATAATGCAGGAGAAAATGGGGAGAGTGGGAAACACTTGAAACTATCAACTGAATTATTTCAAAGAGGGAATAATAGTATATGAGTAACTCAAAAGTCCTTTCTCATTTATTAATAAGCCCATGTGATCTGCTTGAATCACCTGGAAGTCTAAGTCACATGTGGTAGAAATTTGCTGAACAGGTGGAACAGGAAGGGTGCAGCAGTCAGTGAATGGGGTTAGGTCAGAGGGGATGGAATGCAGGTCAACTGACACAGTCTGACAGTTGATAGTGAGAAGGCCTGCTGTGATCATGTTTTATTAACTTCTTGGAAACCATGATGGATATTGTTTTCTCATTCTGGGATTTGGCTTTCTGGTGTTTAAATAAATGTTTTTCTTCTGCCTTCTATATGGAGAGTCTTTAATACTTGCCAATTGAGAACTATGATGGCATATTCATAATCACCACCAGTGCTATGAATATCGCCTTGGCAAAACATTTGTTAACAGTTGTTAACAGGTCACAAGGTATAAAATCTCTATTTGAAGGCAGAAATGATTTAGAGGAAGACATGGGATGGGAGGATTTACTATATTCCTTGCTAGCAAGGGAGTGGGCTAAAAGCACTGGACCCTGTGAAAACTGGGAAGTGAGGTTACAGGAGGGGGACCCTGGAGATTTGGAAAGGTATTTGCAAGGAATACCAATAAGATCAGGGAAGGAGTTGTCAGGGGTAATTAGGAGAGGCTGGATTTTTACTAACGGTTTAATATATTACATGTAGAAACAGAGATGAGCTGCTGAAGGAAAAAATTCATATGGAAAAAGTTAGTTTGTATGGAATTTCACATCCTTTGGGCTTTATTTTACAAGAGTAGTCTGGGGGGCTCTCAGATGGAAGGAAAGGCTGTCCATTTAGCTCAGAAGAAGCTGAAAGCTGACAAAAGAAATGCATATCTGACCTTTGTACAGACGCAACCTAGTTGCCACAGTAATAAAAGAAGTGAAATAATTTTAAAGGGAGAAGTTTCTCAGTCAAAAGCATGCCCAATAGTGAGGTGGAAATAGGAGAACCAAGAAGGTAACTCAGTGTTTACGGAAATAATTGAGGATTTTACTCAGCAGGAGATCACAGAAATTTTGAGTCAGTTCACCCAAAGGATTGGATAAATGTTAATACCTTGGATGGTGAGAATCAGTGATGAAGCTGGAGGAATAGTTATAGATCCCATAGACTGTCTGAAATGTATAAGTATTAGTCAGAATCCTTTTGTACAATAAATTTTTAGAGATTACAATATGCAAGGAGGTAAAAATATAATTTGTTAGCTTTGGCTGCAGAAGGTTGTAGTATCCTACTGACTCTTATGTGGTCTAGTGGAGGCAGACCCTGGTATTCACTTAGAAACTGTATAAGAAATTTAAAGGAGGAAGTAATGAAAACTGCCATAATGATTGGAAATGCAGATGCATACTATGATACTCGCTTTGCAGTTTATCATAGGAATGTAATAGTGAAGAAGGCTCCTTCTACTTACAAGTACTTGATTTTGACTCTAAAAACAGAGGTAATAGGGCACCCTCTTTCATAAGTGCTGGACAAATATTCACAGTTAGGTGACTTAGGAGACTGGGGAAAAGACAACATTGCTAGAGAGAGAAGAATAAATAACCAGAGGATTCAAAATCAAAGTTGACAAGGACAGAATTGTTTCCTGCTCTATTGAGATCATGGATAGATTTTAGAAGCATAGATGTTATTCCAACTAATGAACTATACAGAATATACCAAGAAAAGGGACTTAATATTAGACAAAATAGAGAAGTAAATACTGCCCCTACAGATCCTGCTGAACCCTTGTATCCAAGTTTGTCACAACTTCAGGGAGAATAGGAAATTGGCCAAACCTCAGCTCAGATTAAGATTAGCAGCTTGAGGAATACATGTATTGGCTAGAGTGATAGGTTTTAATTATCAAGGAGAAATTATTGTAACATTACAAAATTTAAGTGATGAACCCAATGCAGTCTTCTAAAAATGGTAGAATAGTTCAAGTGGTTATTATTCCTTGTGAAACAAGACCACTTGTGAAAGCTTATCCTCCTTCTGAAATAACTAACAGAGGAACTGAAGAATTGGGTTCTAATGATAGAATAAAATCAGGAGCTAAAGTATTGGTAAAATGTAAAGCAGATGATGTTCCAAAGGCTGAAGAAATTATAGCGCATGGGAAAGATAATAACGTAATGTTATTCATTCCGAAGAGGATGATTGCCAAATTGTGCCCTTAACTCAAATATTCTACCATGAATGAGACTGTGATAGTGGGTTTATGGACACCAGAATCACAGCTGACAATATATCTACCCTGCTTCTCGTTACTGTTTCCTTGGTTTTGTTTGTCTGTTTGTTTATTGGCTTTTCATCTGATAAACTTATTTGCTAGATTTGTTTCCTATAAGCTTAGTACCCTCCACCTGCAGATGTCTGATCATTTAAGCTGGGTGTTACCTCCTATCCAAGACGGTAATGTGTAATCTCTAGACCTGAAGTTGACCAAATTCCAGATGCCAGCTAAAGAACTGATCTTTCAAATGGGACTTCTTGGGGCACAGACATCTCTATGTCCAATCTCAGCAGGACGTAGTTGTGGGAGAAGAGACCTTTGCCCTTTACCCCAAGATTTTGGGCCCCATTTGCTGAGGGGGTGATGGGGTGTTTGTAATGCCAGTTGCCCCACCAACTTATGTAATGAATATGAAAGATCTTGGGGTCGAATGTAATAGTAACTTAAATGGAAAGATCTTTCTCATGATTTAATAGGCCCATGTGATTTCCTTGAATAACCTGGAAGCCTAAGTCACATGTGATAGGAAGAGCTTGCTAAACAAGTGGAACACGAAGGGTGGAGCAGAAGTGGGAGGAAGTGAGTGAGCAGGGTCAGGTCAGAGGGGATAGAACACGGGTCAACTGACACAACCTGACAGTTGATAGTGAGAACACCCTGGCTGAGGCAGGGGAGGTTTGAGAATGGCTTTGTCCCCTGCTGTGATCATATTTTATTAATTTCTTGGTCACCATGATAGATTTTGATTTTTAGTTCTGGGATTTGACTTTCTTTTGTTTAAATAAATGTTTTTCTTCTGTCTTCTATATGGGGAATCTTTTATACTTGGCAATTGAGAACTACGCTGGCCTATTCACAGTCACCACCAGTGCTGTAAATATTGCCTTGGTGATACAGATAGATAGATAGCTAGACAGACAAACAGATATGGGGAGAGAGAGAGACAAAGAGAGAGAGAGAGAGAGAGAGAGAGAGAGAGAGAGAGAGAGAGAGAGAGAGAAAGAGAGAGGCATGCACACACACACACACATATAAGTAAGGTTGATTTTAGTGTGTAACGTGGATTTTTATTATTCTTTCTTAGAGTTTAATTTCCCAAGATTCATGGCCATAACAATCTCTGTTTTTCAGGCTCCTGACTTGTAAACATCTCCACCATGGCTGTGCAGCATTATATAATGATAAATAATATTAATACTTGTGCTTAAATTGTAAGTATCCACTGTGACTATGCAGTGAGATAAAACAGTGAGATAATGTAAACTTGTGAATATTGCTGGCAATATGCCTTATTTGTCTGTTGCTTTAAAACCAGAGTTGATTTAAAACCAGAATCCTACAACATGTTACTTATAAGAAAAACCCCAGAAGCAAAGTAAAATTAGGGGATGAAGTGAAATCTAATATTCTTCAGATGAAGTTAAAAAAAGGAAATAAAAGCAGGAGTAAAAATCATGATCTCAGACAAAGTAAAAGCAAAAATAGACCTAATTTTAAAAGATAAGAAAGGAAACCCCATCTTGCAAAAATATACAATATTACAATAAAGTAATATCAATAGCAAACATATATGCATCAAGTGGTATAGCACCCAGATTGTTTAATAAGTTAAATGAGTTATACAAGGAAATAGCAAAACTGTACTAGTGAGTGAACTCAACTTTCTCCTCTAAGAACTAGATTAAATCTAACAACAAAATGAATAAGACATTAAAAAGAAGAATAGGATTTTAGAAAAGTTAAATATGATAGACTTCTGGCAAAAACCAAGTAGAGATAGTGTAGCACCAATGTGATATATTCACAACACCTATGGTGGTTATGAATATGTTGGCTTAATTCTGAATTGCAAAATGTAACAGACTCTCCACATGAGAGACTGAACCAAAACATTTATTTAAACACTAGAAAGCTGAATTCTAACACCAGAAAGCCAAATTCATCTTAGCAACAAAGAAATCTATACACAATAACAATGCAGATGGCAACACTAGCCCCAAGTCTTTCCCGTACTAGGACCTTCCCACTAAGGAATACTCAAAACTCATTAACCTGCTTCCTCTCTCTCCCTCAGCTCTAACTGCTATGTCCAACTTTCATCCAGCTCTGCTCTACCCTTCCTGCTCCACCCATTTGACCAGCTCCTCCCACCACAGACTCATGTGACTCAGGCTTCCATGTGACTAAAGCAGATCACATGGGTGTATTAATGGATGGAAAAGATCTTCCTGTTATTAAAAAAAATACATTAATAATACAGATAGAATAGACCTTTCTCTCAGTGGTACATGATACTGACACAAAAAACTGATCATGTATTACAGCATAAAACATATCTCACCATAAAATGTAGAAAGGAAGAAATATCAAATGCATCTTTTCAGCTCATAATACATTAAAAATTACATTCATTAAATGGTCATGGGAGCAGAGATTGAAAATTCATTGAAAAGTAAATAATCTAATCTGAAAGAATGATAAGGTTAAAGAACAATTCATAGAAACAATGAAAAAGTGCTCTAAATCACTATTGAGAAATGAAAATTAAAACAACTGTGATGTACCACATCACAACTAATGCTACAAAACATAAAAATGATAAATGTTGGAGAAGAAATATGATAACTACAATACCAATGCATGGTTGGTGGAGTTGTGAACTGACTCAACCAATCTGGAGAGCAATTTCGAACTATGCCCTAAGGGCTGTAAACCCAAGTTTACCCTTTGATCCAGGAATACCACCTCTAGGTCTGTATACAAAAGATATCATAAAAATTGGGAAAGGACTTACATGTACAAAATATTTATAGCAGCTTTTTTTATAGTAGCAAAGAATTGGAAATTGAAGGGATGTTCATCAATTGGAGAATGGCTTACCATTTTAGGGATGGAGTTGGTGAAGGAGGAAGACAGAAAATTTGGAATTCAAATTGGAAAAAAAAGAATAAGTCACTCTTTACATGTAATTGGAAAAAAATAAAAAGTATTTTAAAAAGAAATGGAATAAAAATAGCCAATAATCAACTAACAATAGTTAAAACAATTAAAAATTTAATCCAAATTGAAAGATATAAAAGAACCCCACATAAATAAGCAGTATTCCTATATAATATTATGAAAATGCAGAAAAAGAAGAGATAAAAAAATACCCATTTTAAAATAAGTATCTTATAGGAATGTTACTTGAAGCTAAAAAATAATATATAGTTTATTAAGTCCCCACATTAGCAGTGACCAGTTTCACAAAAGAGCAATAATATTCCCTCTTAGCAATAAGAAACTGTAGGAATAGAGAACTGCTCGAACAGATGGTAGTAGTAATAATATAGAAAAACAGCAACCTCAGCTACACCTGGTATTCCTAGCAGATGATAGCAAAAACTTCTCAGAGAAGCGGCAAATGGCAATTTTGAAGGCAGACATCACAGGACAAAGACTAAGAAGCAGTTGATAATGTTTGG
This sequence comes from Bettongia penicillata ogilbyi, assembly GCA_023548195.1. Lineage (NCBI taxonomy): Eukaryota > Metazoa > Chordata > Mammalia > Diprotodontia > Potoroidae > Bettongia > Bettongia penicillata. Next base: position 164,170 of record JAJHZJ010000937.1, on the reverse strand, counting down.
AGTCAGGGGAAATCTCTGAGATAATGACAAGCATATCTAAGCATATATCTAAGTGTAATATTCTAGCCATTAAAAAATCACCTCCAATTAAGAATTGTCCAGGGAGAGGTCTCTTTTCCATTACCACCATGGGAAACTACAGGAGATTTGTTCTTCATGTATGGGGTATGGGAAAGGATAGAAAATAGTTCTATGTCACATACTTGGTTATTCAGTCCCAATTAAATGTTTTACTTTTTGACTTACCATTCCTATTTGATGTGTGCATATGTGCATAATCATTTTTATGCAACATTTGAAACACCATGAAAATATAGTGAATATAAGGCTTCCATAGCTATGTGAGACTCATTCTATAAGAACATAAGAATAGATAATTTTGATGATAAGCTTCAAATGAAGCATTTCGCATCCAAAATAGATGCAGATTTGTCTTTTTGAGAGAACCTATGATTTAGTTTATATAAATTTGGAGGAGAGATACCTTCCAGACTTACTTTGATAACTGTAGGCTGCTTGAATTAATTTCTGTTGTTTGGGAATGCCTATGTGCCAAAAAAAATTAGATAAATTAATACGATGTATAACAACATGGACATAAAAATAAAATATGATTACAGTACATCTTTTGGGAATCTCTACACATCATTGTTATTATGCAAAGGCTAATGATGGTAACAGAAGGAAATACATGAAAATAAAAATGCTGACAATTGCCTGAAGAAAACTCTAATCTTCAAATTTCACGGTGTCAGAAGGCAAACACTGCTCACAAGCAAAAAACGTACATGCTTGGAGAATACAGTGTTTCAGATATGTAGGGTATCTCTACTATGCCCAATATCTGGTTGACAATTGTTCTAAAAATAAGGATTATAGTTAATAAGACAAGACAGATAGGAAAAATATAACATGTATAATGAATGATGGAAAATAATTATGGATGTTAGAATTATAAATTTGCAGCTGGAAGAGAATAACCTTAGAGGTTATTTAGTCTAGCCCTCTTTTTGGCCAATGAAAAATTTGAGACCCTGAGAGAAGTGCTATCTCCGTTGTCATCTGTGTACTAAAAGACAACTATCAGTCTCCTTCAGCATCTCCATACTTGATTCAGTCTGTCTCTCTTGAGAGGAAGCTTACTTTGAGAAGAAGGTCCTTGAGAGGAAGGACCATTCTGCTTTTTACCTTATGTCTTTAGCATTTAACATACTAGCATGAATATAGAAGGCATTTACTAAATGCTTATTGAGAGATTCTAGTCCTTCTTCACCTACAACATTCAAATTTCCCATCTCCTTGTATTTGCACTAGTTGTCTCACATGCCTGAGTGCCTAAATGCAATTTCTCCAGATCTCTTTGTAGAATCTAATTTCCTTTAAAGCTCAGCTCAAGTGACACCTTTTACCTGAGACCTAGACTGACCATCCACTTCCCATAATTACTTTCTGTTTATTTTGTCTGTACTTATATTATATTCATATTGGTCCCCCTAGCCTATAAACTCTATGAGGGTAGGGGCTGTTTCATATTTGTTTTTATTTTGCCAGAACCTAAGAGTGTTTAGAACATGCTCACTGACTGGCTATTGAAAAGTAACCCTAATTAATTTGTTGACTCCTGTTGCTGCTTTATTCACAGTGAATTCTATGAAGATTTGGTTTGAACACACACACACACACACACACACACTGTGAATAGTGCTTAAGTCATTTTCCCCCCAGAAGACTGAGTTTGGGTTTTCCACTGTACATTATATGTGATCAGCAACAACAAGGGAAAACGATGGTTTCGATTTGAGAAAAAGGAAAGTACAAAAAAATGAACAGAATAATGAAATACAAGTTGACGCATCCCTACTTTTCTAAAGAACAAAAGGTAAGGCAAATTGACAGATTTTTAATGAAAGGGAATTTCAGGTGACAGTTAACACAATGACTGACATCTATAAAACTCAACAATAAATTTCCAAAATCTAAGGCATCCTTTCATGCACACCTTCAACATTTACAAGGAAATAATAATGTTTATTGCATAAAACTTTAAACTGACAATATAAGCAGGTAGGCAATTTCGCGATAAAAAGAGCAATTATCAAACTGGTGAAGATCCAATGAGAACTTCAAATAACAGTGATAACAGTTCATAAAATTCTAAAATCTAAAGCTCCTTTGAAGAGTCAAGTAAGAAGTCTAATTTACCCCTAACTAATTCAGTCACTTCTACTTATTGACATTTTCTCTGTCACTTTACCTCTCCCTCCATTTACTTAAAAAAAAATCAAGAATAGCTCTTGGACTGAAATCATTGTGCTACATTTCAGATAAGTGCTTTGGATTGGACGAGAATTTCTAAGAATATGCAGCAGTGGAAAGGGTATTTCTGCTTGAGGGATGGGTTGGACGAGGTGACCTCTGAGATCCCTTCTAACTTTGAGCGTCTGTGAATCTTTGAGAAAGATGAGAACTGAACTTGGAATGTTTTTGCTTGATATTTGTATTACTAAGATGTTAAAACAGCATCAAAAACTCAGTGGTATAAGAGCTTTCACTTTCAAAGTAACATAGCTTTCCACATAAAGGTGCACTTTAGCCTGGCACTGCTGTTTTGATTTGAAAGGGGAAAAAAATCAGATGAAGGTTTAGGTTTCTGTCTGAACTGTTTAGGGGCATCACAGGAAGAACTCACAAGCACCATTTGGTTCTTTTGTTAAGAATACTGTGTAACCTAAACACTGGTCACACTGGACAAAAATAACTATGTTTACCCAGTAATTATATGATACTTAACCATATAATTAAAGGAACAAGAGTTGCCACATGCACAAAAGTGCACTTACAGGAAGTAAGAACACTAAAATAAAGCGTCACTGAAATAAACTATATAATTAAAAATCTCTTAAGGCAACAACAAGGATTGCCCAGCTAATTCTGAAAGTAGCAGAGTAGTTACTCTAGACGCATTATACTGTAGTTCCAAAGAATAGAACGATCTATCTTTTTGAGAGGCATGTACTCTGAGATAGAATACAAATAAGCTGAAACCTTTAATTTCTCTTTCTCCCAGGACCTGGTATCCTTACCCTGATTTGAGACAATATCAAATTGCAAGAGCATTCTGAGCACTGTTGCCCAAATGCATTTTTTTTGATAATAAATAATTATAGGAAACAGGACCATCCATGGCTATTGCAAAGATACTGTCTCTTTTAAAATTCACACCCCAGGTTGTTATGACTTACTGTCCCAGAGGAATGTCAAAGGTAATTTAGAAGATATTTCTCTCACTGAGAGCTATGTAGACTATATTCTGCTTTTCTTCTTTTAAGTAACTATGAAAGTATATCAAGGCATTTGAGAAAAAACATTTTAGTAGGTCAATGAGGGTTATTACTTATTTCCTAGATCAACCCAGTCTTCCTTATTCATTCATTATTAACTCATTCACCAAACACTAAATGTCTGCTATGTGGAAAGGACTGTGGGAAGTGGGGAAGATACTAGAGATCTATCTATGCCCTAGAGGTTGATTGGGCATGTTCACAGATACACGAATAAACATAATTCACCTTAAAATATGAAAAGTTCATATCAGAAGAACACAATACTGCAAATCCTTAGTACTTAGCAGTGTCTGACACGTAGTATATACTTAATAAATTTTGACTGATAAATGAAAAGGAAGACTCACAGCTACAGGGAATCAACCCCGACTTACAAAGGAACCAAGCTAAACTGTCAACCTAATTCCCCTCCCCTATGGGTAGAATGCATGTTAGGTAATCTGACTGTTAAATGTCTAAACCAAACTGAGGTGCCCTGATATTCCAAACTGGGGAAATGCTATAATTGGGTACTTAATCCTTCTTTTTCCTTCATTCTCAAAGAGAACCATTACATCACAAAGATGATGTCATGACTTGCAAGTGAATTGGATTTAAGTGAAGGAAGGCTGTGCAAGATCACCAGCCTCACTTTCGCCCCAGAGATGAGGTTATCTAAGTATTCAACTTCTTCTTCTGTTAATCTGGGCAATTTACATTATTAAAATATTCAACCATCTTATTTTCATTGTCAAATTTATGAGTATACAGTTGGGCAAAGTAATTTCTAATTATTGTTTTAATTTCCTCCACATTGGAGATGAGTTCACCCTTTTCATTTTTGATACTGATAATTTGGTTTTCTTTTCTTTAAATGAAATTGACCAAAGGTTTATCAATTTTACTGTTTTTTTTCATAAAACCAACTCCTAGTTTCATTTATTAGTTCAATAGTATTATTAATTTCAATTTTATTAATCTCTCTTTTGGTTTTCAGTATAAATGTTCTTTGGGTTTGAGATCAGTTCGTATTCCCTTCTAAAGTTTTAGACAGGAATATTTGTTTTGGTCCTTGTTCCCATAGAAAGATTCTATGGTCTTTTCTTTTCTGGTTTGTTTCTTGCTCATGATGATCACCCTTTTCCTGGTTTTTAAAGTGAATTTTTGCTTCTGGGGCAAAGGGGGCTCTGCCTTATTCTTCTTTTGCTTAGAGCTTGAGGCTTTGTGTGTTATTGCCTCTGGTTCCTTCAGTAGAAGCTAAAGTGCTGCAGTTTACCTGGTGCTGAGCTGGTTATTGTGTTAAAGCAGAGGCTGGGTTAAGTCTTTCTGGGTTTCCCTGGAGTTACCCTGGAGCCAGCCTGTTAAGTGTGGTGGAGGCGTGGTCTGGCCACAGGAGGTCTCCTATGCTGAGCTAGAGCACAGGCAAGCTCAGCAGTTAGTGAGCCCCATTTGTGCTACTGTCTTCTCAATTCCCCTGGGGTGCTGAGACATGTCTGGGGTCCTAGGGCTGGAGATTACTGGCTCAACCCTCCCCCCTCCCTAGGCCTCAGGATCTCCTTCCAGTCCCCTGAGGTGGGACTTTCTGGGACAGCTCTGGTCCTGCATTGCTCCTCTGCAACCACAGAAAGAGGGACTCCCCTTTGCAATTTTCCTAGCCTCACAGGCTAAGAGACTGTTTACCCCTTCAGCTGATTCCACTGATCCAGGATTTTTTCTGGGGAAATATGCTCTGGATTTTTCAAGGGAACATGGGGAGGGGGATGGCATTTACTGATCATTCTGTCATCTTGGCTTCCAGAAGTCCAGCTCACACCTTTTCCCCCACTATTCCTATATTTCAGTAAATAACAGATACGACAGAAACTTATAGACAGCCAAGCCCTCATACCTTCATGTTAGCTACAGGTAAGATGGGATTTGGGTCACCTTCTTGACCTAGAGGCCCATAGCTCATCTTTGTTTGCCACTAGGAAAGAAAGGGATATTTATTTGACCAATTGTGTCCTTTTGAAGGAGCAGTCAAATCTTTACTATGCAGTAAGTGGACCAGAAATATTCATGAAATGTATGTACTCTCCAAAACTCACATGAGTACATACATAGGCAGAACAGTATACATGTAAGAAAACCTGGTCCCACTTCCTCCATTATTTGCATTGTTTTTTTTTTTTTTTTTCTGCAAACATGTATTTGGCAATAAAGGTAATCACTAGGCCCACACTCCACTAGATTTGGAACTTCAGGACTTCATGGAAGACTAATGGAAGTCATGGAAGATTAATTTGAAGACAGTCATGCACACATGGTCTTTACTGAGACTTTTTAGAACAAAAAGACACTTGGAAGACACTCAGAAAAATAATTTTAAGCCCTACTCCCCTGCCAAAAAAATTACAATTGTGCTACTCAAAATAAGTGATATATAAAAATACAACTACACCCTCCAAATCAATTTTTAAGGGAATGCAATAATTAAGTTAGGCTAAAGAGTAATTAGTTGATCAGATAACCTCAAATCAATTTAAGTTTCTTCTAGTTCACTTGATGAAATTATAAAATCTAAGGTGGAGGTGGCAGAGATAATAAAGTTTTAAGCAAATAAAGCAAATACTAAACAGTGTTTATACTCTATTACTTCTTAATGAAGTATGAAGATTGATCAATTCATGAGCCAAACCTGATGGAATTATAGAGTGGCTAGCTAATATCTGACTGAAGTATTAGCCATATACTGAAGTATTAGTCATATGTCTGTGACCTTTAACAAGTTACTCTCTAAAGACTTAGACATCTGTGGATGTAAAAAAGAGAGTTGGATGTAAAATAACTTCATTTTTAAAATAGAATAGCTCTTTGCCTTGGAAGGAAAAAGGCAAGGATTGGATTTACCTCTCTTCTCCAGCAGCAAAAGTATCTTAGAGTAGAACAAATCATCTAGATCTTATCCGGCCCTCTTAATTTCCAGTTTTAATGATGTAAGAAACTTTCAGTCAACTCTTTTGATTAAAAAGTGTGCAAACTTTTCTGGGGTGGGGAGGATGGGGTAGGAGGAATATGGGTCCTATGTGATGCCTTCTGCATTTTTTTTTATTTTTGACTTTTTATTACCTCATGTACAACCAAAAATTTTCCATATTCTCATTCTTAAGTTTTCTCTCACCTCAGAATTCTTTACTTATGAAGCCTTTAACAATTTTTAAAATTATGCTAAGGAGTTTATTTTGTTCTTTGCACTTCTTGGATTCTGTACTGCCTTAACACTTTTATTTTCTTTGATTGCTAACTAAGGGAAACTAGAATTTCTGGTGACCTTTTGTCTTCTAGATCCCTCTCTGAATGTTTCTTTGCTGTTGCCTTTAAATGGGGCTTGAGGACATTCAAGTTTTCTACTCTGTGTATCAGCTAGGTAGAGATGGAATTTTTCACTGCCTTTCTGTAGATTTTCAATAGCTCTCTCAATTTACTTCTGCAATCATGGGGTTAATCATCTATCCTTAGGGATATTACTTGATAATTTCAGCATTTTGTTTTTACTTTAACAATCACTACATATTCTGATAAGTACAGGGGCTGAAAAATTTTTATATTTTGTGTTAAATCCTGTGTGAGAAAGCCTTCATGCATGATGATTAAAGCAGTTTTTAACTACCTTTTTTATGGAATTATTGTTTTGGAATAATTATTTTGCTAGTTTTTCATCAAGCTCAAAAAGTGCTCTTTTTTTCAGAATTCCAGTCTTAAGTATGCTCATTTCCTTTTTAAAAAATCCTTTAAGACATAATGTTCCTTCTGTATGTTATTAGGTATAACTTCTCAAGCTGTTTTATTTTCAACTACTTCAAGTTCTTTAACTTCCTTCCTCAGATTTTAGTAGGTGTTTGACTTTATAGTAAAGTATTATTACATGACAAAAGTTTTCAATGTCTTCAGTCCATCTCATGAGGATTTATGGCTCACCCACTTTAATGGTCAGCACCATATGCTTTAAAGCATTCTAGCAGGTAGTTTATCACTCCTTCTTGTGGTACTAGAATACAAAGGAGTATTATCATTGGTCACAACAAGCCTACCACCATGACAGTTTTGGGTAGAGCTAGGATTTATGCATATGTCATGTCATCTTTTATTTTTATTTTTAAATTTTTGAGAAACAGCTGTATGATGTTAGGCAGGATGCTAACCCAATCAGAAATACCGATAAAAGTACAATCTACTAGCATTTCTAGGGTCCTAGAAAGTATTTTTTAATTTTATTTTCAATTTCAAATTGAGAAAGTAAGAAATATGATGCATATATATATATATATATATATATATATATATAAATTCATGCAAAACATATTTCCAAATTAGTCACATGCCAGAAAACAAAAAAAAAAAATAAAGTAAAAGAAAATGTTTCATTCTGTGCTCAGCATTCATCTATTTTCCCTCTGGAAGTTGACAGCATTTTATAGCATGAATCCTTTGGGGTTCTGCTAGTTCACTGTATTGATCAGAGTAACTAAGCCTCCCATAGCTGAATATCTTTACAAGATTGCTATTATTGTGCAGATTATGCTCCTGGTTTTGATCACTTCAGTATTCATCAGTTTATACAAGTCTTCTCAGGTTTTCCAGAAACTATTCCCTTCATTTCTTATAGTACAATAGTATTCCATCTCATTCATGTACCATAACTTGTTTAGCCATTTCTAATTTATGGGCATACCCTAAAAGAGTTGCTAATATGGGTTTCAAACTTTTCTCCAAAATGGCTGAACTAGGATTTCAAGGAGCCAAGATGGCAGAACAAATAGGAAACTGTCAGAATTCTCCTATATTCATCTCCAAATAACTATAAAATAGTGCCTCAAAATGAACTCTGGAATGGCAGAACCATCAAACCATCCAAAAGAGAGAATAAAATAATTTTTCTGAGCCAAGATGACTTAGAAGGTTGAATAAAAATGTCTGTTTTGGATCACAGCACAGCAACAGTCCCCCACACCCTCCCCAGCACAGCACTAGGCAGGCAACCAGGCCACCCACAACCCCATGGACACAGAGTCACACCAGGACCATCCTGGGCCCCAGAGAAGCACCAGGCATGCAAACAGACCCCCTTACAGCCCTGATGCAACACAGTTCGCCTCTTCCATGGACCTCAGCTCAATACAAGGTGAGCAGCCAGGTACCCTATGGCTCAGCACAGCACCAAGCAAGCGACCAGGGCCTGTAGCCCCTGGAAAAAAATGCCAAGGAACAGTGTTTCTTCCAACCTGGAGCAGAACTTGACTTTACAAGTAACAAAATAGGCTGAAAAAGATGAGCAAAAAACAGCAACAACAACCCAAAAAAATGACCACAGATAGTTATTATGTTGACAGGGAAGATCAAGATACCAACTCAAGTCAAAACACCTACACACAAAGCCTCAAAGAAAAATGAGGTCTCAGCCCCCCCCCCAAAAAAAAAAACTACTGGAAGAACTCAAAAATAATTTTTAAAATCAAAAGAGGTAGAAGAAAAATTGGGAAAAGAAACAAAAATGATTCAAGAGCATCAGGAAAAAAGAAACGATAGCTTGATAAAGGAAGTATAAAAAATGAACAAAAATTTACTGAGGAAAAAAAAAAACTCCCTGAAAAGTAGAACTGGACAAATGGAAAATGTGTTTTTTGTTTTTTTTTTTAAAGCTAACCAAAGAACACTTGAATTGGACAAGTGGAAGCTAATGACTCCATGAGATGTCAACAATCAATCAAAAGAATGAGAAAATAGAAGACAATGTGAAATACTTTATGAGAAAACCACTGACATCTATTGATAAGGGAAGTATCTGGGACAAAACAAGATATAGAAAACATTAGGAAATATAAAATGATATTTTTGATTATATAAAATTAAAAAGATTTTGCACAAATAAAAACAATACAACCAAAATTAGAAGAAAAACAGAAAACTGGGAAAATTTTTGCAACAAGTACCTATAATAAAGCCCTCATTCCTCAAATATTTAGAGAACTGAGTCAAATTTATAAGAATACAAATCATTCTTCAATTGATAAATGGTAAAAGGATATGAACAGGCAATTTTCAGATGAAGAATTCAAAGCTATCTATAGTCACATGAAAAAATGATCCAAATCACTATTGATTAGAGAAATGTGAATTAAACAACTCTGAAATATCACCTCAAACCTCTCAGATTGTGAGACTGACTATCACTCATTCTGTGATAAAAATGAAACTGATTAACTGTTGGAGGTGATGTAGGAAAACTGGGACACTAATGCATTGTTGGAGGAGTTGTGAACTGATCCAACCATTTTGGAAAGCAATCTTGAACTATGCTGAAAGGACATTTGCTGAAATTGTACATACCCTTTGATCCAGAAATACAACTGCTAGGTCTATATCCCAAAAATAATTTTTAAAAAGAGAGAAAAGCATCTAATTATATGAAAACATTTATAGTAGCTCTTTTCTGTGGTGGCTGAGAATTGAAAATTGAAGGGATGCCTATCAATTGGGCAATGGCTGAACAAGCTGTCATATTATTGTGATGCAATATCATTGTGCTATAACAAATAGTAAGTGGGATGATTTCAGAAACACCTGTAAAGACTTATATGAACTGATGCCAAGTGAAATGAACAGAACTAGGAGAATGTTGTCCACAACTACAGTAATATTATAGGATGAAAAACTGTGAATAATTTAGCTATTCTCAGCTATACAATGATTTTAGATAATCCCAAAGGAATAATGATGAAACATACAGACTGAAGCATAGTATCTTTGTTTCTTTCTTTCCTTTTTTCTTTCCTTTTTCTTTGAGTCTTCTTGTACAAAATGATGTAGAGTTAATGCAATATTAAGATCTTCCCCATTCATTCATAGGTCTATGTGACCACATGGATCCCCTTTTCTCTTGGAACAAGAGCTGTGTTCTCAGGTCTAAAGATACACAGTATTTCATTCACAGATATTTTGCTGCTTTGAACTTGGCACAATTCACAGCTGTGATACATTCTGAGTCACACAGAGCCTTGGCAAGTGCTGAGCCAATTAATCAGGCACTGAGTCACATGGGTCATGATGCTTCTGGCTTGGAGCATATTAGTTGAAAACTATATATATACTAGGAGTTTGGTATTTTGCTTTTGGGGCTCACTCATGAGAAGCACCTTTTGACTTCCTGGACAGGACTCTGGGTAGCTGTTTGTTAAAAGCCTCCCAACTACTCAGATGTTGGTACTCTCCCAGTCTCACGGCATATATAGGTGGTTGTATTATTCTGCTTAGACAGTTGGAACCCTGTTTATTGGATTCTTTCTTGGAGTACTTATCTGTACTTATCTGTCTGTTAAATAAAGTAAGCTTGTTAACTCCTTTAAAACTGTCTTTCCTTTAAAAAGCAGATCAAAGAACCTATGCCAGGAGTCCACCTTGTGTGCTAGTGGGGTTGCTAATACAAGTGACCAATATGGAAATATTCTACTTGACTACACACCTATAACCTATGTCAGATTGCTTACCTTTTCAGGGAGTCGGGGTAGGGTGGAGAAGGAAAGAGGAAAGAATAGAATTTGGAACTCAATATTTTTTAAATGTAAAAAATTGTTTTAATATGTAATTGGGGAAAAATAAAATATTATAAGAAAGGAAGGAGACAAAAGGAAATGAGAGGAGAGCAGAAGGGAGAGGAGAGTAGGGAAAGGAAAGGAAACAACTGACCTGGAAAATAGATTCAGTAGAGCTAACTCAAAAATTATTGGACTTTCTGAAAGCCATGAACAATAAAAGGATCATATTTCAAGAAATTATCAAAGAAAACCTGATATCCTAGACCCAGAGAATAAAACAGACACTGAAAGAATCCATCAAATCACCTCAAGAAAGAGATCCCATATGTTTAATATGATTGTGTGTATATAGCCTATATCAGATTACATGTTATATAGGGAAGAGGAAGGAGAGGTGAGGGGAAAATTTAGAAATCAAAATCTTATAAAAGTTAGTGCTGAAAACTAAAACTAAATTAATCAATATTTTTAAAAAAGAGATCGCAAAATGAAAAATCCTAGGATTGTCATAGCCAAATTCCAGAACTCCCAGGTCAATGAGAAAATATTACAAGCAGCCAGATGGAAACAATTCAAATATTATGGAACTACAGTCAGGATTACACAGGACTTATACCAGCTTCTACATTAAAGAATAGGAAGGTATGGAATATCATATTCCAGAAAGCAAAGGGACTAGGACTACAACCAAGCGCAACTAAATATAGTCCTTCAGTGTAAAAAAAAAGGTAATACTTGTAAGTCTTAAGAACAGTATCACTATTAGTACAGTAGTTTATATAGACAGAGGGTGTAGGGATAAGGTGACTGATGGAATGATTAAAAAAAAAATTAAGGGGTGAGAGGATTACACTGGGAGCAAGAGGAAACGAGAGGTAGAATGAGGTAAATTCTCTCACATGAAGAGGCACAAAAGCCCTCTTACAGTGGAGGGGAAGAAAGGTGGAGTGGTAGTGACCATCACTCGAACTTTACTTTCATAGGAACTGGCTCAAAGTAGAAATAATACAATCAGTTGGGTATAGAAATCTACCCTACCCTAGTTAAGTAGGTGAATAAAATTTTAGAAAAGTTACATGTGACAGACCTTGGGAGAAAATTGAATGGGGACAGAAAAAAATATACTTTTTTCTTAGTGGTATATGGCACCTACAGAGTGAGTGAAGTAGTTCACAGCTCCACCATCAATATGTTATTATACTTATTTTCCCACAACCCCTCCAGCATTTGGCATTTTCCTGGGGTCCTGAAAAGTACTCACAGCTACCAGAACAGGCTCAGTACAAAGGAATACCTAGTATGACACAACTTTGTGTGTTGGCATTCTCAGACTTTGCCATTCTTCACATCACCATGGCCTCGGTGATGGTTTGGATTTGCAGGGAATTGTTATTTTTATTCTTATTATCAGTTTTCCCTATTACATACTGAAACTTTAAATGCTTCCCCCAATTTGGAAGCTTCCCCTTCTAGGTAGAAGAAACATCAGTATTAAATATAGTATTTTCTGCAAAAATTTTGTTTGCACATTCCCCCCACCCCCACAAGATACACATGCACACATGCTAAGAAAACAGTGATGTCATTCAGTGTCATTCTCAGAATATTATTACCCAAACTAAGTAGACTATGTGCCCTTAGAAAACCACCTACTCCCAATATCAATTGTCCTTACTCTTGAAATATTTATGGCAAATATTGCTTCCCAGTTCTTTTCCCCGATAGACAATAGCTATTTACATCTGAGATAAATAAAGGTCAAAAACCAGTGATGAACATGGAAAACACTGTTCATGACCCAGATATATGAGTCTTAGTCAATTAACTCTTTTAAATCTTCAAGAATGCTTGAAACCTTGGAACCATGCTGATAATTTGTGAGATCAAATGTGGAGATATCTTTCTCTATAAGCAAGAAGCAACAGCTAGGTGGTGCAGTGGACACAACACCAGTATAGGAGTCAGGAGGACCTGAATTCAAATCTCACCTCAGGCACTTGACACTCACTAGCTGTGTGACCTTGGGCAAGTCGCTTAACCCCAACTGTCTCGTCCTGGGTCATCTCCAGTCATCCTAATGAATAACTGGTCACTGGATTCAGATGGCTCTGGAGGAAAAGTGAGGCTGGTGACCTGCACAGCCCTCCCTCACTCAAAACAAAGTCAAGTGCAAGTCATGTCATTATTTCTCTGATGGTATGGCCTTCTTCAGCAATGAAGGGTGAACATAGACATCACCCACCACCCTCAAATCTCAAATGTATGGCACTGCTTGCTTCTGCACAAAGACAGAAAAGGCAGATGGAAAAACAAGAACTCCATATCTCAAGAGAATATCTGTCAAGGGGATCTTAGCAAAATTTACCCTCCCTCCTTTTTTCGTGTGTGATTCAGCTAGTTATAATCTAAATCCTCTAATAAAGCTATTTGAACACCAAGAGGAAACAAGATACTATTCTTTCTTTCAAGGTGCTCACACCAAGAGAATAAAACAACACACACACACACACACACGTAAGGACGTGTTAGATTATAAATATGTCTATACTAATGTTCTAAGGTGGTAAAGTGGCAGAGTTGATAGAGTTCCAGGCCTGAAGTCGGAAAGTCTCTTCTTGAACTCAAATCTGGCCTCAGACGCTTACAAGCTGTGTGACTGTGGGCAAGTCACTTAACCTTGTTTGCTTGTTTCCTTGTCTATAAAACAAGCTGGAGAAGGAAATGGCAAATCATTCCAATATCTTGAAAAAATAAAAAGAGGGTGGGGTTCACAAAGAGTCAGTCATGACTGAAATAACTAAATAAAAACAAAAATGCTAATGTATTATTCTGATGTCTCACTGTACTGTGGGGATGACCTTAGGTTCTCCAAGACTATGGATATAAACTCTGTAAGATCTTACCAAACTGCAAAGGACAACTCCTTTCCAGGCATAACATTCTACTTTTATCTGGATTGATTTTCTGATTTTTGAATTCTTTCTAATAATCTCCATGTTTTTAGATCAACAAAAACTTCTTAAATAAAATAAAGCAGGAACCATTAAGGCTTCTTACTGTGACTCTCATCTTTCCAAACAAGATTACTTGTTTATCACTGCTCTTAGCTTTCCATCATTCTCTTCCAGTAATGTTGGCTCAGACCAGTTAAGACTCTGTATAATCATTTTTAACTTTGCTGTTACAGGTCAGCTAAAACACCATCCTTTGTTATGCTTTCTTAAGGTTTCAATATGATTTTTAGTAAGTCCAATTTCTCCTTATGCAATCTAAAGTGGTACCCAAATTTTTTTAACATGATAATCTTTCAACTGTAGATCATATTTGTTGCTTTTTAAATAAATAAGCAAAATAGTTATTTTCAATGTAACAAAGAAGAGGATTGATATTTTTCATTTTAATCAATTTAATTTTAGTTTTCCCCACTGAATGTTATGTGGAAAGTTGTTTAAAATGTGTTTAAATTACTCACAATGTACCTCTACCCTAGCAAATGTAGTCTATTAATTCAGTATTAATACCTCCAACTATATTTTCACCAAGTATTAGTCTCTTTCTATTTTATTAAATTAACAGAGATCAGGTAGAAAGAAAAACAGAGCAAAGCTGGACCCTTAGACACCAATCACAGGGATTTTATTATTCACATACAAGTTGCCTGTAGATCTCTTAATAAATTAAAGCTGTCCAAATGGCAGGGAGAAACTCTGTTCCATATGAGAAATAATGTTATAACATCTTGAGATGTATGAAAATGAAAAACACTATCAGGATGAGATAAATTCACCTGCACCGAAGGTTTCAAGAAGTCCACAATGTAATTGATAGTATAAATTTACTACTCTATTCTTGCATCATCCATTGGTGGGGCTACGAAGAGGCCTGGTCAGAAAATTTAATTCATATTAAAACACTAGTATTTTGGGGAAGGGAAGGGTAAGTAATGAGGTATATGGATTCACTGACAGGAAGCTAGATGTAGGAAAAAAAATACCAGATATCATGGAGGCAAAGCCCAGAGGCAAGAAAATGTCCAGGACACGTTACTGTTCAATGACTTCCCTGAGTATGTGGCCTTTGTGCCTTAGTTAGCTTTCCCTCTAACTTTGTGTTTCACCTGCTGATAGCTCTTTTCTGCTGCTAATGCTTTTTCTGCATCGGCCACAACTGCATTTGAGAAAAGATAAATAGGAAAAGGGATTCATGCACTAAGGAAAGGTTGCAAAGGATATTCTCAGAGGTCTCTTCTGATCCTGAAGATCTTGGCTCTCAGTAAGAGGGGCATATAAGAAAGAAATTACTCTTTTCAAGTGAAATCTTTCTGTTTCAATTCAAAATCAACTTTGCAGCTGCCTGGCTTATGCATCATTTCAAATGCTGGTCATTAATTTTTTTATCTCCAAACCCAACAAATCATAGATATTAGATACTGTAAGACAGATGACAGTAGCACACAGGAGGGCTGCTAGCACAGGTTCAGTGTTGATCTGGTCAGACAGGAAAAGCAGTAAGACACCTTCAAAGGGGTTAGTATCTTCCTTTGTTCTAGTCTAGACTTCACACAGGAGGATTGCTAATAATGGGAGCATTATTGCTTCCCGCGTTCCCTAA
This sequence comes from Bettongia penicillata ogilbyi, assembly GCA_023548195.1. Classification (NCBI taxonomy): domain Eukaryota; kingdom Metazoa; phylum Chordata; class Mammalia; order Diprotodontia; family Potoroidae; genus Bettongia; species Bettongia penicillata. The sequence continues at coordinate 148,665 of JAJHZJ010000937.1, read as the reverse complement.
TCACCCTTCTCACAGGGGCCAGAGAGAAGATGGGGGTGGGCAACTACCCCTATGCCTCAATGGTCAATCAAGACAGGCACAGTTTGGGCACTCTACTCAATCCCTTCAAGCATCAGTGGGGGCCAGTTGAGGCTAACACAGATTCCCCCCAAGCCTTGATGGGGAGCAGTCAAGGCACACAGCTTGTGCATTCAACCCTAAGGGTTCCCACTCACTGAGCACCACCCACCTGCTTTATAGGGCATCAGACAAAGAAGGGATATTGCCAGCAATATAGCCTCACAAGTTTCCATCACCTCATCCCTGTATCTCACGTCACAGTGGATGTTTACAAATTAAGCACAAATGTTTATATTATTTATCATTATATAATGCTGCATGATCATAGTGGAGATGTTTTGAACTGTAATCATGAAAACTCATATCTAATACCTTGGAACAAGGGATTGTTATGACTATGGATCCTAGAAAACTGAATTCTAAGAAATAACAAAAATCCACTTTACACAAATTAAAATTCACTTTTACACTAATATTTACCTTACACTAAAATCCACCTTACTTACAGATACGTTGTATTTCAATTAATCAAACAACTAAAATATTTACTAAGTATCAATTCTGTTAGACAATGAATTAAGCACTAAGATAAAAAGATCAAAGTGAAACAAAAAGGTCACTGACATTCTGTCACATATAATAGAGGGCCAAAAAACCAAGAGTACTAAAAGAAAAATCTTATTAATATTTCTCAAAATATTTATGAGACAAAGAAGCCAGACAATATCTAGAGTGTTATACATCAGGAAAGAAAAGAATTAGCTAGAGAAAATCCAGAGGAGAACTACTAGGTTGCTAAAGAATTGTGACAGGAGGCCATCAGTATTAGTTGATGAAACTCAGAATTTTTAAACTGGGGAAGACTGGGAAGGAGAAGGGACAAGATATCTCTAAGCATATGAAGGGTTATCATGTGTCAAAAGGATAAGTCTGGCTTTGTTTGGCCCTAGAATATCGGAAGCAACAGATGGAAGTAGATAGGTTTATTATGCATGATGTAAGGGAAAAAATATTAATAACAGTTATACAAAAATGGAATATGCTCCTTTTGGATATAATAGATTCACTTTCTCTGAATATCTATTGACTAGTCCTATTCCTTCATTTTACAAACAGGAAATTGGGGCTCAGAGACATCAAGTGAAATAACCCAGATTATATAGGAGATAAAGGGGAGAAGTCAAGGCTTCTTCCTACTCTACAACCCTTGATCTTTCAAAGAAAAGGCTGGCTGAACACTTGAGAATGTTGAAGAAAATATGCTTACAGAGTTATTGGTTGAAATAGAAGGTCAATGAAGTCTTTTCCAACTCTAATATTCTATTTTAATAGGAAGAAAAATGGGAAACTAAGCATTGTGTAATTATGTTGAACAAACTTAACCCATGATCAAAATTGAGAAAATGGGTCTTTTTCCTCTCTTTGAAAAGATGAGCTAATGAATATGGCTGTGGACTCGCTTAGATGATGTGCTTTTTAGAACAAATGCCTCACTGGATCAGAGTCAGGAAATGATGCTTTCAAAATAAAAGCGATATAAAACAAAGCTATTAATAAAAAAGTTTTTTTTTTCAAAAACAAAATAAAACACTAGACAGATCTGGGTTTCAAGTCTGACAATGTCCTTCATTATCTGTAAGAACCTAAAGTAATTCACTTGACTTCACTGAGCCTCAGTTTTTGAGCTAAATAACCTGGAGGATATAGATCATCTTTCTAGCTCTAAAATTCTATAATTCTGTATTTTCAATAGGAAAACACTAAAAGCAGCTCTACCTTCTTTCAAGGCCTTTCAAATACTTCATCTCTTCAGTTTGTAATGGAAGAGGTGAAATAAGGGGAAAATACACTTGAAAACAATTATTTTCAATATGAAACATTCTCTCCTTTGTTTGAAACTCTATTATTGTGATCTCAGTAGCTCCATTAGTTGGTTTTACAATTTTTATTAAGCAGGAAAAATTCAGAATGCACTAAATTTCAACTAACTAGAACCTAATAGAAAAGTAACAACTAAATGGATGTTTTTCATAGGACTTGACTTTTAGGTAGTAAGTGGAGAGGAAATAAACTGGTATGAGGAATTTACTTAATAGAAAAATATTGCTTATTATTAAAAACAAAAAATATCAATTCATAACCTACTAAAGACAAGGCATTGGAGATGACAGAAACATGAATATACACTAAAAAAACAGGTGAATGTGAGCTCATAAGGCATTGTATAAAAGAGTTCATGAGTCCTTGAATGCCTTTCCCTTCAACTTATAATATCAGAAAAAACCTGGCAATGAAATCTGAATAGATTAGATGATACTGAGATAACAAGTCATAGTGAAAATATTTTAATGAATCAGAGGTTTTGAGAGTTGGAAAGGACCTCTATAACCACAACCAAATCCCACAATGAAAAACCTGACAAGCAGTTATTCCACCTGTTTGGAAGACTATCATACAGGGGGAACATATCATCTCTGTTTCATTCTTTAAAAAAATAAATGAAAAAGGGGAAAAAAAAAAGGCGCTACTTAAAATGATTACCTAATGCACTACAAACATTCATTCCATAAAGAAATACTGAAATATGTTTGCTAAATTTCATTTACTAAGGTAGGAAAGTTGTTAATACATTTTAAAATGATTTTCATTTAAAAAGGTCAAAACAGAAAGGTGTCTGATCAACCCTGAATTCACCATAAAATTCAATTAACCAGTAAATACCATTCCTTCAGTATTCTAGTTATTATACTGGTCTCAACAAAGGTTGTATAAATATAGTTTGCACTCCTAGAATGAGATATCTTTGAAAGGAAAATAATATAAATTGAAAAATAATCCTAGAAAATTTGCCATGTTAAAATATATTCATTGTAAAGTTGTCTTTCAATTTTAACAAAGCTGCTTTATTCATCCTTTAATTGTTCTACTCTCTTCATCTTCATCACTTTCATTGTTTAGGTTTTATGAGGCATATATTTTATGATGAAAGCATTCTCATCATTTCTTATATAGCACTTAGAGCTGAAAGGAACCTTAGAAATCACCTAGCCTATCCCCTTCTTTTAACAGAACTTGGTTTTAGGGAAGAGGGATGGAGAACAATAGATGTAGACTGTAGCATATCTTGTCACACTTGGTTGTTTTGTTGGTCGGGTATCCTTAACTATTTCTCTTTATCAAAAAGGAAAGTTCAATGTGTGTTGCTTGGGCATGCTTACTTTTGTATTTGGTAGGGTAGTCGTAGGAAATGACCATCATGAAAAAAACTCAAAAGGCATTCAATTTTTAAATTTAAAAAAAAAAAAAAAACACATATTAACACTCAGCTTACAGTCCTGTTTACACCATAAAAATATTTCTACAGTGATTAAAAATATTGTAAAAAAACTGTTCAACACTTTTTTCCAAAATTGTTTTTTCTTAAAAGCAACGAATCTTCCAGAAGTGCACATGCACACAAACATGCTAAAGTTTTTGCCAGAAATAGTTAATAATAGTCAGCAAGTAAAAGTGGGATTGATAAGACAAATAACAAAGATATGCTATAGCACTAAGTGGTCTGGGGAAGGCCAAAGAGACTCTGAGCTTCAAGGCTAACATTAATATGTGCACGGGTGTTAGTGCATTTGACCCCCTTTTACCTTTAATCTTGATTTGTGATCCTCCTTCTGCTTGAGCTAAGTCTTTGATCTCACATAGATTTCCAGATGCCAGGGAAGTGCCACTCTGTTTGTGTCACACACTCTGACTAAATTTGAAAGAAATTATACTCAGTGTAAGAAAGAAATCTTAGGTTTAGTGGCTGGAGTAATGAAATTGCCCACATAAATACTTGGCAGAGGAATTACCTTGACAACTGCCCTTAAACTCTCATTTGAAATCTTAAAACCCAAGACTGCATAACATCTAGAACAGCTGCCACAAAGCTGTGACAGACTTTAATATTGTCCCTTAGTAATTCAAATATTCTCTGTAATACTGCAATGCATAGATGTCTTTCCCAGACCCCCCTGGACAAATCTGTGTCCTAGAGCCTAGTGCAAAAAGAGTTATCATTCGTGTTCTTCAAAAAATTACAAGTATAAAGACAGATTTCAATTTAACAAACATGAAAATGCAGGAATTAGATTAAATACACTAAAAGGCAGTCTACGATAGAGGATAAAGGTAGACTGTGGAAAAGGAGAAAAGGGGCTGATCTTAGAATCTGGGAAAAGGGATTCAAATTCCACCACTGAGATTTTGATTCGTAAATCAATTACCCTCAGTGAAGTTCAGTTTCCTCACCTACAAAATCAAGTATCTGAGTTCCCTTCAGCTCTGGAGCTACCTTCCTATTACCTGCTTTCAAAGCCAGAGATACTTAGTTGCTGGGGGGTTGTGAACAAAGTTACAATCAATCATCTACAGTTAAGTTCTTCAAAAATATGACAGCCACAATGCAAAAACGAGAGAAATCCAAAAAAGTTATAAACCACTACAGTCCCTGCCCTCAAGAGCCTTCCATTTTAATGGTGAGACGATGGGGTAAATGACTAAGGGCCTACAAACGTACCCACAGCTGCTGGAAAGACAATGAGTACAGGGGTGGTCACGAGAGAAGGCGGGATCTGAGCAGGGATAAGCACATGTGACCCCCTGGGGCCACGGTCTCCACTCCTGTTACACAGAGGGCGTGAGAAGGGTCAGCCTGAAAATGCTCTTTCTCTCACTAGGGATGGGCCAACTTGTTCGGGACCAAACCCAAGGCAGGAAAAGGAAAAGAATTAAAACTTGGTAGCCACTCTTGTCCTCATTCTCCCACCAGTCTGGCTCCCGACGCAAGGCAGGCTGGGAAGCCTGAGGGACGCTCCTGGCCTTGTCCCTTTTCTCTAGGGCCTCTCCTTTACAGCGAGCTTGCAGCCGCCGTCCCGGGCCGGCATCCAGGCCCCTGAGGGGTGGCAGGCGCCGGGCCTCCGGGTGGGGAGCGGGCCCCGCCTTGGCAGCGACAGTTGCTCTTTGAATGCTCAACGGCCCGAGGCGAGGCGGCGCTGGGGCCGCGAGGCCCGGCCGCGCCCCAGGACCCAGCCTCCTTGAGGCCAGGCTGGGAGGCTCGGCTATGCAGCTCACGGTGTACTGCGTGCGGAGGGACTCCACCGAGGTGACCTTCTCCATCCAGGTCGACCGGGACTTTGAGCTCTACAACTTCCGGGTGCTCTGCGAAGTCGAGAGCGGCATCCCGGCGGAGGAGGCGCAGATCGTGTTTGCGGAGAACCCTCTGGAAGACAACCACAGGTCTTTGGCGTCCTACGGCCTGAGGGACGGCGATGTGGTGATTCTAAGGCAGGCCCGGCAGGAGGAGCCAGGCTCTCCCGGGGATTTCACAGGGATAGACTTCAGCAGCATCGCCGTGCCAGGCCCGTCCGCCTCTCCGCGCCCGCCAGCCGCACAGCCCTCGGAGCGCTTCCCAGGAATGTCTTCCGCCCCGCAGGGCGCAGAAAATCCGGCGGTGCTCAGACACATGCTGCTTTCCAATCCCCACGAACTGTCCCTGCTCAAGGAGCGCAACCCATCCCTGGCAGAGGCCCTGCTCGGCGGGGATCTCGAGGAATTCACCAGGGTGTTGATAGAACAGCAGGAAGACCAGGCTCTAAGTGATGAGGAGAGGTTTCACCTCTTTGTAGCCGACCCCTTCAATCTTGAAGCACAGGCCAAGATAGAAGAAGCCATCAGGCAGCAGAACATTGAGGAAAACATGTCCATAGCCATGGAAGAGGCTCCTGAGAGCTTTGGCCAAGTAGTGATGCTATATATCAACTGCAAAGTGAACGGACATCCTGTGAAAGCCTTTGTGGATACAGGTGCCCAGATGACCATCATGAGCCAGGCTTGTGCAGTGCGGTGTAATATATTGAGACTTGTGGACCAGCGGTGGGCAGGGATCGCTAAAGGTGTGGGAACCCAGAAGATTATTGGTAGGGTGCATCTAGCTCAGGTTCAGATTGAAGGAGATTTTCTGGCGTGTTCTTTTTCTATAATAGAGGAGCAACCCATGGATATGCTTCTGGGACTGGATATGCTCAAGCGACATCAATGTAACATTGACCTCAAGAAGAATGTGCTAGTAATTGGTACAACAGGCACACATACAACCTTTCTTCCAGAGAGGGAACTTCCAGAATGTGCAAGGTTGGTATGCGATCCAGGGCAAGATGACCTTCCATTGGAGCAGAAGCTCTACAAAAAGGTTTAGAAGATTTAGACTGTCAGAAGCCTCCATGCTTATAGTGTATGTGTGTTGCATTTGGAATGGTCTTAGAACAGAGAAGAATGATAAAGAAATGACCTCACAGGCAGTGTTGTCATTATTAACTTAAGGTGGTTCTAGCAATTTAGCCCATTCTTTCAGACTGTTCTGAGATCAGTAAAACTGCTCATCTTTATTACCTTGTCTCTCTGTTCCAGCATTAGCCTGCTCATACAAGTCAGCCTGTAAGAAATTGCTGAAGCTAAGACCGTGAAGATTTTTCAAGCTTCGACTGAATTCAGATAATATGTGAAAAGAGAAAATACACCCTTCCTTTCCTGGACCTTTATGCTCACACTTCTGCTAGAGAGCCCTGTCAGACCAGACAGCAACTTGTCCAAGTTTTGTGCTCTCATCTTGTGTAATTCATTGGGAGGAAAGAAAAAGAAAGTTGCATATAATTTAAAATATTTACTGCTAAAGAAAATACCCAAGGCATCAAAGTTTATCTCATTAAAAAACAGAAAGTTATTTTGTTGCTCCTTTCCAGCTGTACAATTTACAAATATTTCTAAGTGAAAAGGTATTCTGTTAAGAATATCAGAATTTGAATTAAGCAGAAGGCCTTCACCAGCAGGAATAAATGTGCAACTCAAGGTTAAATAATAGAATGTGCCAGGTGACCCACAGTAAAATAGTAACAATGAACTTGAAACTTTCTGCTGGAACATGGCGGAGCCTTTCTGCAGTCCAACAACAACAACAACAAATACAACAGTAAAACAAAAAATACATTGCAGATAAAGGGAATGAACTGCAGATGGGAGCCCTTCTATGTCCAGGAGGAAAATATTCCACTCTCAACATCTTACGAGAACTCACAGGAATACCTATGGAAATAGATGTAGGTGAATATTGTGGCAATCAGAATGCCAATATTTTAAAAAAAATTACTAGTGTTGTTGACCTCAATGTAAATAGTCTTTTGATGGAGGTTGAGCATGAAAGCATAATACCCAACCTGTAAATTTGAGTGATTCTATTTTTACTGCCTATTTACCACTCTCCAGATAGTAATGTTGAAATGTATGGAATAGGTAAACTGCTATATTTATGCTCCTCATTAAATATTTAGTGATTGAACATTCTATGTACACTACAACTCTCTGTGCATATATTATCTGCAAAGATACCTTGTTTATTTGTAACAACTACTTTGGAGGAACATCATACATTTCCATTCTTCAGTTATGAAAAGTTAAAGAAGTCTTATATGTGAAGAATTCGTCCTTCATTGGGAACTAACTGAAGACCACATTTTCAATGAGGAGCTTTCTGAGAAGTAGACCTAAAGTCAGCATCATAGGGCATTTGAGTTGATCAGAATTCACAAGACTGTTTATTAAGTGACACCTATACTAATGACATGGGGAGTTTAAGAGCAATATCAGAGTCCTGGAGTGAAACTGTTTACACTGAAGCTTTGCTTATAAGCCTGACAGCTGCTTTAGAAGATGTCCAGAATTGAGAACTATTCTGTCTGGCTAAACTTTGCTGAAATATTGAATTAGCTACTACACTGCAACTGAGGTGCAGTATTTGCATCCCAACTTGGATCCATTGAAGAGGATATCACAACTAACACTTCTGGGCAAACTGAGGTCTTCGCATTGGATTTAATAATAGTCCTCAATCAAGATTGTCAAAATCTATTTACAGAAGTGCCTAAAATCAGGAAATCCTATATCCTGAAGCTATATCTTCCTTCACAAACTAGAGAAGCTCTGTTCTTTCACCGTTTTTGTTTTTCTTGCTACAAACAGTGACTGGAGTCTTACTCTTTGGTGTGCTTCTAGGGCTTTTCACTGAGTTTGTGGAAATATAAACCTTTTTTTCCCCTTGTTTTTGTTAGCAAATAATATCATAGTTCTGAAATAACAGTGGCAAAGATAAACCTGATTTGTCCTCATTCCTTTGACAAATATATGTGAAGTATGTGTATAAAAGCATATGACCATATGTGAATATATGTGTAAAATCTATATATATATAGAGAGAGAGAAACCTGCAAATAAAATGTTGAAATAGAATTTTTAAAACCTTTTTAAAAGAAATTTTGGCCAAAGTAATCTGTGATCTCTTCTGGTGAATTTTCCTTGAATTTGATTGAAAGAAAGAGTGGGGAGGGGTTGGAGGGACAGACTTGGCCTTGCATGCAGAAAGAGAGCTTTTCTCGTTAAGATGATGCATTCTGGAATGATAGTTTCCCTTTAAGATGGAGAAAATTATATTGAAATTAAAATTATTGGTAGACTAATTTTGTACACATTGAATGCCTACTATATTCTTGGACCAGTATCTAATAAAATAGAGCATGCATTCATACTAGAAGTCTAATATAAAATGGATTGGATGTTTTCCTTTTTGTTATGCTGAATATTAAAAAGAGGAAAGGGGCAAAAATAATAACTATGTAGGTTTGATCTTGTACTATATTTTCCCAAAGATGAAATAAGTGATTTGGAAATAAGAGCTAATAATGTTAGATACCTCCAACTGATATTTCTATGATAGAATCAACCTATTTGCTAATTTTCTTTTTCAACAAACTTTATTAAATACCTTCTATGTACTCTAAATTAAAGAAATGAAATAGTTCCTGCCTTCAAGGAAGTTACATTCTGCCAGGAGAAAATGCATATATAAGTACAAATGAAATAAATTCAACATTATACACATATATACCTATACATACATACATACATACATACATAGATATATGTATATATATATAGTTTTCTTTTTTGGGTGGGAGACACTAGCGTCTCAAATGAGGAAAGGTTTTGGGTAATAAGTGGTGCAATGGTTTCCAGTAGTTTCAGAGAGTATGACCAATATAAATAGATTTTTCTTTTATCCTCTCATAGGTAATATTTAAAAAGTATCAACATTGCTTTTGCTTTGAGGAGACTGATGAAACAAAATGATTGCTTTCCTAAAATAAATTATTTCCAAAACCCAGATTATTTTAGAATGGGTATTGAGAATATGTGTTTTATTTTATTATTTTCAGAGATTATTTTTTTATTTATATAATATACCTTTTTTTCTTGAGTAAATATTTTGCGTATAATTTGTGCACTCTGGCCCCACTCTCTCCAGGGCAACTCTGTTACATCTCCCCCATCAAAACACCTAGAAGGTTTTGTGGGTATTACTTGTTATTGTCTTTTACCTTGAACCCTCACCACTCATGCACCCTCTCATTTATTTATTTATTTATTACTGTCTTCATTTATTTATTTATTTATGGTTTTCAACATTCATTTCCACAAGATTCTGAGTTCCAAATTTCCTCCCCATCTCTCCCCTCCCCCCACCCCACAACACCTTGCAGTCTGATTACTTCTTTTGCCAATCTACCCTCCCTTCTATCACACCCCTCCCTTCCCTTATCCCCATCTCCTCTATTTTCTTGTAGGGCAAGACAGATTTCTTTATATGATTACCTATCTTTCTTATTTCCCAGTTGCTTGTAAAAACAATTTTTAACTTTTGTTTTTAAAACTTTGAGTTCCAACTTCTCTCTCTTCCTCCCCCGCAATTTTTTTTCCATTTCTCTCTTTCTCCTCTCAATCTATTTCTCTCTCATCCCTTAATTTTGTTTTAGATATCATCTCTTCCTATTCAACTCAGCCTGTGCCCTCTGTCTATATGTGTATAATCCCTCCATCTACCCTAGTACTGAGAAAAGTCTCAAGAGTTACAAATATTATGTTTCCATGTAAGAATGTAAACAGTTCAACTTTAGTAAGTCCTTTATGAATTCTCTTTCCTGTTTACCTTTTCATGCTTCTCTTGATTCTTGTGTTTGAAAGTGAGATTTTCTATTCAGTTCTGGTCTTTTCATCAGGAATGTTTGAAAGTCCTCTAATCATTGAATGACCATTTTCCCCCCTGAAGTATTATACTCAATTTTGTTGAGTAGGTTATTCCTGGTTTTAATCCTAGCTACTTTGGCTTCTGGAAAATCATATTGCAAGCCCTTCCATCCCTTCATTATAGAACCTGCTAGATCTTGTGTTATCCTGATTGTATTTCCACAATACCTGAATTGTTTCTTTCTGACTGCTTGCAGTATTTTCTCCTTGACCTGGGAATTCTGAAATCTGGTTGCAATATTCCTAGGAGTTTTTCTTTTTGGATCTCTTTCAGGAGGAGATCAGTGCATTCTTTCAATATTTATTTTACCCTCTAGTTCTAGGATATCAGGGCAATTTTCCTTGACAGTTTCTGGAAAGATGATGTCTAGGTTCGTTTTTTGATCATGGCTTTCAGGTAATCCCATAATTTTTAAATTGTCTCCCCTGCGTCTATTTTTCAAGTCAGTTGTTTTTCCAATGAGATATTTCACATTGTCTTCTATTTTTTTTCATTCCTTTGGTTTTGTTTTGTGATTTCTTGACATTTCATAAAGTCATTAGCTTCCATCTGCCTCATTCTAATCTTTAAGGAATTTTTTTTTCAGTGACCTTTTGAATCTCCTTTTCCATCTGGCCAATTCTGCTTTTTAAGGCATTCTTTTCCTCATTGGCTTTTTGGATCTCTTTGGCCATTTTGATTAGTCTATTTTTTAAAGTGTTATTTTCTTCAGCATTTTTGAGGTCTCCTTTAGCAAGCAGTTGCCTCATTTTTCATGATTTTCTTGCATCACTCATTTCTCTTCCCAATTTTTGCTCTACTTCTCTTACTTGATTTTCAAAATTCTTTTTCAGCTCTTCCATGACCTGAGACCAATTCATATTTTTCTTCGAGTCTTTGGATGGAGGAGCTTTGAATTTGTTTTCTTCTGTTTGCATGCTTTGATCTTCCTTGTCATCAAAGTGAGTTTCTATATTCTGATTTTCGTTCTAGTTTTTGCTTATTTCCCCAGCCATTTGCTTGACTTTTGAGCTCTTTGTCAACGTAGTTCTCTGCTTCCAGTGGAGGTACTGTCAGTCACTTGATACCCCACATTCTTTGGACCTAGAGCTCCAGAAACTGTGGCTATAGCTGCCCCTGCTGCTGCTGTGACTGCCAGGACTTCTTCAGCCCCATCCTGTCTCTACGCTCTTGGGGCTGCAACAGATCACTCCTCTCTCCTGCTCTGCTCCCACAGGCATTTTTCATTGATCTTTCAATTTATCCTCAGCATTTTCGGATCATGAAATCGGAAAACCACAATATGTATGAGAGATTCATTCCCCCCACGGCCTGCTCAAGTCCCCTCTTTGTGCTCATGGCCCACACCAGACTGTGCTCTGCTCCTAGTGTGACACAATAGACACTTCCTATTGACTTTCTAGGCTGTGTTGAGCTGGAGATTTGCTTCACTCCATCACTCTGGGGGTTCTTTAGCTCTAGAATTTGTTTAGAGTCATTTTTTATAGATATTTGGCTGGGCTTGTGGGAACACTCAAAAAAGTCTGTGCTGTTAAATATTTTAGAGCAGGTACTGAGTATCTTTGGAGATGTACAATTCTTTTTGACATTTCCCAAGGTAGCCCACTATATTGCTATGGGCTTTCTGTTAATCACATCATTTTAGTCACCTATCATTTAAAAAAAAATCTTTGAAGTTAACTTTTATTTACACCTCTCCTCCACTTCTGAAATTCAACCAATTTTCAAGTGTTGTCCTATTTTATATTCCTTTGCAGGAATCAATTTACACCTTCACCAGTAGCGAATTAGTATGCTTGTTTCTCCACATCCTTACCAAGTTAAAATTTTGTCATATTTTACCACCTTTGCCAATGTGCTTAATACAAGGCTGTACCACATTTATTTTGTATTTCTTTGGTTATTAGGGATTTTTGAAAACATTTTTAAATGGTTGTTGACTTTTTAAAAATAATAACTTTTGAGACATAAACTTGAATTTGTGTTAAAAAAACAAAGTTCACAAGCGTAGGATGTCAATTTAGCTGAAAAAAATGAGGTTTTCCACTCATTATGAATCAGAAATATGGTATTACTTCCCAAATAATGTCTTCTTTGGATACATTGAAAAGCATTGCAGGAATAAGGAAGTGATAATCCTTCTCTACTTCATCAACTGTTATTTTCTCATCCTTAAAACTGTATTTCTCTTATTTTTCTGTATTATATTCAAATATTTCCCTTTTTTGAGGATTGCTTCAGCTGTATCCTCAAATTTTTGATTTATTGATTTCCTGTTATTATTCATTTTTAAATTGGATAAAATAGCTTCAGAGATCTAAAGAATGTCAGAGTATAGGCAGTGTAAGTCCCTCATTTCGTAGATGAAGAATCTGAGTCTCTGTAAAGCTATGTGACTTCTCCAAAATTTTCACAGGTTAAAGAGTTTTGATACAAACCCAGGTTTTCTAACTGCTTCTACTGTCTCCCAAATATTCCCTAATCTTCCCTCAAAAGAGCTTTCTATTTTTACATTTTAGTTCCCTCTCTGCCTTCTCCACTCAGCAAGCTATGCTTAGTAAGAAAAAAAATGAAAGATAAAGAGGAAAAAAATATTTCAGCAAACCTTACCAAAAGATCCATGGTGTCTGACAATATAGCAGATGTCTATATCTGAATTGCCCCACTTATGTAAAGCACAGGGGAGGGTTGAAACACATTTTCTTAAAAAAAAACAAAAACAAAAACAAAGTAAACAAACTTTTTTTCAGTTGTAAAAAAAGTGTTTCCCAGAGTAATGGAGGTACACACAGTGCTGGAAGCATTACAATTCTAGAGGCTCTTAGGTTCATGATTTGGGTCATGGAGAGATGATTAAGAAAATTTGATGTTCCTTATATATGTTGCCTCCTTTCTGTTTTTCAGAGAATACTGCTTCAACTAGGTTGCTTTGCCTGCCCTGTGAATGGAAATTGTTTGGTAGTTGGTGGGGATGGCTGGCCTGTTTTCTATAATAGCTGCTCCAGGAAAGATGGCTATGACAGACAAGTGGGTTGGAAACATTTCTGGAGGGGGCAGGGATACTACAACTCCCAGATCTCCTATGTCTACTTGTTGGTAAAAATTGACTTTCACCACTACCAAAAATTGTTGAATTGGTGGTAGTATTAATGACAAAGACAGGGCACTTCTTCACAATAATTTTTCCCTTCAGTAGTGGCTGCAGAGACTGGCAGTGGATATGGTAATTTGGAGTACACTGCTATTCTCAATGCTCTTGTGTATAGGACAACTTTTTTTTCCAAGGACTTCTTGGGAAGCTTTAGATCAGGGGCTAAGGGCATTTTAGTCAGTTTATTTTCACAATTCCAAATTGCTTTCGAAAATGATTATTCCAATTTCCAGCTCCATCCACAATGCATTAGTGTGCCTATCTTTATGTACCACTCCAACACTGGCCATTCTCCAGTTGTGTCATCTTTATCCATTTGCTGGATGTGAGGTGAAATAGCAGGATTGTTTTGATTTGCATTTCTCTTATTATTTCTCTTATTATTAGTGATTTTAGAGTATTACTTGATATGATCATTAATAGGTTGCAATTCTTTTGAGAAGTGTTTGTTCATATCCTTTCACCACTCCTCTATTGCGGGGTAGCTTTTGGTCTTATACATTTCTGTTACTTGTCTATATATTTTAGATAAAAGACTCATCTAAGAAATTTCACTTTTGTTCATTTGAATGTTTTCCTTATTACACCAGATGCAATGATTTTGTTTATGTAGAAACCTTTCAATTTCATGTAACCTAATATATTGATTTAAAATTTCATACTTGTTTTTTAGCCTCTAAGAATTCATCTCCTTCCCATAGGTGCTATATGAATTGATTATTTTCTAAACTTAATGATTATATGACATATATTCAGGTTTCATATACATTTGAATTTATATGTGGAATATGGTATAAAGTGTTTGTCTTAGCCCAATTTCTAACAGATTACTTTTCAGTTTTCCCAGATATTCCTATCAAATAAGGTGCTCTTACTTGGCTTCAGTTTTGTCACACACAAAGTTTTTGAGTGAGATTATTTTTTATTCTCCTCTCTTTAGTCTATTTAAATTGACTAATTCTCTTAAAAAAAATAAATAGTTTTGATGATTGTTGTTTTAAAATATAGTTTGAGTCTTGGAAGTATTATTTCTCTTTCATTATTACCCCTCCTTTTAATTATCTCCATTGTTTTTTTATCCATAGGTATTTTGTAGTTACTCAACATGAATTTCGGTATTACTTTTATCCCTTTGATAGTTTGATTTATATAACATTAAAACTTTAACTTTGGTAATATTGTCATTTTTACCATATTGGCAGAGCCCATCTATGAATACTGACTATTTCTCAAACTTATTTAAAGTGTTATTTATTAAAGAAGTACTTTTCAGACCTATGAAAATATTGAATGTGCTTTGCCAGGTCAACTCCTAAATATTTTATATATTTTTATGGATTTGTATGTTTTAAATTTTTTAAAAATAAGTTTAAGTAAAATTTCCCTATATACTATTGTCTCTTTAATTTTATTAATATATAAAATGCTATTTTTGTAAGTTTGTTATGTAAACTTTAATTTGCTGAAGCCATTATTTTAATTTATTTCTTTACTTATTTTCCAAGTAAAATCATTTCATCTGCAGAAAGGGATGATTATGTCTCCTCTTCTTTACTTTATACTTCTGTTGCTTGAAGTAGTTGTAAAATGAATCAACAGATCATGTTTTTTCTATTTTTTTAAATTTTAACTTGCAGATATGTTTCAAATGCAGATATTTTATTAAACATCTTTATATATTTTTTATTTCTCTTTTCCTATAGTTCAATAACATTTTTAGAATTATGTTAAATAATAGTGAGGGGAGTGACCACCCTTGCTTTACTCCTGTATTTATTTGGGTATTTTAAAATTCATTGCCTATGATATTTGATTTTAGATAAATACTAGGTAAAACAGTATCTAACATGTTTTGCAGGATATATTAAAATTCATCTATGCCTATCCTTTGTAGTTTTTTTTTCTCATAAATGAATTTTGTACTTCCTCAAAGGCTTTTTCTTCATCTATTGAGGTTATTTTATGGCTTCTGTTATTTTTGTTTTCAATATGATTAATTATCTGGTTGTTTTCCTAATGTTGAATAATCTTTGCATCCATGATAGAAAGTCAGTTTGGTCATAATGAATGATTTCTTAGGTGAGTGACTGTACTATATTTGACAGGATTTTATCAAAAATTTTATCAGTATTAGTTACTGATATAGTATGATATTGGTTTGAAATGGATATATTTATGTTGTTGTCTCCTGCACCTTTTTAAAAAAATGAGTTTTGTACCTTGTTTCATTAATTTATTTCCCTTTCAATTTTTTTAATTTATTCCTAGTCCTTTTTATTCATTTAACCTAATCATTTATTTATTTATTTCATATATTTATATATGTATATAAATATATAATAAAAATATATTTTATTAATAAATTCATTTATTTAATCTAATTGTTCATTGAATCTTTATATTTATTATATTTTTCTTTTTTGTTCCCTTTTTATTCTTCATGCCATCAAAAATTCTAAAATTCCAATCTGAGTTTCTCTTCTAAATTATTTCTGTGGTATTACCCTGTAGATCTTGACCTTTTTCCTTTCTCTGTTGTACCTCATTCTTAGAAGTATTAATTTTTAAAATTTTTTTATTTAAGTTTTCAACATTCATTTTCACAAAATTTTGAGTTCCAAATTTTCTTCCCATATTTCCCCTCCTTCCACCCCCCAAATGGTGAATATTCTAATTACCACTATCACCAATCTGCCTTCCCTTCTAACAGCCCTCCCTTTCCTTATCCTCATCTTCTCTTTTGTCTTATAGGGCAAGATAAATTTCTATACCCCATTATCTGTATTTCTTCTTTCCTAGTTGTATGTAACAACAATACTCAACAAGTGTTCCTAAAACTTTGCTTCTCTTCCACCCTCCCTCCCCACCCATTCCCACTGGGAAGGCAAGCAATTCAATATAGGCTATATCTGTGTAGTTTTCCAAATGACTTTCATAATAATCATGTTGTGTAAGACTAACTATATTTCCGTCCATCCTATCCAGCCCCCCCATTTCTTCTACTCTCTCTTTTGACCTTGTCCCTCCTCAAGAATGTTGACTCCTAATTGCTCCCTCCTCCCATTATGTTCCCTTTCATCACCCTCCCCCACCCTGCTTATCCCCTTCTACCCCACTTTCCTGTATTGCAAGATATGTTTGCATACCAAAATGAGTGTGCATTTTATTCCTTCCTTTAGTAGAATTTGATGGGAGTAAGCTTCATATTTTTTCTCTCACCTCACCACTTTACCCTCCACTGAAAAGTCTTTCACTTGCCTCTTTTATGAGATAATTTGCCCCATTCCATTTCTCCCTTTCTCCTCCCAGTATTATTTCTCTCTCACCCCTTAATTTCATTTTTTAAAGAAATGACCCTATCCTATTCAACTCACCCTGTGCTCTGTGTGTGTGTGTGTGTGAGTGTGTGTAATCCAACCAACTACCTAGATACTGAAAAAGTTTCAAGAGTTACAAATATTGTCTTTCCATGTAAGAATGTAAACAGTTCAACTTTAGTAAGTCCCTTATGATTTCTCTTTGCTTTTTATCTTTTCATGCTTCTCCTGATTCTTATATTTGAAAGTCAAATTTTCTTTTCAGCTCTGGTCTTTTCATCAAGAATGCTTGAAGTCCTCTGTTTCATTGAAAGATCATTTTTCCCCCTGAAGTATTATACTCAGTTTAGCTGGGTAGGTGATTCTTGGTTTTAGTCCTAGTTCCTTTGATTTCTGGAATATCATAGTCCGAGCCCTTTGATCCCTTAATGTAGAAGCTGCTAGATCTTGTGTTATCCTGATTGTATTTCCACAATACTTGAATTGTTTCTTTCTAGCTGCTTGCAACATTTTCTCTTGATCTGGGAACTCTGGAATTTGGCCACAGTGTTCCTAGGAGTTTCTCTTTTTGGGTCTCTCTCAGGCGGTGATTGGTAGATTCAATATTTGTTTTGCCCCCTGGTTCTAGAATATCAGGGCAGTTTTCTTTGGTAATTTCATGGAAGATGATGTCTAGACTCTTTTTCTGATCATGGCTTTCATCTCTCCTGGATCTATTTTCCAGGTCAGTTGTTTTTCTAATGAGATATTTCACATTATCTTCCATTTTTTCATTTTTTTGGTTTTGTTTTGTGATTTTTTGGTTTCTCATAAATTCATTAGCCTCCATCTGTTCCATTCTAATTTTTAAAGAACTATTTTCTTCAGTGAGTTTTTGAACTACCTTTTCCATTTGACTTATTCTGCTTTTTAAAGCATTCTTCTCCTCATTGGCTTTTTGAACCTCTAAGGTGTTATTTTCTTCAGTGTTTTTTTGGATCTCCTTTAGCAAGATGTTGACCCACTTTTCATGTTTTTCTTACATCTCTCTCATTTCTTTTCCCAATTTTTTCCCCACCTCTCTTACTTGATTTTCAAAATCCTTTTTGAGCTCTTTCATGGCCTGAGACCATTGAATATTTATTTTGGATGTCTAGGATACAGAAGACTTCTATGTCTTTCCCTGATGGGTAAGCGTTGTTCTTCCTCATCCAAAAGGGTGAGAGAAGATATCTTGTTCACCAAGAAAGTAACCTTCTATAGTCGTATTTTTTCCCCTTTTGGGGGCATTTTCCCAACTAGTTACTTGACTTTTGGATCCTTTGTCAAGAGTAGGGTATTCTCTAGGGATCTTTAAGTTCTCAGTTCCTCCAAAGTGGCACAATAAAACATGTACACTGCTCTGGGAGCAGAGAGAGATTTTTGTGTCCAGAATCTTAGAATCTCTTCACAACCACCTGGCCTCCAGTTCCACCAAGCCAGCACAGGGTGGTGGTGGTGGTGGTGGTGGTGGTGGTGGTCGTGGTGGTTGAGATTCAGATAAACTGCGGGGGCAGGGCTACTGTAGGGGCTGCTGTGGAAACTTCTGCTGCCTGCCTGATGTGGCCTCTGGGGCCACTGCCTGAGGCCAGAGCTATGTGAAGGCCCTTTTGCCCTTCTCCCTTCTTGGCCAGCTGAAAAAAAACCCTCTCACTGACCTTTGGCACCTGTGGGTTGAGGGATCTGAGAACCACTGCTACTGTGACTGGAAATTCTACCCCCAGCCCTGTTCATATCCTCCTCCCAGAACCAATCCATGCTGCATGGCCATGGCTGGTCTGGGTTCTGCTCTTGGTCTGGTGCAACATATGTTTCTCATTGACCTTTCAGGTCACCCTGGGCTGAAAATCTCCTCCATTCTGTTGTTTTGTGGTTTCTGCTGCTCTAGAATTTGTTGAGAGTCTTTCTTTATAGGTATTTTATGGGGTGTGGGGGGAGAGCTAGCGTATGTGTGTCTTTCTGCTGCACTCTCTTGGCTCTACCTCCAAAGTATCAGTTTTTTCATGACATAATGAATATAGAAATATTGCCTCCTGGTACGAATTTCCCTATGTCCCAAGTAGTGTGGTCCAATTAGAGCCCTTTCCCCCACTCCCCTGCAATCATCATTTCTTTCTCTTTTGCCATGGGAATTCTCATCGTTGTCTTCCCATCTTTCTGAATGCCCGATATCCCTAGTTTCTCTTATTGCCCTATTCCTGTGGCAACATTTTGTCCATGAAATCACAGCACTCTGAGAGGAATTGGTCTCTGTGTACCAACCAGACAAATTAGAACCAATGTTATATTTCCATCTCCCATTACAAAACATACTTATTCTCTTATGAAAGTCCTTTTCAGTGAGACTACCTCTTCCTATTAGTTTGAGACCAACCTCTGTCTTTCCACCTGGTTCAAGCAGTCTCTTTGCTATGTCTTCCATTCTCTTTGAGCCCTCTTTTTGCTGAGAAATTATGATGATCTTTCCTTTATTGTTCCCTCTTGGGGATTATTTGGATAAATTACTCATTTCCTTCTATCTACCACCTCTTCCCCTTTTATGCACTCTTCCATTCCACAATTTAATCGTATAAACTATATTAATTCACCTGTAGGGAGACTGTGGATTTTAGTCCATAATATTTCATTACTTTACCTCCACCATCACTTCTCTAACATATTTAAATTAGTTTCATCTTTATTTACTTTTGCAGCTTGAAAAGTAAACATCTTAATGATCTTTCTGTTGTTGCTACTGTTTAATCTTAACAGGTATTCTGATTTCCTTTTTATTTTAATGATCTTTAGAAGTTTATAATTTATCTCCTTACTTTTTTCTTTGGTTGTTGTATTTATTTACCTTTCTTATATTTCTACTGTTTGAGGTATTTGGAAATTGAATCATAAGATCACGTCTTTTTTTTTTTTTAATTTTCAACTTGCAGGTTTGTTTCAAATACCTCTCTTTTATTTAATATCCTTTAAAAAAGTTGATAATTATGCTCATATTGGTAAGATATGTCAATTTAGGTTATACCTTGAGCTCTTTTACTTTTTTTGAAGTATTGTTCTTTTCCCTTCTGTGTTTTTTTGGTAGGTACTGAATATGTTGTGTTGTTTGACTTCCCTTTACAATTAAAAGTCTTTTCCCCTGGAATTTTGGAGAATTTGTTGTTTGTCATTGAAATTATTAAAGTTAGACATTACAAAAAATGAAGTTGAAGCATAAGTTTTGTTGGGTTTTTTTCGTTGTTTTTGTTTGTGTATTTCTGGGAGGGAGTGAAGTGGCTTAGTGGACTTAATCAGGAAGACCCCACATCTGGCCCCGTAGATCTAATTAGTTGTGTGACTCTGAACAACTCATTTAACCTCTGCTTCAAAGTCTTCACTTGTCAAATGAGAAGAAGGATAATGCCTATGTCCCTGGGATGTTCTAAGATTCATATGAGATAGTATTGGTATAGTGCCTAACAGTTCCTACAAATGCTAATTTCCTTATGTTTCTGGAGGTACTCTCTGAGTTCATTCAAAAGATAGTCGTCTGTATTCAGAAGTTCTGGGGGAATTTTCTGGTACTATTTCCTGCATTATTTTGTTTAAGTTTTCAACTTGTCACATTCTTCTGTGAGATACATGATCTTTTGGATGTGTTTTTTTTTTGTTTGTTTGTTTTTGGATCAATGGCTTTGTCATACATAGAGATCGTGTGTTTTTCTTTCATACTATGACTTTTTACTTCTCTCCCAGAATGTCTTTCACTTCAGTGGTTTTATTCTCAATGGATTGTTCTTTCTTTTGCTTCTTTAGAGAGACTCACCACCATAGAATGAAGTTTCTTCTATTCTCCTAGGTATTTCTGTTCTATAATTCATAAATTCTACTATTCACTTACTTTTAACCTCTTCTATCAATATTCTCTTTTGTCCGTTGAACTGATCTGGAAATGCAATTGGTCTTTCCCGCACTGCAGAATATACTTCTCACTTATCTCCACATGCCTGCTCAGAGTAGATTCTGGAGTGAAAGAACATATCTCAGCTAGATTCCAGTTCTTTTCCTTCAGGACTGGTTAGCTGCACAAGGCAGCCCTCTGCCTCAGTTAACTCCATTCTTTAGTTGATTGAGTTGGATCAACATCTACTGTGTTTTGCCATGTGGTTGCCATGTGCCCAACAGTCTTTGTAGACTTAGGGTTCTCTAAGCTAAGGGTCATGCAATGAAGGGATCTCATTCTCTTCCTCCTGCACTTTCCTCTCTCCTCTCTTCTTTATGTGGCTAGGCAGATGCAATGTCTGCTACTTGGTGAAACAGGAAAATGGAGAAATCATGAGGTGAGGTATGCTGGCGGAGATTGCAGTGGGTGGTTGAGTTCCAAAGCATAAATTAGTGGATTAATTCAGAGTATGCCAGAGGATGAGGGCTGGTAAGATAAGGGTGCTAAATGAGTGCATTACCAAATAGCATTCCCCAGTTGTTGAGATTTTTACACAAGGATTTAATTATGAGTACTCTACCTTTAGCACATAATTCTATTTATGTTTTGAGGGTTTTTTTTGAGAATTAATAGAAACTTCTGAAAATGTATTCCATCTTGTTGGTCATTACATGATCCAAAACACATTCTTTTTTCATTCTGTGAAAACACCACAAAAAAGGGATTTCAGATACAAAAAGCCCTGTCCCATTCATTTATCCTTTAAACTTTTGAAATCTTTCATAAATTCAGTACACAAGCCAGATTTTTTTCCAGATTTATTCTCTTCTATTATAAATGCTTGAAGGCAGATTTCTCACTGAGTTTCTAATTCTTTCTAATCAAGCCAAGTATAGAAATGATTAACTGAGAGAGTTCCATCATTCTCATGCCTCTGTACCAGTCTGATTTTCCTTTTCTTAACGTCTATTTCCTCTTTCTGCCCCAGTGCTCTATATTATTGAGTGACAAAATCATTTTGTTTCTTTCCTTCCATTATCCAAGTGAAGAGTAGGATGGTGTAATGAAAGAGAAGGAAAAGAAAACATGTATTTTCTTAGGTGGGGGAGATGTGGTATGGAATGGACAACAAAACAAATATATTACCTTAATTACTCTTCCCTTTCTTAGATTTCATTATTTTTTTATTAACTCCTCACTTAACTAGAATTCTTATTAATTCCTTGCTAGTCATATTCATTCTGTCATTTTTATTACAAAGGTCCTCCTTTTTGGTGGAGAAGAGAGGCCATATTAAGTGCAGTAATATCTCTGCCTTGGAGGAACTCTATCATCAAATGTGGAAATAACTGACACGTGATTGCTAAGCCACATCATTAATATTGGAAAGATCACAGAATACTTCCTAAGTATGTCAGAAAATGTAATGTCCTATTTTTCTTTTTTTTCTTTCTTTTTTTTTAATATAAATTTATTTATTTAACTTTTTACATTCATTTTCACAATATTTTGGGTTCCAAATTTTCTCCCCTTTTATCCTCTCCCCCCACCCCAATACACTGAGCATTCTAATTTTCCCTATCACCAATCTGACCTCTCTTCTATCATGCCTCCCTTTTCTTGTCCCCATCTTCTCTTTTGTCCTGTAGGACCAGATGACTTTCTATTCCCCGCTAACTGTATTTCTTATTTCCGAGTAGCAAGAACAATACTAAAAAGTTGTTCCTAAAACTTTGAGTTCCAAATTCTCCCCATCCCTCCCTCTCCACCCATTCCCTTTGGGAAGGCAGGCAATTCAATATATGCCCTATCTGTGTAGTTTTGCAAATGACTTGGATAATAGTCATGTTGTGAAAGACTAACTGTATTTCCCTCCATCCTATCCTGCCCCCCATTGTTTCTATTCTATCTTTTGATCCTGTCCCTCCCCGAGTGTTGACTTCAAATTGCTCCCTCCTCCCATTGCCCTCCCTTCCATCCTCCCCCCCACCTTGCTTATCTCCTTCTCCCCCACTTTCCTGTATTGTAAGATAGGTTTTCATACCAAAAGGAGTGTGCATTTTATTCCTTCCTTTAGTCGAATGTGATGAGGGTAAACTTCTTGTTCTTTTCTCAGCTCTCCTCTTTTTCCCTCCACTAAAAAGTCTCCTGCTGCCTCTTGAATGAGATATAATTTACCCCATTCTATTTCACCTTCTTTCCTCCCACTACATTTCTTTCTCACCATTTACCTTAATTTCTTTTAAGATATGGTCCCATCCTATTCAATTCACTCTGTGCTCTCTGTCTCTGTATGTGCGTGCATGTGTGTATGTGTGTGTGTGCACACATGTATGTGTGTGTGTGTCTATGTGTTTGTGTGGTCCCACCAACTATCCAGATAGAAAAGTGTTAAGAGTTACAAATATTGTCTTTCCATGTAAGAATGTAAAGAGTTCAGTTTTGGTAAGGCCCTTATGACTTTTCTTTGCTGTTTACTTTTGCATGCTTCTTCTCATTCTTGTGTTTGAAAGTCAAATTTTCTTTTCAGCTCTGGTCTTTTCATCAAGAATGCTTGAAGGTGGTGGGAGGAGCCAAGATGGTGGAGTAGAAAGACTCACGTAAGCTAGCTTTGAACCCACAGCCCATATATTTCCTGCAAAAAGAACTCCCCACAAATTTTGGGGCACTGCAAGGCATGCAGAAACACAGTGGAAAAGATCTCCGTTCCAGAGAGGACTGGAGAGTCATCCCCAAAGGTCTGTCACTCTCCAGACAGTGGAGTCCACCCATGTGCTGCCCTGGCCACATGGTCCCTAGAGGAGCAGATCCGAGCAGGCTTCAGGGACGGAATCTCCGGTGGCCACGAAGGTCCCTCCAACCACAAGAGCTACAGGTGAGTGAGAGAGACTTCTGGGCTGGCCAAGAGGGGAGTGGGGTGTTTCCGTGACTCAGGCCCCCTCAGGAGGCAGTGGCAGAGGCAGCAGCAGAGGCAGCGGCAGAGGCAGCAGCAGTGGCCCGGAACTCATGGAGCAGCAGGCCCAAGTTCAGGGCCATTACTGAAGATTTCTGCATAAACTCCCTGAGGGGACTGAGCCTGGGAGACAGCCTTGCCCCCACCTCCACCCACTCCATTACTGAAGGTCTCTGCATAAAGTCCCTGAGGGAACTGAGCCTGCAAGGTGGCCCTTCCCCTACCCAAGCACCAGAACTTAAGCTCACATTGAATAGCAGCCACTCCCCCAGCAGAAAGCCCATTTGAATCTCAGACTCCAAGCACTAGCTGGGCGGATCTAGGCAAGGATGGACAGGAATCTCAGGAGTCAAGTAACTGGCTGGGAAAGTGCCCAGAAAGGGGAAGAAAAATGAGACTATAGAAAGCTATTTGATGGGGTACAGATGTTCCCACCTTTCAATTCTGATGACAAGGAACAATTCTTACCATCAGGGAAAGACGTGGAGGTTGGAGTCTCTGTATCCCAGACATCCGAGTTCGATGTCCAGTGGGCTCAGGCCATGGAAGAGGTCAAAAAGGATTTTGAAAATCAAGTTAGACAGGTGGAGGAAAAACTGGGAGGAGAAATGAGAGAGATGCAAGAAAAGCATGAAAAACAGGTCAATATCTTGCTAAAGGAGACCCAAAAAAATGCTGAAGAAAATAACACCTTGAAAAATAGGCTCACTCAATTGGCAAAAGAGGTTCAAAAAGCCAATGAGGAGAAGAATGGTTTCAAAAGCAGAATTTGCCAAATGGAAAAAGAGGTTCAAAAACTCACTGAAGAAAATAGTTCTCTCAAGATTAGAATGGAACAGATGGAGTCTAATGACTTTCTGAGAAACCAAGAAATCACAAAATAAAACCAAAAGAATGAAAAAATGGAAGAGAATGTGAAATATCTCATTGGAAAAACAACTGACCTGGAAAATAGATCCAGGAGAGACAATTTAAACATTATGGGACTACCTGAAAGCCATGATCAAAAAAGAGCCTAGACATCACCTTTCATGAAATTATCAAGGAAAACTGCCCTGATATTCTACAACCAGAGGGCAAAGTAAGTATTGCAGTAATCCATCAATCACCGCCTGAAAGAGATCCAAAAAGAGAAACTCCTAGGAACATTGTGGCCAAATTCCAGAATTCCCAGGTCAAGGAGGAAACATTGCAAGCAGCTAGAAAGAAACAATTCCAGTACTGTGGAAATACAATCAGGAGAACTCAAGATCGAGCAGTTTCTACATTAAGGGATCAAAGGGCATGGAACAGGATATTACAGAAGTCTAAGGAACTAGGACTCAAACCAAGAATCACCTACCCAGCAAAACTGAGTATAATACTTCAGGAGAAAATGTGGTCTTTCAATGAAATAGAGGACTTCAAAGCATTCTTGATGAAAAGACCAGAGCTGAAAAGAAAATTTGACTTTCAAACACAAGAATGAGAAGAAGTATGAAAAAGTAAACAGCAAAGAGAAGTCATAAGGGACTTCCCAAAGGTGAACTGTTTACATTCCTACATGGAAAGACAATATTTGTAACTCTTAACACTTTTCAGTATCTGGGTAGTTGGTGGGACCACACACACACACACATACACACATGCATGCACATACAGAGACAGAGAGCACAGAGTGAATTGAATAGGATGGAACCATATCTTAAAAGAAATTAAGGTAAATGGTGAGAGAGAAATGTAGTGGGAGGAAAGAGGGTGAAATAGAATGGGGTAAATTATATCTCATTCAAGAGGCAGCAGGAGACTTTTTAGTGGAGGGAAAAAGAGGAGAGCTGAGAAAAGAACAAGAAGTTTACCCTCATCACATTCGACTAAAGGAAGGAATAAAATGCACACTCCTTTTGGTATGAAAACCTATCTTACAATACAGGAAAGTGGGGGAGAAGGAGATAAGCAAGGTGGGGGGGAGGATGGAAGGGAGGGCAATGGGAGGAGGGAGCAATTTGAAGTCAACACTCGGGGAGGGACAGGATCAAAAGATAGAACAGAAACAATGGCGGGCAGGATAGGATGGAGGGAAATACAGTTAGTCTTTCACAACATGACTATTATCCAAGTCATTTGCAAAACTACACAGATAGGGCATATATTGAATTTCCTGCCTCCCAAAAGGGAATGGGTGGAGAGGGAGGGATGGGGGGAATTTGGAACTCAAAGTTTTAGGAACAATTGTTTAGTATTGTTCTTGCTACTCGGAAATAAGAAATACAGTTAATAGGGAATAGAAAGTCATCTGGTCCTACATGACAAAAGAGAAGATGGGGACAAAAGAAGGAAGCCATGATAGAAGAGAGGTCAGATTGGTGATAGGGAAAATTAGAATGTTCAGTGTATTGGGGTGGGGGGAGAGGATAAAAGGGAGGAAAATTTGGAACCCAAAATATTGTGAAAATGAATATAAAAAGTTAAATAAATAAATTTATATTAAAAAAAAAAAGAATGCTTGAAAGTCCTCTGTTTCATTGAAAGACCAAAAATATTTTCCCTGGAAGTATTATACTCAGTTTTTCTGGGTAGGTGATTCTTGGTTTGAGTCCTAGTTCCTTTGACTTCTGTAATATCCTGTTCCATGCCCTTTGATCCCTTAATGTAGAAACTGCTCGATCTTGAGTTCTCCTGATTGTATTTCCACAGTACTGGAATTGTTTCTTTCTAGCTGCTTGCAATGTTTCCTCCTTGACCTGGGAATTCTGGAATTTGGCCACAATGTTCCTAGGAGTTTCTCTTTTTGGATCTCTTTCAGGCAGTGATCGATGGATTCCTTCAATAATTATTTTGCCCTCTGGTTGTAGAATATCAGGGCAGTTTTTCTTGATAATTTCATGGAAGATAATGTCTAGGCTCTTTTTTTGATCATGACTTTCAGGTAGTCCTATAATTTTTAAATTGTCTCTCCTGGATCTATTTTCCAGGTCAGTTGTTTTTCCAATGAGATATTTCACATTCTCTTCCATTTTTTCATTCTTTTGGTTTTATTTTGTGATTTCTTGGTTTCTCAGAAAGTCATTAGACTCCATCTGTTCCATTCTAATCTTGAGAGAACTATTTTCTTCAGTGAGCTTTTGAACCTCTTTTTCCATTTGGCAAATTCTGCTTTTGAAACCATTCTTCTCCTCATTGGCTTTTTGAACCTCTTTTGCCAATTGAGTGAGCCTATTCTTCAAGGTGTTATTTTCTTCAGCATTTTTTTGGGTCTCCTTTAGCAAGGTATTGACCTGTTTTTCATGCTTTTCTTGCATCTCTCTCATTTCTCTTCCCAGTTTTTCCTCCACCTGTCTAACGTGCTTTTCAAAATCCTTTTTGAGCTCTTCCAAGGCCTGAACCCACCCGACAACCCCCTGGAATGTCTGGGATACAGAGACCCCGACCTCTACGTCTTTCCCTGATGGTAAGAATTTTTCCTCCTCATCAGAATTGTAATGTGGGAACATCTGTACCCCATCAAATAGCTTTCTATATCTCATTTTTCTTCCCCTTTCTGGGCACTTTCCCAGCCAGTTACTTGACTTCCGAGATTCCTGTCCACCCCTACATAGATCTGCCCAGCTAGTGCTTGGTGTCTGAGACTGAAATGGGTTTTCTGCTGGGGGAGTGGCTGCTGTTCAATGTGAGCTTAAGTTCTGGTGCTTGGGTGGGGGAAGGGCCGCCTCTCAGGCTCAGTTCCCTCGGTGTGTTTATGCAGAGACCTTTTGTAATGGCCCTGAACTTCTGCCTGCTGTTCCAGGAGTTCCGAGCCGCTGCTGCTGCCTCTGCCACTGCCTCTGCTGCTGCCTTTGCCCCTGCCTCCCAAGGGGGCCCAAGTCAGGGAGACACCCCCTCCCCTCTTGGCCAGCCCAGAAGTCTCTCTCACTGACCTGGAGCGTCTGTGGGCAGAGGGACCTTCGCGGCCTCCGGAGATTTTCGTCCCTCAAGCCTGCTCGGTTCTGCTCCTCTGGGGCCTCGTGGCCAGGCCAGGCCAGGGGTGCACTCTGCTGTCCGGAACGTGATGGGCCCCTGGGGATGCCTCTCCACGGCTCTCTGGAAGGGAAATCTTTTCCACTGTGTTTCTGCGTGCCTTGAAGTGCTCCAGAATTTGTGGGGAGTTCTTTTTGCAGGAAATATATGGGCTGTGGGTTCATAGCTAGCATATGTGAGTCTTTCTACTCTGCCATCTTGGCTCCTCCCCCAAATGTCCTATTTTTCAAGGCTAAGACAATAGAGTCTACAAGGATGAAGCCACTGAGAA
This sequence comes from Bettongia penicillata ogilbyi, assembly GCA_023548195.1. Taxonomy (NCBI): domain Eukaryota; kingdom Metazoa; phylum Chordata; class Mammalia; order Diprotodontia; family Potoroidae; genus Bettongia; species Bettongia penicillata. Next base: position 120,818 of record JAJHZJ010000937.1, on the reverse strand, counting down.
TGACTTCTAATCCTGAATAATTCCATAATATATGAAGATATGATTGGTCAGCATCTAAAAAGGAAAGCAGTCATTATAAAGTGCCAAAATTACTTTATCAACAAGAGATTATGACAAACTATCTTTCTTGATATCATTAGTAAAGTAGTTTTTAAGGATGAAAGAAATGCTATGAATACAATTTACCTAGATTTTTGTAAAGTTTTTTCCCTTAAATTATTGTATCCTATTCCTGTGGAGAGATGTTACCTAGACTATATATCACTATTAGATGGATTAGGATCTGAGTGGATAGCCCCACTCAAAAGAATAGTCATTAATGGTTTAAAGTCAATGTGACAGGAGTTTCCCTTTGGTTATCTCAGGAATTTTTATTTAACCTTGTGGTATTTGACATTTTTCTTAATAACTTGTATAAAACATGGATATCTTGCTCATCAAATTTATAGATGACCAATGCTGGGCAATTAAGTCATGCTCCAGAAAGATCTCAGCAGGCTAGAATATTATGCAGAATCTAATAATATAAAATTTAATCAGCATCAATATTGTCTTACAAATAGGTACAAAAATTAACTTCACAGGTATAGCATGTGGGAGATGAGGATAGAAAGCTACTGTTTTGACAAATATCTGTTTTATTGTTATTCTTTTAGTAAACTGGAAGCTCCATATGAATCACCAGTATTATCCAAAACCAAAAATAACTAATGTGATCCTAGATTTTATTACGGCAGCTTCCAGAAATAGGGAGAAGATAATTTCTTTGTATTCTTCTCTCATCAGATGTCATCTGGACTATTCAGTTCTAGGCACTATAGAATGAGAAAGCTATCAAGCTGGAGAGCATACTGAAGAGAAAAACAAGATTGGTGAAAGTATCACAGCATTCAAGGTTTAGAAAAAAGCTTCATTTTACAGATAAGGAAGCTGAGATTCAAGGAAGGTGTATGATTTGCCCAAGGTCATGTAGATAGATAGTAAGAGGTGGGACTTGAACCCAAATCTTCTAACTCCAAAACAGACAATCTTTCTGTTGCACTACACTAAATTAGAGTTTTGAATAATTACTTCCCCCTTATCCATTTCTTCAGATAATCTTTCTCTTTTTCTGTGCCATGATTTCTTGATCAGAACTTTCCTTTTTTTAAATTATATTTTTGCTTTTAGTATGGATGTTCTTTTACCTCAGCACATTATTTTAAGTGAATAATGGGACTTTGTTTCAACAAGAATACTATCTTATCACTTCTTGCAACTTAATTTTATTCTTGCAGACATGTGACTACCACTCTACTTCTTAAAATTTTTAGTGGAGTCCTGTGATTTCCATACATTTTTTGTTGTTTTGCTAACATGGTAATTCTAACAGTGTTTCCCTACATACACTCTATATTTGTATCACCAAGGCAATAATCACAGCACTGAGGGAGACCATGAAGATGCCAGCCTAGTTCTGAGTCACAAAATACAAAACACTCTCCATATAGAAGGCAAAAGAAAAGCATTTATTCAGATATCAGGAAGCAAAATCCCCAAACCAGAAAGATAAATCAGTAATAGCAGCCAAGAAGTCAATACATATTAGCCCTGATGGGGACAAAGGCATTCTTAAGCCTCCCTCCACCCCTCAGGGGGTCTTCCCACAAGCAGACACTGAGGAGCCTTGCTCTGCTGGCCAGACTTCATCCTCCACCCCAACTCCTCTCGCTAACCTCCCTCCAGCTCTGCTCCACCCTTTCTGTTCCACCTGTTCAGCAAGCTCCTCCCACCACATATGACTTAGGCTTCCAGGTAATAAAAGCAGGTCACATGAGCCTATTAATGAATGGAGAAGATCTCGCCATTTAAATTGCCATTACTTTATTCCAAACCAATTTGACCACTCAATCATCAATGAGTAAAACACTTACTGCATTTGAGACCAGAAGTCCTGGGTTTGAGTAAGGATTCTTCTTTACAATTTATGTGACTTTGAGCATGTACCTTCATCTCTTTGGGCTTCACTTTCCTCATGTAGAAAATGAAGGGGTTGAATTTGGCCTCTTCCAAGCTCTATGTCTCATAATTATGAGTTTATTGTACTCTAGATATTTTTATTCATGTCATTTCCTACTTGTTGTGGAATGGTTTCCTACAATTTTATCTGAGGGAAACTGAAAAGAAACATTTCTACTTTCACTTCTAAGAAACAATCCCAAATACTGTTAGGTAGAAGGACTATTTCCTTCCTAAATTCTGGGTGGACCATTCCTATAGACTTACCACATGCTAATTTGTATTATAGTTACCTATTTACAAGATTGTAAGTTTCTTGAAGACAAGACCTGCCACTTTCAAGTTTATATTCCCAGTGTTTAGCATTGCATATGTTTGTATAGACCAAAAATCTGATTTCATCAGCAGGAGGAACTTCTGGTATGAAATCATCCTTTAAAAAGAAAGATTGTGATCCATCAATGACTTAGCAAATAAGTATTTCAGAGTTGCCTGAGGCATACTTAGAATTTCAGAGACTTGCCTACAGTCTTATAGCTATTACATGTCAGAGGTAGGTTCTGGACGCAAGCTATGCTTTAGCCTTTTAGAACTGATCACTCTATTATGTAATGCTTTTTATTTTTTTTGCTTTAGTATGTGCTTAATAAGTGTTTGTTCTAGTGAATTTCCATTTCCTATTTAATAATATTGCTTTTTAAAAACTTGTTTCACATCTCCCCCAATCTTAAAGGACAGGGACTTTACATTATTTATATGTATATATTCCTCAGTGCCTATCTAGAATAGGTATATAATAAATGAGTTACTTTAATCCCTTTACATAAGTTCCAAATTAGCAAGTTCCTTTGATATAGAATTAAGAAGTGCACTATCATTCCTTAGGTATTTAGTTTGGAAAATTAGAATATTCCTTTCTGAATAGACTGTATTATAGTATTTCAATTTGTGTAAATATACTAATACATATAACCTAGATATGCTTTCTCTAAGTTTTTACTACATGCCTTCATCATAGAGGCTGTTCACATTGAAAGTATACTGGTAGTATAATCACACTTTTATGTAATTATTATTACATTATGTAATTATATTTATGTAATGTATTATATATAGTCATATAATGCTGGCTAACCCTAAAAATTCATGTTATCACTCAAATATTTTAAAATAAGTTTAAGATCCTAAAAGTCTTTTCACTTACCTTTTCTGGTATATCTTTGCAATTTTAAAATAAAGTTTATGTGCATTGAACTATGAAGCTATGGCTCACCTAATCATTTTGATTATATTGATTGAAAGAGATTCCTGAATGATCAATTTAGCTACAGAAATCAATATCAGTTGTCAAGGCAGCCAAATCAGTATGATTTTGCCCTCTTTCTTACTTGTTGACTGAGAATGAAGAAGTTATGTTTCAATGATAGTGAGTCCCCTTGAAATTTCTCTGGGTGCTTTTAGAGCCAGTTATTATTTATTTGAATTTTATTTAAGAAAAAAACCACTATCATGCTGGATTATAAAATGGCATTTATAATATTAACTCTAGATGTTTGGAGGGATGGTAGATATTGAATGGCAGTTTCCTTCATATTATAGTTGGAGTTAGATACTGGCTTGATAGGGAAAAAAATTCACATACTTGTTTCTAGAGAGTAACTGCTCATGTGCACAGAAAGAAACCCATAGAAGGATTTTAAAATATATTTTTTAAAAAGGAAAGCGTGGTCAATACCACTAAGTGAGCATTAGTATATTTCTTTCCCATGAAAAAAATACAACCTTTAGGCTCCTATGTGACCCCTCCCAGTGTCCTTTTTAAAAGTCCATTGCATCACTGAAATACCATGTTTACAAAAGAAAGTATGACTGCTTAATGAACTTTACCTTAAATTCTGTAAACTCCCATTACATTCCCATACAAATTGAGAAGGAAAAGGGTACTAAATACAATTCCATTTGTACTCCAGCAGTAGGTCAAAAGCAATAGCAACTGGTGTTTTGTGTTTATTCAATGTTAAATATACAGAAGCAAGTGGTGGTTCTGTGCAAGGCTAGGTTGCCATTCATTTTTCTCTCAAAATTATTCAGTGCTATTGATGTCAGAATTGCCAGTTGGAGACATGTCCTCACATGGATATGGGTTGATATTTCATCTTCATAAAGTGAAGAGAAACATACAGATAGCTTTAGGTAATAGAAGTAATCATCCTAACTCCAAATTTTGAAGATTGTGAACCCCTTCAACAGTAAGACTAATCTCCCTCAAATAGGAAACAGTTCTTTTTCTGTGTTTTATATACAGATTTTCACTGACTCAATACAACAAAAAAGTTGAAAAATGATTTTTAGATGGCTATTTAAATACGAACTATGATATTGTACCTACTTTTTATCTTCCATTTGATACTTGTCTGTTGATTCCACTTTCCGCAGAGCTGGAGAACTTGACCCATACTAGTTACTTGACATTAGATAGTTTGAATGAGAGTTTATGCGTCCACTTCACACTTAAGAACCATTTTTCCCTTCCATTGATCTTCTTTTAACTCCTCTCCTCATGTTCCTAGGTACTCTTCTCCAATGTTTCCTCCTAAGGTCGTGGTTCAGAATTCTGATGAGGCAATCTTTGGTGAAACTGGAAAAATAAAACCAACACACTGCTCACAATTTCCTTTGAAGAGCAGATCCCCAACCTTGTAAACTTTTGAGCAGTCAGGGTAAAAGATTACTAGGAATCATTTGAGAGTTCAGACATATAAATAATATTAGAATGGACAAATCTGTGCAGTATATTTTATTTGTTAACCCTTTGATACAGTATGATGATACTGTATGTTGTGATACTTTAAGGAAATTTATTTTGAAAAAGATTTTTATAGCTGGTTATAACTGCAAATTCATGGTGCTTTGCTTTCTTAGAAATTGTCACAGGAACTGTTGTGTGACCACATTGCAGAGAATGTATAATTTTAGCAAAATAGCAAAGGATTTCCTATACTTTTATTAAGTTGTGAACATTTGTTAAGAATATGTAGTAGGGAAAAAAGCTTGCCTATACTAATTCTCAATAAAAACTTTTCTAAAGAAAACATTATATAAACATTTATGCATATTTTCAAATTCCTTAAATGCTGAATCTCATAATGAATAGGCTGTTCTTTATCTGGTACAGGTTATACATAATTGCATAACTACCCAGTAAGTTAATCCACCTTCTCATGTAATTACTTACTAATTATAAATTAAACAAATAGGATACATACAAACCTTAACTACAAATAATTTTACCTTGATTAAACTTTTAAATCAACAGATTTTACTACTGCCATGGTAATCAACAGCAAAAAAGGAATTTATTTTTTACCATTTAAGATATTGCAATATATGAATATACAGTGTTATTGCGGTTAGTTTTAAGGTCCATAATCCCATGTATATATATATATATATATATACATATATATATATATATGCACATATATACATAATTACTAAGCACACTTAATCATATTATGGCTATGCACCTTTGGGAGATAATAAATAAACATTTTCATTTGATTATCAGCAATTACATTAACTGAGAAGATCTATTTTCAAAACCAATTATTGGCCAATTCAGTAAGAGATTCTGTACATAAATTCAGCCACCAAAACCATCAACTCCTATACATCTTACACGGTCCATTGGAAGATGGTTAAAAAATAAAGTGATGTCAAAAAGGGTATGACACAGTGAACTCAAGACTTAAATCACGTTGTCTCTCTTGCATTTCTGTGGTATGAATTGAACTTGGTAAAATGACTACCACTGATTCAT